>LVTN01000321.1:186271-233383 GCA_001649415.1 Musa itinerans
CCCCCCTTCACCCTTCGTTTCCTACGATTTATCTGCGCGATGGCCAAGGGGAGGAGAGAGCGGCGGATTCTGGTGGTCACCGGAGCAGCTGCCTTCGTTGCCGTCGGTCTAAAACTCCTCGTCTCCGCCATCAAAGCCCACAAACAGAGGACAAGGAAGATTCCAGGTGCCAGAAGTCTATCCATTTGGTCTTCGGGATTGGATTGAAACCTGCCCTTCTGTGCCTCGTCCTTTCTTTTCCCCGTTTGGCGTAATGCAGTAGAACTAGGATCATGCTTTGCTATGCTTGGCGAATTTTGGGTTGGGTTAGGGTTTTCTTGACAACTTGCAGATGACCTTACTGGTGATTTGCAATGTCGATTTCTTTTTCTTTATGTTGTCTCCGATGAATGTTCATCGACATTGGAGTTTCTTTGCAACGTATGGGCAGTTTGGTAGCTGATCTTCGTTTCCTGTATTATCGTTCGGAGGACGGAGAAGATCGGGAAGAAACTTTAGCATGCAGTGGTAAATCTGAAAAGAAGTTTCGGTCTTTCATGGTTTAATGTTTTACTTAAATAAAAGTTTTGGGAAATGCAAGCGGATTTCTCATAAGGTATGAAGTTAATATAAGGATGATTCTAACGACAGCAGGATATTTTTGTGATTAGATGATATTTGGATGAAGGACTATTGGTTGTGATGCTGGACTTCTTAGGAAGTGTCGTGAGATGATCGATCGATTGAGATGACGCTATAGCATGCTCTTCAATCAAAATTGTGGTGCTAGTGGGAATGTTTTTCCTGAGGTCCAAATTAGTGGGGCAATTCCAGCTGGTCTTGCCAGAAAGTGTGTGTTAGTTCAAACATTCTCTACTAGTCAGAGTTATCTTTGGACTTATTATTGGAGAATCATTTTTGATAAGTCATGCAAATCATGTTTGATATGATATTAAATTCTTCTTGTTTTTGAAATTTGAGGTTCTCAGAGAAAATTTTCTACTATATGACTTTCTTCACCATGACTATAAATACCTAGTGTTTTTAGTCTTTCCCAGATAGTCATATGCTTTCAGTTTGAAATGAGATCAGGTGGTGTGGATGAAAATCATATTAGTTGTTTCCAATCTCTTAAATTAGGTTTTATTAGCTTTGAGGTTCAATGAACATGTATCATCTGCTAGGGGGTTTCTGCAATTTGATAGTTCATATACGTTTCATGGTCTACATGAGCTTTAGTTGGTGTCGTGTCTGTTTTAATAAGCATGATCTGGATTCATTGAAAAAGTTGGCATGAAACCACAGAATTAGACAAGTTCCTTATGCAAAATCTCGTAGACTCATAGATGTTGATATGGATTGCAAATAAATAATTCTTGAAATTTAATTGGTATTAGTTCTGAAAAAGAGTATGTGCTATTTTTTCTCCTTTATGATGTAGAGAAGTTAAAATTATGTCACCTGAAAATATGTGTATATGGCAGTGTCATTACAAATTGAGAAAAGAAAAAAATCATGAATAGTTATTATTAGATATATGGTTTAGCAAACTAACACAAATTTTTATATTGTTAAATATTGTTTTCTCATTCTAACATTATAAAGATTAGATTGTTCTGTGAAAATGTTTGCAGCAACCTAGTTCTCTAAGATGCTTTGTGCAGGGAATTGTGGTTTTTGATTTTAAAGGGCTCTTTATTACAGAATTGATGTCGTCTTATAAACAATGCTAAGTTGTTTTCTTTCAAAAATGGCAGATGTTCCTGGGTCAAGTGTACTTGTCAACCTATCTGCTTCAGAAATTCAAAGGTTAACTGATCAGATCATTGCTAAATCAAAAGAAGTATATGATTTGGTTGCATCAGTTCCCCTTGAGAAAGTATAATCTCTTTTTGGGTCTTTTCTGAAATTACCATTTCATTTTATGTATGATTTTAATTAGAGCATGAAGCCTTCTTTTTTTATTCAATAGATCTCTAAATTCCTGTCAAGTCCATGCCTCAATGAATCACTTCTTTAGGAATTGTGTTGCTTTGAATATGGGTGGTATCAATTGTTATAACATGAGGTTCTTTTACAGTTTTTTTTTAATCTTAGTCCACAATTAAGTTTTGTCCACAATTATTTAGGAACTTGATTTATTACAAATTGTGCTGCATTGATTATGGTGAGTATATATAAATTATCATAAAATGCAAAATTTATTCCATGCTTTAATAACTTCTATTGCATTATTTATCTTAATGAATCTTTTTCTTGTGATTTGTGTCTCTACAATGGTAACTTATAATAATAAAATGATTAATTCATCTTGGTGGTGATTGACTTCCTGTCAGAAGTAGACCAGATACTATTTTAATATGTCGGGCTTGCATTCATTCAAAAGTTATTATACTATCAGAGCTGCTATTGAATTTTAGTGATTTTTGCAGGTCTCTTACACTAATGTTATCGCCCCTTTGGCAGAACTAGAAGCTTTTCAATTTTCATCAGTTCAATCTTGTGTCTTTCCAAAAATGGTTTCTACTTCAAATGATATTCGCAAAGCAAGTGCAGAAGCAGAAAGTCGATTGAACTTACACTTTTTAACATGCAGGTGTGATGTTTTACCCCCTTAGTGTACTGTTGGTCTATATTAATGTACACTATGCTTTAGAAATTTGTTCTCTTAGAGATGTTGGAGACAAGGAGAAAGTTATACTCTTCAGCTCCATGTAAGGCCTGTTCACACTGGGTCTCTCTTTCTTTCTTTATTTTCTGCCACTTCATGGGGAGTTTATTTGGATTTTGTAATGTGATATTGCTTGATTGCAGAAGAATCTGTATAAGGAATTTGATTGCCTTTTATAACAGGATCTTCTATGCAATTTTTTTGGGTTTGAAATGATGTATATCAACATCCATATGATTGAGATTCAATATACGTGTGGCTATAAATGTAAATTTTTGATCTATCATTTTATTACAGAGTGGTGTATGTATGCAGCTGTATGATTCTAGTTAGTTCAAAGTTGATCAATGGATATTTTAGACTGATTTGCTGGATAAGTAAAGATAAGTGAAGGGCATTATAATTAATTTATTTCACAATCTTGTTTTTAACATTGCTATTCTGTGTTTTATTGGTCTAGAACAATAGGCTAATCTGTAGCTTGGATTTTTTTGGGTCTGTCTTGCATTTTAACTGCTATTACTTCTCATGCAAGGTAACCAGAAAGCGTGAGGATGTATATCGTGTCATTAAGGCTTTTGCTGATAGAGGAGAATGGCTAGGCTATGAAGCAAAAAGATACACCCAATGCTTGGTAAAGAAACTCTGGCACATCTTATCATTTTTATTGGATTGCATGGATATATCATGTACATGATTTTTGTTAAATTCAGAATAACTGTTCTTTCTATTAAATATTTGCCTACCTTTCTAAATGTCTGATGCATGTGCTTTATTGATTGCCTTGTTTTTTATACTCAACAGTCAACATGGATTTATTGTTTAGCTACTTACGGTGACATATATCTGGCATGGAATTATATATATATATATATATATATATATATATATATATGAAGCTTATTTAGAGAAATAAATAGTCTTAAGGTTCTGAATAGCTATCCTGATGATAAACATCTTGCAGTGTGGCATATTTGTTACTTGAAGGCATAAAAATTCTAAACATAAGATCACATTGTTAATGATCATATAATGCTAAAAGGTGATCATATACCACTATTTCTTATATTCAATCTCAAAAACATCACAAGAGGGTTCAGTGGCAGTCCTATGCTGATCGGCCACAAAAAAGGGGCCTATATTGATTGTCCAGCTTTATCATGGTTGGCCACTCTATCATGGTTGTCCAGCTCCAAGGACTAGGGATGGCGACTCTATCATGGCGGTTCATCTCCGAAGGGCTGTCAATCACACCAAATCCCTTCTCTGGGAGAAGCATGTTAATAAGGGGATAACAATATATTAAATTGGTACTTTATTAAGTAGCAATACTACTAGGTTAAGATCTTTGACAGGGTAGATCTGTGCATATTTGTAGCAATACTACTGGGTTAAGATTTTTGACAAGGTAGATCCATGCATATTATATTATTAATAAACCTCTTGGATTTAGTTTGAAACTCGAGATTTTATATTCAGCTTTATTAGTGTCATCTTCTCTCTTTCTAAATTTCATCTCTCTTTGGAAATGATACTCTTCTCGAAGAATTGTTCTCATCTAGTGGAGACAATTTGTAACACATCAAGTGCTGACTTGGCCCAAATACATGTATATCTAGGCTACTGCCTCAGAAACTAGTTTCTGGGTTGAATATGGTCAATCATGGTGCTTCAGATTGGAATTAGTTTGTGACTAAGGCCTGTCAGTCATTTTTGTGATTAGTCCAAAAAGTTAGGAAGAAAGCCATGAGTCCAAGGTTGGATGATATAAGGGCCTTGTATTTGGTACCGATGGAGTAAAGAGTCAGTATTCTGTAGGATCTATCAATCAGTTTGTCATGGCTTGTTACATGAAACAATGCACATCTGACTATCTTTCCTTTTTCCTTCATAACATTTAGTTGGTTTTTTGTTCATCTCGTGTGTTTTTGCTTCACTTTCATCAGATTTAATGAGAACATGTTTGGAACAAATCAGTGGATGAGTTTTTGGCTTTTCTGAAAAATTGATATGTTTTTCAATTTAATTAAATGTTGTTGGATGAATAGTACTTCTTAGAATGAGATAAAAAAAAATTGGGATATTGCTGCTGATTTGTCACCTCATCATTTCATTTGAAATACCATGCTTGCATTCATGATTTTGGGAGAGCTTAGTCTTTTTTGGTGATGATGCTAAGAGCTACTATGATATGAAAACACAAAATTGCCCTTTATCTAATACATTCACAAATACCATCAGATTTTTTCTGACATTTACAATGATTATTTTTTTTAACATTAACAGCGTTTTGTTCTTTTACAAAAATCATTATGGTGTGGTATGTTTTGAGTCAGCATTGGTAATAGTTTTATGTATTTCCTCATGACTAAATAAGTTGGATTCTGGGGATGCAAATGTAGATTTTCAATATTGAGGGTTGCAAGTCTGATGTACAACTAAAATTAGGGTGCCTTTTCTGTAGTTTCTTATATTGAGGGTTGTAAATATGATTTTCAATATTGAGGGTTGCATATATTTCCACATAAGTATTTCTTTTCTTCTAGCAATTCTGGTATTACTGCTATCAACAACTGCTCTTCTTTGAGTTTGTATAGTGATTTTCTCATTCTCAGTGACAGGTTAAAGAGTTTGAACGGAATGGTGTTAATCTCACTCCAAGCAAGAAAAAAGAATTGGAGAATTTGGGAGCACGAATAGAAGAACTAAGTTTGCAATACGCGCAAAATCTTAGTATGGATAACAGTTTTCTTCTTTTGGGCGAGTCAGAGCTAGCAGGAATGCCTCTTCAATTCATCAAGGTTAGTTTTAAGATATTTTTCATGAAAGGAATTTTCTATTAAATTCCAGTAATATAGCTTTTATTTTCTAATATTTCTTTCATAATTCTTGTTCTATATTGTATCTAGAAATTTACAGGCTTGTCTTACATTAGAAAATTTTAATTTGTCTTTTTAAGGTTGAAAAAATTGAGCAGTTCTCAGAGGCATATGGCTCAAGTTAGATTTAGTTTTTATTATACTTTATAATTTGCAGATTGGTAGGTATGCGGATTGGCTGAGATGGTACAACTGGAATCTACAGGATTGATCAGATTAAATCTATGTGATAAGGATCAATCAAGATAATAATTTTATGCAATTCATAAATTAACAAATTCGTAGAAAACTTATAATATAAAGCTTGAGAAAAATTATAGATTTTATGTGCTAAATTTTTTTACCTTAATATTTTAAATAATATATAGTTTTATGAAAGGATGAATGTCATCAAAAGGTAAAAAAAATATAATAGATCACATATAAAATGAAGATTTATATATTAAAACCAAAATGTTACATATTTTTTTAAAAATGACCATATCACTTATTTATATTAGTGTTTGTAATTAACTATATATATATATATCTATTTTTAAAATGATTATATCACATATTTTTTATGTTTTCCTTCTTTGTTAGATTTTCCATTTCTGCAAAAAGGAAGGTTATGATGTTCTCTTCATTCTCACCTTATGTATGTATGTTTTTTATGTTTTCCTTCTTTGTTAGATTTTCCATTTCTGCAAAAAGGTTATGATGTTCTCTTCTTTCTCGCCTTTCGTCTCCCAATATCTTTCTTTTACCAGCAGTAGACAATGAACATTACAATGATAGTGCCAGTCTGCCAGATGATAAATAATGATGGTTGTAGTGAGCAATCAACACAATTGTAGCAGCATTTTCTCTGTTTCAAGTAGAAGAAG
Organism: Musa itinerans; assembly: GCA_001649415.1. Taxonomy (NCBI): domain Eukaryota; kingdom Viridiplantae; phylum Streptophyta; class Magnoliopsida; order Zingiberales; family Musaceae; genus Musa; species Musa itinerans. Next base: position 192,667 of record LVTN01000321.1, read on the forward strand.
AGATGGGTGCATGAGACTTCTTTCTTAATATAATTTAGTTCTGTTTTCTGGGAAAAAGTAGTCATAATTCTTTTTGCTTTTCTTCCGCCTTGGCGTTCTTCTTCCACCTTTCCTCCCTTCCACACTCCTTTTCTTTTCTAGAGCCTCTCAACTGCCCATAATTTGCCAAACTCAAGCAATTCTCATTCATTTTGACTCACTCAAATTTTGGCTATAAGGCTGAGAAATCAGTCAGGATCAAATTGTCTTAGACTAAATCTGTACAGATTGGAAATGTTGTGTCAGAATTAGTCGATATCATGGTCTATGTTATATTTCTTGACTGATACATGCATATCCCTGTTTTTTGTGTTTTGCTTTTTTGAGTATGTGCCTAAATAGTTATGTGGCACTGTCACCACTAAAAGGACCAACTTCTTTGGTGAAGGTGAATATCGTGATTGATATATACCATGCACTTATACTGTTCAATGTGTCACTTATACTTGATTCTACCTAATTGCATCATGCTTTACTTAAAGAGGAATTTTACTCGGTCCTTCCCAATAATGTCCTATTGCTCCAACAGGAGGCCAGCTTTGGTGACTGCCTGACTGGACATTTTTAGATTTCTAAGCGATTGCTTGAGCTCTGGGTTTATATACCTATTGTTAGTTGTTGCTGATGGGGAATCCGTGTTGGTAGGTGAAGAAGTGCTAGACTAATGATCTGTTAGTAGATGTGGCATCGAGAAAGAGTTCATTGAGGAATTAGACATTAAATGAATCAGTTTACCATCTAAATTAATGTAACTTCTTGAAATTGGTAGTGTTTTATTTAATTCATTAATCATAAAGGGGAATTCTCCCCTGCTCTGGTTTTCCCAAAACTTTTATCTATAAATTTTTTGATTTTGTTTTTTTAAAATTTATTAAGGCATATCACTCTGACCATTTAAATTTACTGAAGCCATTGAAACTACTGAAACATTTTTTTAGTCTCAGACTACCAACTGAAGCTGGATATGAATCCAAAACAAATATTTGCATGGTGGAAACAGCTTCTCCATATTCCGAGAAACCCTCAGAAATCTAAATTTCACATAGTCCTTGCAATAGCTGGAGCCTTGTTCGTTACATTGTCCTTTGGTGATTGAAGCTTTAATGTGATGTAATCTAAATTTTTTGGGATAAAGATTTCAGTGTTTGTAGTTGCAACAAAAAATAACAACTGTTCTGAGTCATGATGTCATAATCATTTCCTTATGCAGCATCTGCATATTGATTGTTAACATCTAGTGTTTTCTTTTCTGGAAGCAATATGTTGTATATCTTTCATCATTTTTTTTTTGGTTTGTGATTGCACTAAAATTTTTTCTCATTTTGTTTTATTTAGAGCTTAGAGAAGACCGACGATGGTAAACTGAAAGTTTTCTTGAGAAGTCATAATGTTACTCCGATACTTGAGCATTGTAAGGTAATATATATTTATAATTCTGATAGTGAATTCATATCTCTTTTGGTATTTCAAGTTTATTGCATCTCATATCTACATTTTGAACTATTATGTAAGCTGTAGCATAATGGATTTTGAAAGTCAAAGGTTTTTGTTCAAATTGGCCTTTTTCTGGTGCATAGAAAATTTCTGATAGCAATGTTTAAAAGTGGCTGTAATAGATGCTATAGTGGTTTTGACGTCTAATGCCAAATTATATGTGCAAGTCCCAAGCATTTTTAGATGATATTGGTGGTAGCTATTATAAAGCAATTTCTCCAAAATTATTTGGCTACAATTGTTAATATTGAGATAAAAATTAAGTCATCTAGAACCCTGAGTTACCTGTGAGCCATGATTCAGACAAAAATAAGCAAGATGGACTGTGTGTTGCTGTGAGCTTTAAATAATTTTGTAAAATAAAATAAAACAAAGATAGACCTGATTCAGTTCCAAAATTTTGAAGTAGTTGAACCATGAGGGTCCAAGTCTTAGTTGGCTTATGAATAAATGCCATGTTGGTGTTGTTGTTGTACTAAAAATAATGGCAATAAACAACCCAAGGTGGCTAGAAAGAGAAAAGTTGAGCAATAACAAGTCAACATATGAATACTACTGAGCTGGTTCTAATTTAGCATAACTGTAAAAGGTCCAAGCTATAAGAGGTAAGCTTATGAACAATAGGCAGAGAAGAAGCCAAGCAGTAAGAGATATGACTAAAATGTCCAAGACATGAAGTCAAAATATGAAAAAGCTGAGCCATGGGAGTCATAAGAGTCTGGCTTCAGAGAAAGCTGCAAGAGGTTGGCTCATGAATAAAAATCCAATCTATGTGATGTAGAACAGAGTAGAGTAGAGAGAAGTAAAGAGAAAGCCAGGGAGCAAGATAGCAAGAGAGGAGTGAGATTAGAGAGGAGAGTAAGAGACTAGAAGAGGAGTCGAGAAGATTCAAGTTTTTCATTTAAATCTGAAGTGTTTGATCCATTGACAAGGCCCACTATTTATAGGGGTTTAGGAGCTTTAATACAATCAATGTAGACAATGATTCCCAAGTGTAACCTCCTAGGGTACTTGTATGTCTATTAGAAACCCAAAATGTGACTTCTAGGAGACCTAAACAACTTTAAGACACATTATTACAGCAGCGAAGAAAAAGAGTGCACTTAGTACAATAGTGCACTTAACACAGAAGTAGAGTCCCAAGGTTACACCTAGAAAGTCCAAAGGACTCTTCAATTTTTCACACAATTCCTAGAGTGTTTAGGTTAACTAATTAGTGACCTTTTTTGCTGGTTTCGTTCCCTTGAATAAACTTTTCTAAGATCCTTTATAAAGCTAGATGGTTCTCCATCACTATGAGGCTAAGTAGAGTAGTGAAGCCAAAAAGTGGTGGTCCATGCATTAGAAGTTAAGCCACAAACCAATCCTAAGAGGTTGCTTTGCACATTAATAACAAATCATCATCCCAAGTCATAAGAAGTCATCTTATGCATAAATAGCTAAGTTACTAAGCCAAGCCTAGGAGGTTGGCTTCTAAAAATTTCATCACAACTTAGCCACTAAAGATTGCATATGGCAAAACTTAGCCATCAAGCCAAACTATAGTAGGTTGACTCAGGCAGAAAGGCCAAGCCATTGAGACAAGCCTAACGAATTGGCTTATTAATAGTGTTCCCTTTTTCTCTTTTAATATCATGTACAATTCTCCTCTAATTTTTACCCTAGAGCACTTTTTGCCTCCATCATCCAAATTATCACTCTACCTGTTGCTCTCTCCTTCTGTACTCTCCTGCTTCCTCTCTCTCCCTTGGGCTGTCTCTCACCCTTTCATGTGCTCTCTCTCAATCAATCTCTCTTAGACAAATGCTTGTCCCACCACGGAGCGACTCTCCATCGCCCCACTAGATGTCTATTCCAATGCACTGTGGCACTGCTACAGTGCTCGGTACACCGTACCGTACCATACTGAGCCCAGGTTGAAACACCGGTACGGTACGGTATTGCGAACCTTGGTCGAACCCAAACGTGAACACCATACGGATCACCTCGACTACCTCCTCTCCTTTCCTATTCCTTCTTTCTTCCTCCTTCATCCAACGCCATTTGTTCCTTCCTCTTCTTTGAGTCTTCGGAATGTATCAGTCTGGCCAAGGACTGGTACAGGAACCTGATACGAGATCATAGTCCTTGCTTGTAAGTATATTGTAATTTGTCTAAGAGACAATAAAAGTTCTTCTATTTTATCTTCTTGCTTTGTGTACTTTGTTTTTGTTTAGCCTTTTACTAATAAGAACTTTTGTTTACTCCAAGATACTTTTATTGTCTTATTGTGATTGATGTTTCTTACTTGCCATGTAAATAAAGGAGCTTCATGCACTGGGCCACCTTTTACTTTTTCTCATGCTAAGTCGTTGTTATGCCATTTGTTCTCAATATCTGCATATTATCGGTAGATCTACTCATTCTTGCAGCCAATATTTATGCGACTGAACTGTCAAATGAGTATACATAACACATACCTATGTTACAATGTCATATGCTTTCTTATGCCAGTATGCAATTAAGTGCTTGTATTTGGAATTGGCCACCCTTATTTTCAAAATTGAACTTATTTTTTTTAAACCAAACAGATAACTCTCGTTTTCCTTGTTTAAACCTATATTTCTATATAAAGGTCTTAGTAATTTATGTTGATATCTCATGCATGCATTAATAAACTCATTCTTTCACTTGTTTTCATTCTTATATCCTTGCAGATAAGGGCTACACGAAAGTCAATTGCTGTAGCTTATGGCCAGAGGTGTGGAAAAGAAAATCTTGATATCTTAGAAAAATTGGTAATGTTTAATTAAATTTGAAAATCTTGTAGTATTTGTTCCTCTTGCATAGATTTGCAAATTCTTTTACTGTCGGTTACATTAATTCATTAACATGCATCTGTATGTGTTTCATTAGTGTTGAAGTTTATTCTGCTCATAAGATTCTTAATGTTCTTAATCTATGTTGCTGTTTGTTTTCCAAGAATCATTGTTGTTCTCCCCACAAGGAGGATACATTAGTCATGGAACTGCCTGGTCTTTGTGTTATCTCACATTCTCACTTACAATAGTGTCACTGGCTTCTGTCTTCTCGCTGTACACTTATCAATTGCAAGTTAACAAGTATAAGATTTTTTTTTTCCTCCTATCTTTTATTGTCCATTATGACTGAAATAAAATATGCTGGAGTCTTGCTTTCTAGGTCAAATTATTCTTAGAAGTGCTGATTTTGATATACCTTATAATCGGGTTCGCAATTTCGGGTATGGGACCCATCTCAGAGATTTGTCAGTACGTTACGTACCGGTTTATACCGGTGTACTGACACATGGTATGCTTGGGTGTGCCGATGGGGACTTGGGCGAGCCGCTTCTTGGTGGCGAGTTGGACTAGTATGTAGTGCCTGTACTGTACTGACTTGGGTGGTCCAGCAAACCTGCCTCATATACTTAAAAGTTGGTTATTCACTTATAGTTTGTTAATATAGTGAAATATAGATTATTTATAAGAAATTGGAACAAGGTCTTCAAAGTGGAATTTGAGTCATTGTTAGGTTCTTGTTGATGGCAATGGTTTATTAGCTTTTTTGCTTTGCATATGTTTAGTTATTAACTTTGGTCTCTTTAAAACTTGAATATCAAGGTTTTTAATGCCATTCTGACGCCATTATCTACTAGACTATTACTATAACCTATTAAATTGGTCCAATATTGAGATATCAAACAATATACTGACAAGTACCTTCTCCTGACAAAATTCACAATTTCGTTTACCAGTATTGTATCGATAAGTGTTCAGACAGGTACTGTACCAGTGTACTGGTGTACCACAACACTTAGTACATCAATATGTACCATGTTTCAAAATAAAAAAACTTAAAAAGGCTGAAAAAATAAAGAAGGAACCTGCTCGGTACAGTCTATATTGTTCTGTATCAGGCGCACCAGCCTGTATCGAGGGTGGTATCAACCTGTATAGGTCTGGTATGGGCGTACCATCCATTTTACCTTGGTCTGTGTACCGGTAAGCTGCCTGATCAATAAATGCCATCTGTACTGAATCATACCAGGTGTCGCAGGCGGTATATCAAACCTTGTGTATCATTGAATAAAATAATGAAAAATAAAAAAAGAAAGGTGTGCTGGGCTATATTGAGGTGTATGGCTTGTTTGTTACTAGTACTTGATCAGTGTTTAAACCATGTTGATGATGTTGAGGCTAGTGCAGCAGAGATGCAAAATTTGAGCCTGTACCCCAATCAGTGAGGTGCACAGATATCAGATACCAAATGGTTGAATATTTTCCTTGTCAAAGATCCAATAATTCATAGGTCATGGTTTATCTTTGGGATTACACAGGCCATGCGTTTAGATCATATGAAATTAATTTGTGTCATTAATGAATGATTTGCAGAATTACTATATAAATGTGCAACTTTCATGGTCCCAGGTAGGGCTTATAATTGAATCAACCCATTTAATGGGGACTTGAATCTAAATAAGCCAAGCTTGAACAATTTAACAAGCTTCAACTTAATTTCTGGAGGAGCTTGAACTTGGGTATTGTTGATCAGTATTCGCATGAAAGTCCTATATATATATATATATAGAGAGAGAGAGAGAGAGAGAGAGAGAGAGAGAGAGAGAGAATATGTGTATACATGCACACACGTGTGTATCTAATGATTGTACTATTTTATGTTTTCTTTGCTTTTTAGAATATTATGAATTTGCGTGTTCTTTTAAGGCCTTCATATGCGAAATATATAGGTAACTTTTTCTTGTATGATTATGTGAAAAAGGAGTGGTTGTATGATTATGGAAGTGCAATAATGCCAGGTTCAATTAATGCTACCTTATGATCTAGGTATTTCTTAAAACTAATTATTATGACTTGGAATGAATATAATTGTATTTCCTTTTCTATATTTTCGTTCAATATGCTCAAGTTTGGATCAAATTTTATAATATGAGTTGAATAAAGGAAGTTTAGATCAAAATTCAAATGAAATCATATAAGGCATGAACAAAGAAGTGCACATTTAAATTGTGAAGTTGCTCGATGTATCACAAGCTTGAACTATATCAAAATTTTAAGCTTGAAATTTAGTGTCAAGCCAAGCTTGAGCATAAAAAGGCTCGACACTTGGCTCAGTTATGCCCAGATCCCTAGACTTTTTAGGAAGGCATAGAACATGCTCTTGGGTGTGTGAGATTGAAGCTATGAGACCCTGATAAATGCAATGAACACAAATTGAGCCTTGGTGTCCATTAGGTTCACCTTTGATAACCTGGCTTCTCCAGAATAGCATAGCCTTTATCTCCAAGACTATTGTTAATCTTTGCTGTGTGCAGCATTGTTGGGCATAAAATTCTTTTAACTTGAAGTAGTTCGGTTTGAATGGCATAATCATATTGCATTACTTCGGTCAAAATTGCCACAAAATGTTGTGGTTGTCAATAATGTAATTGCAAATAGTATATATTTCTCCTGAGCATTCTCTTTATTTTTATTCAATGTTGGCAAACCTAGAGCTCTTTAATTCAGATGGTTTTTTCTCCGAATATAACCTAGAGCAATTAATCCTTGTTGCAGTTCATTGACAGTAACATGGTTGACAGAATAATAAGTGCATATTAGGATAAAACAAGAAACTGTTTTATAACAATCTATATTGTTCTAATTTCTAAAGCATTCATATGGTTGCGATAGGCATGTGATTATTGAGTCTATTCTCTCATTATAATGTCCTCTATATACATTAGAATTCAGTTCATGCATGCTACCCATTGCAATGATGTAGGACATTTCCTAGTAGAGTGTATAGGAGTTCTTCATAGGTTTGTTTATCCTGTAAACTTTAAACTATCTCTTTGCAAATGCAACATGTGATTGAACATACACCAACGTGGATCCTCTTATACTGAACCTTGGCCTCTTTCATAGGCTTTCAATGTCAACTGATAATCATATCAGTAAGATAAGCCTGTGATAAGCCAATTGACGCCATGCAATCAATTTATAAATAGTAAAAACACAACTATGTTGCAGTGTTAATCATTGATAACACTTGTTACAACTCAAGACCTTACATAAAAGGTGTTGCGAAGAGTTATATGATAACAATGTATTTAGTACATGCAAAATTATTGGTTGACTGTCATGATGAACCAAAACCATTGGCTTTATTACTCCTTTCTTCTACTTGTTTCCTGTATTTAATCTATGAACACGAGCCTCTTCATTGTCTCCACTTTTAGATAGTATTTTTGTTCTTGTCAACTAACTTGGCCTTAAATGTTTATGTCCTTATTGGACCTTTGTGCTATTTTTTTCTTGTAAATACTATTTCAAACTTGCTGGACACATTATTGGTTTAACTGCCCTGTTTCATTTAAGGGTTCATATTTTTTGCTTATGTAAAGACTGCTACTGGAACTATTGGAAAAACTGATTTTATTTTTCCATCTTATTATAATGATGCCTTGTTTTTGAACATAATAAGAGAAAGAGTCACATCCCATATTTTTGAACATTGTAAGAGAAAGTTGCATTCCAAATAGGAAGAATAAAGATAGAGACAACCAACTCGAACCCAGGGTTGCATTCACTCTTATCTAGGTACAAAGAAGAGTAGAATGAGTTGGAGCTGTACCAGCATATTTTGTGTTAGTACATTGGAATGTATTGAGGTACAAAGAAGAGTGAGGGGAGGAAGGGGGGAGGAGATGATGGAGGAGGTGAGGTGGCTGTGGAGAAGGAGAGGAGAAGAGGAGGCGACGGAGAAGGAAGAGACAACGGTGGTGATGGAGATGATGAGGGGAGGCAGTGGATAAGAGGTTATGGCCGAGGAGGATGAGGAGGAGAGTATTGATTGACAAATGCAAATGATGGTTGCAGACATTGGTACAAATGCAAGTGTCATTCGAGTGATGAGGAGATGGAGAGGGCTCACCAATTGCTAGCCCTAAAAGACCATGGCATGCTTTAAAAAGTTCCTTTTTTAAATCAGCGAACTGCCTGAAATGTAGTCCACATGCTGGTTCATGCCTGGTCTGGTTAATATTGGTCGGTATGGACCGGTCTGGGCAAAATCAAGTTCCTTGATCTGAAATATTCTAAAATTAGTATTTCTGTTACCCACTCATAATAGTTGCATGGATATGCTTTGAAGAATGTAAACATATGCATACATACATGATTTACACAGTCTGCAAGGTTTTTGGAGAAGATCCTGAGTTATGAAACATGGTGAATATGATGAAATTATCCATAAGTTTCAACGTATGACTAACATTTAACAGTAACCAAGATCAAGCACACTTTGGACATTGGCATTGCATTATGGCAAGCTGGGGATAGTTTTACAGTTATGCTTAGTGGTGGCAAGTGCAGCCCTAAGCTTTTGTTATGTAGTCACTATTATTTTGACTTAATGTGGGAGTCTGGAACTCTGGGATTCTTTTTTTTCTTATACCCCAGAGGTGATGAATTGATTCTAAACTGCAACCAGGATCTGATTCAATTCAACTTAAACTATTTGTTCTCTCAGTTGTGTACTTCTTAAGCAAATCTAAGTCTCTAGCCTTTAGAAAATCAGCTTGACTGTAGTCAGAAGTTTAAGTACATATCTAAAGTGAAATCAAAATCCATGTTGCTCGTATAAATAATTTCACTCTTTAGTATCCACCGTCCCTGTCTTCCATTTTCCTCTTTTCCTTATCACCTCTCTTTTCCTCACCTTTACCTCGTCTGTATGGTTTTGTCTTTGGCTGTTTATTTCACAGCCGTTGACCTTCGCTGTTGCCTAAACTTGCTAGGTTACTAGATTCTGTTCATCTGGTTTTTGTCTTAAATGCAACTTGGATCTTGATGGCCTTGTTTGCAATTATTGAATGACCAAATTTCTGCCTGACTGGGTCTATGATACTTTATCATCTTTCTATTCTAGAGGCTTCATGTCACAATCAGTGACAAGCTAGCTGGATGGGAATGACCTAGGCTGTGCTCTAGATCTTGGTATTGGAGGTTTATATGAGATATATTTTTCTATGGCTATATTCATTGCCATCAGTAGCTCTAAGAATATCACAACAGCAATTTGTTTGCTTTTTACTATCTATATTACCTGATACTTTTCCCTATATTATGCATCCTGAAGAAACAAGCAGTTCTTTGCCCTCCTAACTTTTGTTGTATTCATATGTACTTTTGATTTTTATATGCTTGTTTAATTATCAGGTCCAGATACGCCATAAATATGCTCAGTTGCTTGGTTATTCTAACTATGCTGAATTCACTCTTGAATCTAGAATGGCCAGGACATCTGAAAAGGTTTGTGCTTGATTTATTTAGTTTTGGGATTTTAGCTACAATCATGTAAAATTTAAAATTGTTTTTGGATACTAAATTATACATTTAAGAATTATTTATCATCATCAGTATGTTATTTTTGTATGGTGAAGTCCTAGTGATCCTATTTTGATTTAAGCATATTCTGTAGTTATATTTGGTTTTGAAATAATAACTTGTTGGAATGATATTTGCAAGCAAGATATGAGGTGCTTGTACACAGTTATATGATATCCTTGTTCCAGAGTTTATAGAAAGTCTTTTCATTCTATTACAGAATCTAGTACCAAGGATTGCTCTATAGTGGACAAGAACCATAGTGTTACCTTCCTGGACCAGTATGACACCAGTGCCATATTTTGAGTGATGGTAAGTTTGATATGGTTGTTGGTATGGTCAAAATGGACAAAAAAGAATCAATGGTTATTGTTAAGGTTTGAAGTCTTGGTTCAATACCAGTTTTGACATCTTACTAAATTATATATTGGATGGTATACCTACTATTATTGGCTGATGTCTCTAAAAACATAATTAAAAATGAGTACCAACTGGTACAGAGCCATATGGTCTGGCACCGGTCCTTGGTTGGAGCAGTAAATGCTGGTTACTTTGCACATTCCAATTAGTATTTGGAACCTTCATCATGATTAGCAACATATCATATGATAAGTTTTACAATCATACATGTCGTCTAGAACTATAACAAAGAATTATGAGCATGATATCTTAAAAAAATACATACTGACTTGATAAGTTTGGCAAATAATTGTAATGCGCAATTGGATATTAAATTATACATCATAGCCATTGATTTGAAAAAAAACATATTTTATCTAACTATGACTTGTAGCCAATCTGGACTGGTTGCTACCGGCTCCTATTGACTTTTAATAACCTGTTTTGGTTTGTATCAGCCTCTAATTAATCCATGTCAGTCTGTACCAGTCAATGTATTCTGGTGCACTTCCATTCATCATGTTACTACCTGATACATGCAATCTACATACTATTATTTCATTAGTGATGCAGGACTGGATGGAAATCCGTGCCTAGTGTAAGCAATAGATCATTGAAGTTAGATCGGAAAGGGTAGCACTTCCTATGTATACATAATTCTGACCTTTTTGATAGTGGACACTGTAGGATGGCACTTTTGGTGCAATCACTGCGGTGGCATGTTGTATCTAGATGATCAGGATTCTTGGAGAAAGTGATGGGGTCCTTTGGATGTTGTCTACTGGTCTGTGTATTCTTAAGTCTTAGAAAGAACTTCTAAAGGTTAAATTGGTGATATAATCATTGGTTTGGAAAACCTGTATCAGGGGTTATCTTTGATCTTGCAAATGTGCATTTCTTCTTGAATAGACTTGCCCAATCAAGTCAATGGGAATAACAATTGTGAAATTTTTTTCCATTTTGAACCACTGCGTTCCAATTGGATATGCACTTCTTGTTGATTTCCTAGCCATTAACATTGATATTGGAGTCCCATGAGCAAGGTGTTCTACTTTGACATTTACACTTGCTAAGGTTTAAGAACTTATGCATACAGATGAAAAGTTATATCTGGACCCTCAACATACAATATCACACCTTCCATTTTTTGTCATATTTTGTGTTGAATTATTTTTTCTATTTGAATCATCTGCACACAGAAACTTAATGAAATTTCCTGAATAAACCTCAGGTTTTTGAATTTTTGGAAGATATCTCAGAGAATTTAAGTGATTTGGCAATGGAAGAACTTAATGTGCTCAAGGATCTCAAGGTGGCTTAATTATTTTCTGCTGCCGTGTTTTTCTTCTCACTTTGGTAGCTAATTTATTTTTGGCAATCTAGAGAAGGGAGGATGGGGATTCACCTTTTGGAATGGAAGATTTATTGTACTACATGAGAAGGGCCGAGGAACAGCATCTTGATCTTGACCTTGGAGAAGTTAAACAATACTTTCCTGTCAACTTGGTTATGTCTGGCATTTTTAAGATATTTCAAGATCTGTTCGGTACTGCTGTGTACTTAAAATTTTTTGTTCAGTACAGAATTTGCTTATGAATAAAATAGGTTATTTATTGTTCAGACTTCAGATGATGATTAACAAGCCTTTTGGTTGTTTATTTAATTTCTTTGTAGGTATAAGAATTGAGGAAAATAAAGATGTTGAGGTTTGGCATGAAACTGTGTGCCTCTTCTCTGTTACTGATGTCAGCTCTAATGAGCTTTTGGGTTACTTTTACCTTGACATTCATTCCAGGTTGGTTTTCTTTGTCACCCTGAATCTTCACCTCGTAATTAATCAAGGAATTTAACTGAAATATATTTTTTTGTAGAGAAGGAAAATATGCCCATACTTGTGTTTTGGCCCTTCAAAATGGTAACTTATCATCTAATGGCACCCGTCAGGTATATCAGCTTTCATATTTGTTTCTTATCTTAGTGCAATTCTTTGAGTGAATTGAGAGTATCATTCTTATTTGCGATTCCTTTTTATTATTATTATCTTTGTGGAATTTCAACTATTTGGTGATTATTGTTCTTTCGATGCAATTCTTCCTGCTAAGGTCTTCAATTTCGAATAATACCATCCGTACCGGACGATACGTACCGGTCCGCCAGCAGACCGATACATGGACCGCCCAGAGGTGCCTAGGGATATTGTGAATATTATTTTGAATATCATATAAGACATCCAATATACTTCTACGTTAACATAATAAACTCTCCTCTATAGTGACCCAAAGATGCCTAGGGAAATTGCTTGTTCTTAAAAAATGAATTATTAAAAGAAGTCCATTTAATTCGAAGAACATGATAAATTAGAGGCTTCATACAAACCACCAATGCTATTAACAATATTATTTTAACAATATTATTTTAACAATTTGGCATCAACAAAATATAGAAAGTCCACATAGTCATAGTGCAACCTTGTGGCTGTTGTGAACATTTGGACTATTGAAATTTAGAGAATAGATCTCCATTAGTAAATTGAGGCAAGAAGTCCTATCTTGCAGGTCCTAGCTCTTCTAATGGAGTCTACTTGAATAATGTTTGGTTATTGCATTGTTAATGTCAATCTCTTCAAAATCTTGGTTATATGTAACAGTAGAGCAAATTGCATAGGAAATATCCATGTTGCATCTGCTTCTTAATCACCATGTAGGATTTGTGAAGCTCATGGAAGTTGGAAAATGCCTTTAGTTTCTTTGTTGTAGCTTATTGCCTAGTCTGCCTTCTTCTTGCAAGGTTCTGCTTTATTTCCTTCCAATGATAACATATATGAGATGACTTTTACATGTTGCCTCTAGGTGTCATTGCAAACACATAAAGTCTTCCTTTTAGATCAGGTGCTAAACTTGGGAGAATAACTATATCATGTTTTGCCTTTAGGGTTTCAACCAAGGTTCACCGTACCGCGGCATATTGCTTGGTACGGGCGGTATGTACAGGTGACTGGTATGGGCGGTATATATTGGACTATTGGTATACCCTATTGTATCGTATGTCGGTACATTGGTACGTATCGGTGGTTGGTACACAGGTACGGATTGGTAAGGCCAACCATGGTTTCAACATCTTTACGACGGATTTGTTATATGAAGGAGATTTAAAGTTCTATATAGGACGGTTTGTCTCCTTCCAAGTTATTGTTTTCTTTGGTCATTTTCCTCCTGACTTTTGGTCCCTTGGTAGGAGTAGATTATCCAATTTGGAGGCATTAACTTTTCCTGTTCTAACAGTCTGTCTGGATCAGAACATTCTGTGCCCTACATGAGGGGTTCTATCTGTGAATCCCAACAGCTCGAGGGATCCAAAAGTTCTTGTGAGCATTTGACAATGTATGATCTCATCTGCTGATAGGAAGTATTCTTAGACGCTTGTACCAAGTTTGGACATCTTAGTGGTTGCACCTACGGGTGGTAGGCTTGGAGGAGCGATGTCAGGGGCAATGCCAATACATAAAATGCCGAGAAGGAAGGCGATAGGAAGATGAAGCTGGGATAAAGAGAAAGGTGAAAAATTACAATGGCTGTGCTTAGGAGCATCAACTGTAAGGGCCTTGTGGGATCAATTGGGACTTTGTCATATATGAACCTAGTTTTCCTTTTCTAACAACACAATAATAGCTTTGGTTGTGAGCCTCACCCTCATCGCAAGGTGTGGGTGGGCACATTTAATGATCGTTTTCTTCTCTTTTACTGATGATGCCATTTGTGAGTTTCTCTATTGTCTAAATTTCATTACCTTGTGTTTAAGTTAGGCTTTCCTATTGCTATTTAAAATACTTATTGATTGCAAATAGAATAAAGAAGATTCAAGTAAATGTCACTAGTCTTTTTTTAGTCTTCTACGGCACTAAGGCTGTAAGGCAATACAACCATGTCATTTTTTTTAATAATGTTTACATTTTATGAGTTTGTAATTTACACATTAACTATAATGATGTAGATTATAGAATGATATATGCATACATATACATTATATACATATATGCTTTTATATATTTTAGAGAAGATACACATGTCATTTGCATCATTTGTACAGACTACAGAGTACATTTATTCTACTTGTATCTTTGGCTGTAATGTCTCTTGCTTTAGATCAAGGAATGAAATATATTAATTGGATCATATGTATCGATTAGTATTTGTCGGTCCATCAAAGGATTGATATTAGACCATATAGGTCAGTAGGGGTTGTTATTTTACAGCATTATTTTCTTGTGGTGATACTAGTACCATACTAGCTGGAACAGTTACTAAAATTGGTATTGAACTAGGTCCCCAGGATTTAGAATTTTGCTGCTATTTAAATCTGATGTCATGGAGGAATATATGTTGGATGATTTTGAAGTAATAGAGAGCACAGAAAAACACAACAAGGAGAGTACTAGAGGAAAGTATTTCTTTGGCTTGATCGAACCATTTTCCATTCATGAATATAATTGCATGTAACAAATGAGTTTCTGTTGAAGAAGGTTTTTTTACAAAATTTTATCTAACTGGATTGTTACTAGGACCCAGATAAGAGCTATTTTGTATTGAAAACTTAACTATGACTCAATTAACTATGCAAGAAAAATATCACTAAAAGTTATAACCACGAACCACTTATTATTTCAAAGTGAATTCTATAAGATACATCATTCGTTGTGGCATTGTTGTGTTTTAAATTTTGCAATATGATTGCCATCGTTTCTTTATTTCCTTCATCTTTTGTCATTATTTTATGAGGACAGAAGTTTTATAGCCAATTTAAAAGATAGACTGTTCCTTGTGGTAATGTTTTTGTTATTTCCTATAATTTGCTTATGCTTGTAGAATCATGTGCATGCTACTGTAACTGAAGTTACAGTAAAGTGTCGTATAATTGATAGATGCTTCTTTTCTCATTTTACGTGCATGAAATTGTCTCTTATGATCTGCACACTTATTACCTTGGCACATTAAGTTTCTTCTGGCTTTGTAGATTCCAGTTGCGCTACTGCTTTCTCAATGTCCAAAACAAATAGATGATAATCCTGTGCTATTGCGGTTCTCAGAAGTTGTTACTTTCTTCCATGAATTCACCCATGTGGTATTTGATCTTAACTAATTTATTCAAATTTTGTTTTCTTGGTTTGTTTCATACTTGGTGTTTCTGAAGCAATATACTGCTAATTAATCTTAATGTCCAGTCTCAGTGGCCCTTTATGTATGGAAGAAATAGGAATAGATTAGTATATTTGAGTGGCATATTAGTAATCACTAGGGATTGAGCATTTTGAGTCTCGTCCACTACGCCTCTCCTTCCAGTTATTTGCATAATAGATTTTTGGCTTGACAATAAACTGTTATGTTACCTTTGGAGACTTACTGGATATCTTTGGGATGGTTGGCAGAATCTTTACTTTGTAATGTTGCTTAGATGATGCTTACTGGATATCTTTGGGATGGTTGCCAAAATTTTCTTACTGGTCATTATGCTATCATAATAGAGCTGAATACATGATGTCCTTTGATGGTGTATGACAGTTCTAAGTTCTAACCAGCACTTTCATGCACAAGTCATCTTCTCAGTATGTCATGATGCATAAATGTCTATAAATAAAAAAAAAGGGTTCATGATGGTCTTTTTGCATTCATGAATCATGCCTGTTGGCTTGCTAGCATGATAGGTGCCTCCCATTGAATATCAACATGAGCTGTGCTGATATTTTATATGAAGTGCTCTGTTACAATTATTCTCTTAACATATATCTTCATTTTTTGTGTACTAAAATAATTTAGTGATTATTGTTGTTAACTTCCTTGCTGTCTTGATTCTATGTTGGTATGTGTTGACTTCTGCAACCATATTGGGATGGATGGTCTGCCTAAGCACCGGTGTAAAGTTGCATGCTGTGCAAAGGGTGCAAAGGGTATAGGCACACAGTTGTGCATATGTTTGTCTTGTATCAGTTGGCATGGAGCCTGTGCTCTGTCATGTATATGTATGTATAGATTCGTCCAGGCATGGATTTGTTAACCATACATGAAATGACTATTCTTGTTTCAAAATACTTACATTCATAGATTGCTTAGAATTGCAGATGTATCATGCATGTCTAAGCACTTAAAATCTTGATGACCTGAAGCGTTTGTAGTATTTATGATTTATCCAAGGACTATGTCCATGTTCACTGCACAAAGTTCATTAATTTTTTTTCACAACTCCTTGCTTATCTAAGAATAACTGATAGTCTGATACAGAGCGGTTTTATGATAAATATCAGGTCCATCATATATGCATTCGTGCAACATTTTCCAGGTTTTCTGGACTACGATTAGATGCTGACTTTATTGAAGTTCCTAGTAAGCTTCTTGAGAACTGGTGAGTTTGGTAAATTGGTTCATTATCTTCAATTTCTATTTTCTTGTGATAACATGTGTTTGTTCCTAAATGAAAAAATTTCATGGTAGGTGTTATGAGAGCATCTCGTTGAAAATTATGTCTGGTTACTACCAGGTGAAGTTAACATTTATCTTTGTATGAAGTATTTTAACTTGCTTTTCAAATTTTGTCTTTTTGACTTGATGTTGAATTTGTTATTTATATGAATCCTTTGAAATATATCGCTTTCATTTTGTATGGGTTCTGACTTTTGATCTTAAAACATATGATAAAACCTGAAGCATATCTTATGTTTGTCTATTTCCTGAATATCTTTTAATTCAAAATAACATATGTTTTTACTGATTATTTCCAGATCTTGTTACCATTATTCTTTTCCATTTTGTTTGTACCAAGTGGTATATATCGGGCCAATTGTCTTTTCCATTTTTGGACCTTGGTGCCTTTTAGCGCTTAGCGCTTTTTAAATCATTGGGTTGGATATGTTGGTTTCTGGTGATATGCTGTGAAATGGTTCATTATCTTTAGATTGACTGGTTTTCAGTCAAACCTAATGGAAAACTTACTTCAAGAGTTTCAAGTCTTGAAAGCCCTAAAACTGGTAACATCAATCCTCTTTCTCCTCTTCCATTTTCCTCATTCTGTGACCGCCCATCATCCAGCTCACCATGGGTACCTCCTGTTTCAGCTTTCACTCCTATACATCTCAATCAATGTATTTATAGTTGCAGCTTCACTGAGTCTTCAACTTTGAGACTGAAAGAAGGTGTTTTCTTATAAATTAATGATCCTTGAATTATAAGGCCAATTTCATTTTAGATACATTAATTTGTATGAATTTAGTCCACTTACTTTAACGGTAGTTGCAATAAGTTGTGTCATCAGCTTCCATGACAGACTTGATGGAAACTCTGTTACCAATATTGAGGAATGCTAAGTGTATGACTTGTCAACCCTGAGAGCAGGAAGATGTTCCAGTAGCATTTCCTCTCCATACTGTTTGTCCATCAGTATGATCCACTATTCTCTATTGGGCATCCCTGTGTTCTTCTCACTCTCTCGTAGTAAGCCTAGAGGTAACTTATCCTCCCTCTTCTGGCAATAGATTGGGCCCACACATGAGATGTGACTCAAGTTGGGCATTATCTAAAAGAGGGTAAGGCTCCTCTCCTTGTTCCAACCTTCTTGAATGACGGCAGTTACCAGCTTTGAAGAATAGAGTAGGGAGAAGATGATCTGCAACTTCTCCCTTCTTTCCCTTCTCTGCAATGAGGACAGTGATTTGTGTCTTGAAAGATGATGCAGCAGCGGCGGCGGCGGCTGGAGAGGAGGGGGAGGTGTGAGGAGGTGATCTTCATCTTTTCTTTTCTTTCCTAGGATTTGATGTGGCATTTAAATCTTTCTGGCCCATAGTTCATTTGGTGAATCCAGATAAGTATTCCTTTTGACAGAAGTTGACCATAGGACTTGAATTGCAGTATCACCGTACAGGTTCCAAATTAATAAAAGTTGAAGTTTAGAACCAAAATGTGACTGACCCTTTAATTTAAAAACTATTTATGTATTTACCTTTCTACTTTTTAGTTAAGTTTTTCTATTTTTTCCCCCTTTTGGTTCCAGCCATTGTGCTGGTACTGCTGGCACTGTCTTTGCAACCTGTTGGCAAGGATTCATATACAGCAATGGTGTTACCAACATACAACTGGTCTCAATGGTAGTTGGTGTAGGATGTGGTGCCATAATGTTAATGCTTTATAACCACACATTTTTTTTTCTAAGAGCAAGTTAGGATATAAGCCGAAAGCAATGGATGCAAGCATTTTTATTTAGTGTACAGCTTGATTATAGTCATCTCTGATGTTATCATGTTACATGAAAGAACATCTAGAAAAATGACAAATCTAAGCTTCTTTTTTTTTTCTGTCAGTGACTTTTCTTTTTTCATTCTTTGAAAAATATCCCCACTCATGTTTCTACCAACATACTGTCTCTAGGGTTTTCACCGGTGATGCAGCCATATGTGCATTTACTGTCCAGCCTTATCATATGTTTCCATGTATGAAATCTTTGTTACACAGATTCGTTTATTAAATACTATGTGACAGGCAAGTTTGAAAATAATCTTGCGGAAATAGCAAGATCATAGTGGTGATCATTTTATCCTTTAATCCAATATGAAATGCATAGAAGAAATCTAATACTTTAATTTCTGCATTATTATATTGTCCACGTGGTAATTCTTGGCAGTAATTTGTGAAGTTAATTTTTATTATAGAATCTGTACATTTCTGACATACAGGATATTACAAAATCTGTCACAAGTAGTATGTGTACATCATTAAGGAGAAAACGAGATATGTTTTCTGGCCTTAGAATCAAGCAAGAAGTCCTACTATGTAAGTATTCAATCACTACATTGAGGAAATTATTTTCTTTGCTTATACTATACAATAATATCTTAACGAAGTGAATTGGCCTTTTATGTTTTCATCATTTCTTTCCTTTTCAATTTGAACTTCTATTTGTTGCTTGTGTGAATTATGATGCTGAAATATCTGATTTTGGTGCTTTATCTGTACGTGGATTTGTGTCAGATTGCTCTTTTCTAAAAGTTTACTCTTCAAATTTTGAACTTTGACTGATAACTGGTTCAAGGATTGTAGTCTTCGGAAAAATTCTATAGTTCTGAAATATCAGCCCGGATCAGGACTCCTCATCTCATGATGTTGGACCAATGGGAACAGAAACTTTTATGGATTCGGCTAACTGAGAAGTTTTGGATTGAGCTGTGTGGACCCTTTTCCCTTTCCTATTTTGTGGCCATTGTCTGAGTTGTGGAGTTAAATAGGTTCGAGTCTGATTCTGGCTCATGCCTGGACCAAGCTGATCTTGACCTTTTTCAGCCCTGTCTGGTTCTTGTAGGCAGCCAGGCCTATTTCAAGCAAAGTTGGCCAGTGACAGATTTATCCGATGACGTAGCAGTTGATTTAACAGCTTATGTGACCTATAATGACCTTAAAATGATTCGACTGCAATAAACAGCTTTGGCAAAGTTTAGTTGGTCAAAAGAGTCTCGTAAGTTGAGGAGGATAGACTCTGAACTCAGGTTCACAAGGACAGCATGAAGCAACATATTGGACGGCTTTTGGGACTCTTAAAGCAAGTAGGACTGGACTGCAGGAGCGAGAACAAGTGGCAACAACTCCAATTTGGGCAACTTCAGCCATATTTATGAATACTAGAGCAAATAGGATTGGATTACAGGGCCTAGACAGTTGGAATGAGCTTCCCTAATCAAGTTAGGAGAGAAATAGGTGCAAAATTTCCAGCCCTAGGCCAAACTGGACTAGGTCTGGCCAAGCCACCACCAGTTGCTGCAGCCCTATTTTGGAAGTAGCAACCCAGTCCAAGCCAGACTACATGTTAGCCAGGCTGAAACCAACCATATGCAACCACTATAGGGCTGCTGAACCCTGTAGGACCCACAAAGTGGCACTGAGCTGGAGAGCAGGAACACTAATTAGGGAGGCCTTTTGCAGTATCACATAGCACATATGTTTTGTATTTTCTAGGCCATTATTGAATACTAGTTAGATTTGGTGATTTAGGCACTAAGTGCCTTGTAAATAGGAATGCTTGTAAGCATGTGGCTCATGCTTGGATGTGTTTCTCTACCTTTGCAATCAAACTAGCTTCTTTAGTACATGAAAATCTTTTATGAATTGTTTGGAGGCTGCTTCTCTTTTTTAACCAGAGAATTGTGTTGGACGCCACACTCTAACAATTTGATAAATCTTGAAGAAAGATCATATGATGAGCAATTTGAGAAAAATATTGGCTAAAACAACATCAGCATTTGCATAGGGGTCCAGTTGCTGATTCTTTAATATACTGCGTTGATTGGATGGAAACAACTAGTGTACTGACTCTGACAGCTGCATGGCAGACATACAGTAAAAGAAGTTTCTAGGAAAAAAGAAAAAAATAATAACTTACCTGATAAAGAAAATGAAAACTCCTATTCAATCATTTTGTAAAGAATGGTAATGTAGATAAGTTAATGCCTGGACTATTTCCAACATCTCCTATGTTTAGCTTCATAATATACTTTGCTAACCCCAGTTGATTACAGCAAAAAAAGAATCACAATTTGTAAAAGAAATGGGTGTCTTTCTAATATCAATGATCCTTTCTCATTTAACAATGATGATCAGCTCTTGCACACTGAGCTCTTATCTTCACAATGAATTACTTTAAACCAGAAAAACTGAACTTTCTGTTGTAGATTGAAATAAATAAATAAATAAATAAATATTAATATCGAGCAAACCAACAAGTTTCTATTTTAGAACTGCTGATCATATTATCAAGTTCTTTTGAGGGCATAGCTTAAAAACCAGAACCTTCTTTTCCAAAATATCAATTTAGCCGCAGAACATCAAAATTAGAGACTTTTGACTTATGAATTCTGTCTGGCAGCTGGATGCTTCTGAATATCTTTTAGCCATATATGGACTGATTCTGTAATTGCTATTAACTTTTTCCATCATGATCTGGTATCATTAAAAAAGAAAAAAAAATCCTACAACAACTGATCCCAACTTGGATCTGATCTCATTGCCTTTTGTTGTTTTATGGTCTCAATTATTAAGTTTATCTGGTTTTACATATAAGTTTTTCATATACATCACTGTTGGTGTGGAAAAACTATGTTCAAGATATGTGTTGTTTTGTTTGATACGATCCCAGAAGTTGGTTTATTGCATGTCCGTTATCACAATACTTGTTCGGATAATATTAAGATAGATTTGCATTTTTTATTTTAGCTGTTAAATATTTTTTGTTTCTACATTTCTGATCAATTTTGAGTCAATTGTATACTAGAGATGTAGCTTTTATATAGTAAAACTCAAGACACTCATACAAGCATTTGTATATATGTGCTTTCTTGTTTGGGTGTAAGATTTATTTACAAGTATTAATTTGGAATGTGATGCTCCTCATCAAGGTTCGATGAACCGCGGTCTTCCGCTTAGTAAGGGTGATACATACGAGTCCGACAGGGGACCGGTACGGGCAGTATATCGGTATGCCCTTACGTACCATGTGTCGGTACACTTGGTATGTCTCGGTACAACTCAGTACGTATCGTATTGATAGTTTGTTGCTACATTGATATAGACCAGTAAGGCGAACCATGCTCCTCATCAAAGTCTCAAGCAAGGTTCACCATTTGGCTATTGGACCCATCTCGGTGATCTATTGGACCGGTATATGCCGATCAGTACCAGTGTACTAACACATGGTTCGTTGGTGCGTACCGATGTTTCGGTAAGGAAGAAAAAGTGGGAAGAGGAAGGGGTGATGGAGTAACAAAAGGATGAAGAAGGAAGAAGACAAAGCAGTGGAGGAAGAAGAAGAAGAAGAGTAGCGGCATTGTACGCAAGAAGAGGGCTCACGTTCGCAAGCCCTAATTGCTTTTTAAATGCTGAGTTGCATAGGGCCCCACCACTTTTTTTGTTTTTTTATTATTTTTACCGGATCGCCCGAAACGGGGGTGGTCGTCCGTGTATCGGCCCATGCCCAGACCGGTATCTACCGCCTGTACCATATCGTTTCAAGTAATACAGCAGTCCATGGTCTTAAGGGCTGATATTTCCGGTTAATTTGCTTGTTTGTCATTTCTATATGCTCTCCAGTTAGTATTATAAAACAAATTACTGTTTTTTGTTCCATGATTTCCATGCTGCTAAAGCTGCTGAAAGCTCTTCATTTTGGCAGGCCTCATCGATCAGTTTATACATTCAAGTGAAAATGTCAACATATTAGAGTTACTAAAGCATTTACATCCTAAGGTATACTTGGACCAAATGTTATTCTGTTGGTCAATTTATAATTCCTTTAACACAGGCTGCTTTATTCTAGGTAATGCTGGGGATACCACTTTTGGAAGGGACCAACCCAGCCTCTTGTTTCCCCCAAATTGTTATTGGCTCTGAAGCCGTTTGCTACAGTTATATTTGGAGTGAGGTTTGGGTTCTCTCTTTTCCTTTCATAATCACATGGCTTCATAAATCAGCAATCGGGATAAATACTGTGTTCTGTTAGATACTACATTAGACAATTTTTATTTTGTCATCGTGTCATGCGAGAATTCTGCACCCTTGTGTATTCCTTTGAACCTTAAAAGGAAGCTTGGTACTTATTGTTGTGGTACAGTATGCCTCGAGTCACCAATAAAATAACTAAAAAAATAATTAATATGATAGAATTGACTAGCACTATAACTCAGAACTCCTCTGGTGGAAACTTGGAAATTTGAATTTTGCTTTATAAGCTATTTTTAACAAAAGCCATATATTTCAATGTCTTATGAATTCGTGATGTTATACTGTCAGTAAATGTTTAATTATCATCTATTAAATGATGTCTCATGTTTAACCTAGATTATTTTTTAGTTAGAATCTCTTAGTTGTCTTTTTTTTCATATTAGATTCTTAATTTGTTAGATCATGTCCAAGAAATTGAATCTAGTCAATGCTATCAGATCCACAAAATTGTTATTTCTGATTCCAATCATTGACATCCTATAAAAATATTGTAGCAAAAATGTTTTCTGTCTGAAATAAAAAAGAAATCGGTAATGAATTGTTGATCTTACAGGTTGTTGCTGCTGACATATTTGCAGCAAAGTTTCAGGAGGATTTGCTGAATCAGTATGCAGGGTTGCAGTTCAGAAATAAGGTAATTGTCTAATATTGATTAGACGTAATTTCCAAAAGAATAGCAGTTCAACAATGTTTGATCAAAATATCCTCTAGTTATTCAATCAGACAAATGATTCCAAAAGAATAGCAGTTCAACAATGTTTGATAAAAATATCCTCTAGTTATTCAATCAGACAAATGATCATTATTTAGAAGTTAGATTTGATCTATTTCTACAATGGATTCAAGCTTCAACCAAGATGTCTTGTTTTGGTTGAAGCTTCTTTCCAACACGGACATGACCGGTTACCCGGGCTTTCAGGCATGTCTTTAGTCAGTAACTAGAATCAATTTTGATTATTGACATGGTTGGACTGTTATGAGTCTGGTCCATTGAGGCATACCCTGCATTGGTGTGTCAGAATATACCACAGTACATTGTGGAAGAGGGTAGGAGGGAAAGGAGGAGATAAACGGGAGTGGGCGGCAGGCATGTGGGCTTCCTTCTTCTACCACTCCTACTCTTTTCTTTCTTCTTTTCTGGTTATCAAATCGGTAAAAAATGATTAAAATTTGCTAACTCTAATCAAGTTTGATCTAGTCATTTGAACTATAAAGTCAATGAATGGTCTAAATCAGATTGGTGTTGGATGATAACTATGTGGTGTTGTACCATATGAAAATTATCTGAAATTGCAAACTATGATCACAGTATTCTCATAATCTAATATTAGAAAATTTGCAAATGATCAATTCTCATGCAACAAACTCGAGTAGTTTGTTCCTAATAATTTGAGCTAAGTGTTTTGGACTTTATTAATGCGGTCTACTTTATTCAAGTTAGCTTGTTAGTTGCAGTGGGTTGTGATAATGATAGCCTATGCTATATTATAATTTTTTTACATCAATTTTAGGTATATATTCACAGAGGTAGCCTCTCTGCTTATGCGAGTAAAACTCACATTGACCGTTGCTACACATTGGCGGGAGTTTTGTACACTGTCCTTTTTTCTAATTTCAACTGCATCTATGCCTTTTTGCCAAAAAAAAAATTGACCCTAAACTTAACTAAATCTTAAAAACCAATCATTCTTTGGGAGAAGAGCTTTGTTGCAGTCCAATTTCACAGATCAGAGAATTGAAGTTTACACAAACAGAACATGATGTTTGATACGGGATGATCTTTGATGATAAACGCCTTGTCTTGTGAGGTTATAGGAGAAAAAGGTGCATCTTAAATGACAATATATTATGGAATATTCTGGACCTGGAAAAAGACATTGAATATATTCAATTATGATCTCAGTATACGGTGACAGAAGTCCCTTGCAGGACACTATCTGTGATCTATATCGTGGATAATGCTAAAGAGCAGAATGAATTGGCATTGTGGCATCCACTTACTCTTCATATTGTAAACAAGACTTTTTGTTTACAGGAGCTTTAATTTATTGTAAAAAATCAGATTTATATCCTTTAAACAAAGAACATATGAGCTCTAGGAACTGGGTACCCAAATCATCCTCATTTATATATGTTACTTATTCTTAATCGGTATATATGCAAATGATATTCCTTATCTGCAGAATTCTTAATGTACTACAGTCTCTCAATGCAGAAACACTTTAAATCACTAAATTCTTAGTGAGCCATAGAGGAAGAAAAGGTTGACACATGGTTCTATTTCATATATTTATGAATGTTAGTTTAAAAATTCTTTAAAGTGGTTGAGTGTGTGTCTCATATGCTTGTGTTGTATCCCTTTTCCAAGCTTTTTCATGGATGAAAGTCCATTATGCATCATCAACAAACCTTTTTTACATAAATATGCAGCTGTTGGCAGTCAACCATATGCCAGCCTTTTTAGTTCTGTTGAATAACTTCTGTACTAGCAGTGGAAAATATATGCAAAAGTATAACTAGCCCTAGAACTAAAATGTTAATTGGAAAGATCTACCTTCTACTAGCAATTTAGGCTTGTAAACAATGGGAAAATTACAAAGGATTTGTTACTAAATTCAATTCTAGACTAGTTGTTCTTCTGTGCTATTAATTTGTGATTTCATTTCAATATCTAGAATTGGTATGATCACTATTATGCAGGTATTAGCTCCAGGAGGAGCCAAGGACTCCCTTGAGATTCTGTCAGATTACTTGGGAAGAGAGACAGCAATTCATTCATTCATTGAGAGCAAAACCAGAAATAGCTTGTAAAGTGCATGCATACTCATTGAATGTGTTCCATCATTAACTTAAGTCGGCTGAACTTTCTCAGAGCATGACTCCAAGATTATGATTCCGATGAGTTTTTGTTTTTTTGTGAAATCTTTTCAAATGTTGGTCTGGAAGTTTGTCTATGGGCTGTTGCTTTTAAATCAGTCGTTTGATGTTATATGGCATTAATTATATGGAATCGACACAGCCAATATGATCACTGTGACTCAGAGAACGCTTGACTTGGTATAGATTGCTTGATGAGTGACCAGGTTTTGTCTGAGACTACACTGCTGGATACGTGCATGTGGATTAACAAGTGCTGCACAATGGAACAGGAGTTTCTTGTGATTCTTCATATTCATGACAATGCAGTGTTATGTTAGGGTTCCTCCATTATTCAAATCAAGCAGTCAGCAAGGTGGATACTGTTTGCTGTCCCTTCTGCCACGAATGGCCTCATTTTGATGAGTTGTTCTATTCAGTGCTTGGAATAGCTAAAGGAGACTTTGATGCTAGGTGGGGAAAAGGAAAGGTACTGCTTTCCGCCCTTTATATTATTTCTTTACTAGTTAACATGGTAGGTCACAGGGAGTCGACTTTTGGGCCCCCGCATCTACCACAAGTATTGATTGCACGTTAGTTCATATACTCACATAGAATTTTGAATGAAAAATCCTTCCTAAAAATCAGAATCTAAGTAAATTTGTAATAAAATATAAAAAAATAAACCAGAGAGAAAACCAATTGATTTTTTTCTTTTAATCTTTCCAAACTTTAGAACGACCTTTATATTATCAAATCATTAATTAAAGAATCTTAAATAATAAATTAGTATGGTTTTATTGAGGTTAAAGGTCATAAAGATGATATTTTCCATCAAATAAGTGGATGGTTGATGAACTTTGTTGCCTCACTACTGTCACAGGCTTTGTTTCTCCTCTCTCTCTCTCTCTCTCTCTCATTGTTCCTCTGCTTCTCCCAAGTTTAACTGGTGTCTCAAACTTTGCATGTGTATATGTTCGCCCGTTGACGCTGGTTTATGACAGGTGTCGTTAAATATCCGACGGTCAAACAGTATTATGCTCCAGCGGCAAATGGATTGTATGTGGTGGCTTCAGCCGGTCCAGCGAAGCGGAACCGACTTCCTTCCTGATGCTTTGCATCGCCAACATCCCCAGCAAGCTTCTTTGCTGTCTTCATGCCGAACCGAACGGAAGCGAGGTGGAGGCGGTCATCATCATCATCCCCACCGCGCCAGTCGAGCAGAGCTCTGCTGCATTCCGGGGCTAACCATCTCGAGCCACTCATCCAATCAGAGGAAAGGGAGGTGAGGTGGCTGGTGGGCCCCGCCGCATTGACTTTTCGCGGCCCGGAGAGCAGAAGCATTTCCTGAGTCGTGGTTTCGTGTGGGGGATTTCCTTTTTTTATTTTTTATTTTTTCTTTTCCGTGCTGGTCATCCTAATCGGCTCAATAAACAATTCCACAGATCAGAGGGGGGAAATTAAGAAAAGGGTCGGGGGGTCTCCCTTTTTCCTTCTATTGTTCGTTCTCTCTCTCTCTCTCTCTCTCTCTCGTTCCTCCTCCTCTTCCAATTGGAGCAAAGCGGCAGCGGGCGATCAGAGGCGAGGTGGAAAGTCCGCTTTCTGGAGCACCAATAAGATAAAGGTAGCCTTTTGTTAGATATTTTCCGCTCTGCAATTATGGGGTTTTCTTGTTCGATCCGGAGATGGCCTCTCTTATGATCATTTTTCGTCTTTGACTTCGTCATTCGGTGCATCTTACCTTCGATTTCATCTTGAAAACGCTGTCCTGAGCACTCCAGATCGCCACCAGCTCGTTCCGGACCTCCGAATCGGCTCGAGGCCTTTTGATCGAATCAAGCTTCGCAGTTGATTTAGGCGCTGGGACCGTGTTCTTTGATTGCGCCGGAGACGCCAGTCTGACGAATTGAGAGAAGCAAGGTGGAAAACTTTTTACGTTTTCGGTTTCATCTGTGCTTGGTAATGGGTCTTTGTGTAGAGAAATTTCTCCTCTTGTTGTGAATGTCTTTAGGTCATGAAGAAACCAATGTGGAACTTGTCGAGGAATTCATCGTAAATTCCCTTTATTATCTAATGCACGATGGTAGAGTAAGGCCTGTGAGGCTACAAGCAGTGTCTGCCAGCCAAATAACCCCTTATTCATAAACGATTTGTCCTCAGACACATTCTTAAGGGCCCCAGACTCTGTATTGTTCTCCGACTCAGTTGCCTGCCTGCAAGCATGATTAAACAGATACTAAACCGGCTCCCCCGAAAGCCATCAAAGTCATCGGATAGTCGTGATTCAGTTACTGGTCCAACTCCTCCATCATCATCATCTTCAATCAGCTCAAGAAATGGGGACTTGCAAGCCAGTAGAATCACAAATCTTAGTAATCAGATCCCTCCTGGATCGAGTCCTGGGATAAATCAACTAAACAAGTATGCTCCAGCTGTTAATTCGAGGCTGAATGGCAATTACGTGGTCACAGTTTATGAAGCATTGCCAAGCTTTAAGGATGTCACAAGTTCTGAGAAGCAGAGCTTGTTCATGCGAAAGTTGGATTTGTGCTGTGTTGTGTTCGACTTCACTGACCCGGCAAAGAACTTGAAAGAGAAAGACATAAAGCGACAGACATTGTTAGAGCTTGTTGACTATGTGACTTCAGCAAGTGGAAAGTTTCCAGAGAATGTCATGCAAGAGACGACCAAGATGGTGTCCATCAACTTGTTTAGGAACCTGACTATTCCACCTCGAGAGCACATGGTTTTGGAAAAAATTGATGCAGATGAGGAAGATCCGGTAATGGACCCTGCATGGCCACATTTACAGATTGTCTATGAGTTCTTTCTGCGGTTTGTTGCATCTCCAGAGACTGATGCTAAGCTGGCCAAGAGATATATAGATCACTCCTTTGTTCTTAAGCTCCTTGATCTCTTGGATTCTGAAGACCCTAGAGAGAGGGAGTACCTAAAGACGATACTTCACCGAATTTATGGTAAATTTATGGTGCACAGGCCATTCATTAGAAAAGCCATTAACAACATTTTTTATCAGTTTATCTTTGAAACAGAAAAGCACAATGGGATTGCAGAGCTTTTGGAGATTTTGGGAAGTGTTATCAGTGGATTTGCATTGCCACTGAAGGAAGAGCATAAATTGTTCCTTGTACGTGCTCTAATCCCACTTCATAAGCCAAGGTGCATTGCTATGTACCATCAGCAGTTATCATATTGCATAACTCAATTTATTGAAAAGGATTGCAAACTTGCGGATACTGTTATAAGGGGCTTGTTGAAATACTGGCCTGTCACAAATAGTTCAAAGGAAGTCATGTTCTTAGGAGAGTTAGAAGAGATCCTAGAAGCAACTCAGCCAGCA
Source organism: Musa itinerans (assembly GCA_001649415.1). NCBI lineage: Eukaryota > Viridiplantae > Streptophyta > Magnoliopsida > Zingiberales > Musaceae > Musa > Musa itinerans. Next base: position 221,727 of record LVTN01000321.1, read on the forward strand.
GATTTCCAGCGATGTATGGTTCCACTGTTCCGCCAGATTGCTCGCTGCTTGAACAGTTCTCACTTTCAGGTACCAATCCTTGCAGTTTCACTTCTAATGACAGATCATGCACTAATTTATGAATTTTATGCTTCATTCTGATTATATTTTCCTGCCATAGCTTTTCTGTTGTTGTCCCCCTTTACCCTAAAAGAGAAGGAAGTTTTTCTTGTAGGAACCATAATTGGATTGGTATGATCCTTGCAGACATTTTCTAGGTTGTTATCATGATGGCATTGCTTGTATTAGCTATTCTGAAACTTCATTGTGATACTTTTTGTGGATGTCATATCTACATGGAATGTTAGTTTATTTTGTCAACGCTAATACTCCTTTTGAATGCACTGGCTCATTGTCTTCTGCTTATGGTTGAACTAAGGCAGTAGTATTCTGCTTCTGGTTAAACTATGACAGTAGTTCTCCACAATAATGTAAATATACATTTCAAATGTCATTTATTGGTCAATAAAAGTTGTAGTTTACAAATTTGTTTGATGAGAGTAATATCAATTTTTTTTGTGATTATGGTGTTTTAGAAACAGAAAATAGGAAAATGAATTTTCACGTGCTATGTTTAATCAGGTTCTGTTAATTAAGATTTATATTATTCATTGAACGCTTGGAAATAAGTGTTTATTTTTTATTCTTAAGCTTGTGTATAATCTAAATTTTCAGTGGTTGAATGGTTAAAATCATGGAACTAACTTCGTTGCATGCAAGAGAAAAGGTTCATTGCACTTAATGCTATCCTACCATCTACTATGTGAGTCTTGTGGAAGTGCACTTTGTTTTCTTTTGTAAATTGGTCTTCTTTTGTTCATCTTAATCCAATTGAATTAACTCTATGGAATGAGTTTGCTTCCATATGATGTTTCTCACAACTTCCTGAATCAATCAGAAAGATTTCAAGATTTCAAGATGCCAAGGTTGTTTGTTGATAAGCAACTCAGATTAGCTGAATACTAGGGCTCAATAATTTCTCTGTTTGAGAAGGCATGTGGCTTTTGCTATGCTCACATGGATGCTTAAACGACCTCAACTTGTATATGTTGATGTACCGTACGCCTCAACTTGTACATATTGATACATGCTTCTACAAGATACATCTTTTGCTCTTAGGGCTCGATAATTTCTCTGTTTGATAAGGCATATGGCTTTTGCTATGTTCATATGGATGCACAAATGACCTCAACTTGTATGCATATATGTTGGTGTACCATATGTAGTTACATATGAATGCATGCTTCTACAAGATTCATCTTTTGCTTTGCATTTGAATATATTTGTTCAAATATGCATGTTACGCTTGTGTTACTCTTAAATTTACATATGATACTGATATTATTAATTATTATTTGTTTGGTGATGCCATAATTATGCTTTCTGTAACTTTCTTGAAAAAAATACCAATGCTTCACTAGTCAGCTATTAGTATAATTATGATGAATATAATTATAAATCCCTGTCTTTGGGCAAGGCTTTATGGAACCTTAAGGTTGACTGGCTGTATAAATATCTAGGCCAGAGCTACAGCATCAAGGTGTGTTTTAAACTAGTAAATTGTTTGTTTAAGGGAAGATTCAGTGACACATTTTGGGCCTTTCTAGAAGCATTTAGTACTTGGGCTTCCTTGGTCACCTTTTGTTGCATTGTCCTCCTAGTCACTCACCAGCTGCTGTTTTATGTTTCATCATGATACATGTGCTTGTTACATATTTTCTTACTGCACTTGAAGGAGTTCTTTATTTGGTAGACTTTCTGATGCATTTTGCTGCTTCCTCTCTTCCATACAGTTCTCCCTTTTAACTTCTAGGCACATGCCTACAATTGGAATTCCTATAATTGATGATCATTTTGAATTTTCCTACAATTCAAGGTCACATGTGGTGTATTCTTTACATAGTTTGTCGTATCAGTCAATTGCAATACATCACATGATTTATATCCATATCAACCAAGGATGATCTCATTTTGACCAATCTCTCACCCTTTTGCTAGAAATTAATCGAAATTGGTCAGAATTGATCATAGGTAGTTGGAACTCTGGGGAACAAGTTGTCATAATAAATGGGGGATGCCATGGAATTCTAGATTAATCTTAAATCTCATGAAAGTAATGTATTGCTACTTTTGCATTACCTAACACTTGACCACATGGTGATCAAAGAGGCATACAGGAATTGGTTGCTATCTTCAAAGATGCAGGTGGGTAAATTTTGGGCTTTCATGTGACATTATAGATGATTAGTTGCTACATTGTTATCTTTCTATAACCTGATTAATATTAATTTTTATAATAAATATGCATTATTATTCTTTTAATGCATTGTTCTCCATTATTTTTCTGTTCAGAGTAGCTCCTTCTAGTTCAGGTTTCTCTAGTTCAAGGAAGAGAAACTCGTCTCAGAGATTAAACAAAAGTTAAATACTTGAATTGCTGAAAATTGTTGGAGACACAATAAAAGGAAGCTCCATGCTCGATATGCTTTTGAGGCTCGCAGGATTCCTTATTAATAATACTCTCATACACATTCCCTATCTAGACTACAAAAGAAGTCCAATGTCACAGAGCAACCTATGTTTCATTTTCCCTAATAGTTTTATTGTTTGCAATGTTTTTTTGTTGCCAATAGCCTCTAGCGATTAAATATACTAAAACAGGCTAATTTTATCATTGAAAATCATTGAAAAATTGCAAAAAGATAATGAATGGGTGTTAAGATTTTTTTAGGGCTCTCAAACCTCCTTATTCATGAACTATTAAAGCTCTAATTCTATTTACAATATGCTGCAATAAAAATATGATTAAAATAACCCAGAAATTTGCATGTATTCTCTCTTCCTTGTTTTGGTCAAATAACCTTATCGGATTTCACTCCCAATGGGACTGTGCTGATTGTTATCAGGAATCAGGATTCTGAGTGTTACTATATTCACTCCTTTGAGATCCTATTGCATAATCAGGATTTAATTAGGAACAGGAACTTCTTGACAAGATTGGGGTACTCTCCCAAGACTCTTGATTTGATTTGCAATTAGGATTGGGATTGGAAAATCCTATTTAAATGTGCCACATGGATCTAAAGATTACTTGGTTTAAGTTGTGGGGTTTGGTGACTGGTTGACTTGCTGAATCAGGATTATTGTTTTAGCTCCTCTTTTTATTTCCACCTTGTGCATCAGTGTTACCTTCATGGTTGTTGAACATCAAGCGAGTCAATGAAGTCGTTTAAGTCAATATAGAAGTCCTGCAGTGTTCAGCTTTGGACTCTCGTATTTCTTTTGATCCTTAGCTCCATGATGTTTTGGAAGTCTCAAATAGTCTTTAAATTGGTTGACAAACCACCCACATGCCTAAAATGTTGACATACTCCAGCTTCAGTGGGATGTGGTAGAGATCCCCTTCAAACTATTCTACTTGAATATTTAGTTACTAGTATAACGTAATTGCATGATTTTAGGCACTATATTTATTGTCCACTAACTACCAAGCCACTGTAAGGTACAACTGCCACCACCTTGGGCTTCAAATTTTGAACTCAAGGTTGATGAAGTTTTGAGTTAAGATAGTTCAGTTGTAAGCCAAGCCTGTGGACTATGGACAAGGTTAAGTCTAGCTCAGTCTAGGTTATGGTATTTGGATCTAAATATAAATCTTTAAAAGTAAGGCTGTGTACATTGGCCCTTCCTAGACCTTGCATTGACAGGAGCTTTGTGTACTGGGTGTGGCCCCTTTTTATCTAAATATGAATCTTACTAATTTTTTACTTTTGGAGTATTTTTGCCCCTTGTTTGCATTATTTTATGCATCTACTTTGTATAGATATATTAAATTTGGACATCTTTAGATTTAGGAAAAAATCTTAATGTATAAGGATTTCATTAAATGGCAATTTCTTTTTAAATTAGCTCAAGACTCAAAGTAATCTAGATTCTGAATAAGGGTAGCTGGTTATGTTATTTCCGTTTCAGGCTGCCTATTATCTCCTCTCCCTCCTAATTTTCCTTTCTTCTCTCTTCTTCTTTGTTAGTCCCCAGTACAGTTTCTTTGCACATCATGTGGGTTATAGAAATTAAAGTTTTGTAGGTCTGACATTGATGTGATTAAGGATATGCATGGAGTTGTTTATGGTGTTAGAACTATAGATATGTATAAGTATAACAATATCTATATTAAATTTGAGCTTTATGTCTTATATTTTTGCAATCATAATGGTAACCTTATCAGGGATGCATAAGATTGCAATCTGTGGTGTATGCTATTTGTTACAGCTATATATTTTATATACGAGAGTTGAGTTCAAATACACTCTAAACATGTGCCAGTGAGATGAACTTATATACCAGTTTTGGACCACATAGATGTACAACACACACACACATATGTGTGTGTGTGTGTGTATATATATATATATATTGTAGCTTTAGTAACTTATAGATAAGAGTAGATGCACGAAAACTGTTGATAGAATTTTTTATATATTGGATCAATTAATCAACAGCAAGGAGAGTTCGATGAAGATATTTTTAATAAGGTTGAAGTATGATGGTTAATGTAGAGAGTTCAAAGTGTGAATGATTGTTGCTCTCCTTTGAACAAAATAAAAGTAAATTATTTACATGCTCTGATACATGGTTTGAAATATTTCATCAAAGCATATGTATCGACATGTATCAACACTTGATATACTATGCAGTTTTATTATGTATTAATTCAATGATACCAAGCAGTACAAGGTAGTATAATGTCAGTATCTCATAATGTACCAATCCAATAGGTTATCATCATTTAAATAGTATTATGATGAAAATTTGGCGTAGCCTGGATTGGATTAATCCAAAGTTTGTAATGATGCAAATTTTGACCAATTCGGATCAAATTTACTTAAAAGTTTTGCTGCACTTGTTAAGGCTTCAAACTGTCATGGGTAAACCATCTTGAAAATCCAGGATGAGAGGCTTCAACAAAAAGTTGGATATACGCCAACAATCTGATGTACATCTTTCATCCAAGCGAATAAGTGATCTCTTCCTCCAAGTTAGGACCAATGTCAAGATCAAATTAGGTCAAAAAAAAAGGTCCCAGTCCTGTTTGGATCATGAAATGAGGCTTAGTTTAATTTGGATTAAAAATATTATATTTTCAATTATTGTTCTTATAGGTAATTTTTTAATGCATCTAGAGTCATATTCTATGAGTTACAGAGACTTGTAACAGGGATATTTTGTGGCGACGTGAAATTAATGAAATTTATGAAGTCCTATTTTGTTTAGGTCTGGGAGAGAACAGGAAAAAGTGTTTAAAGTTAAAGGTCTTGTTAGCCCTAAAGATATAATTGAATTGAAGGTATCAAACTAACACTCTGTGTTGCTCCTTTTTATGTCTTCTCTTCTTCCTGTCCTGTATTAAATGTCTCATGGAGGATACCTTCTCTTGAAGAAAGAGGGTCCTTGATAAGAAGGGAAATATCCTATCAGTCGGCAGTAGGACGAGATGAGAATTTTGAGGTGGATACATGTACGAGTGCAATTAGGTATAATAAATGGAAGAAAAAATCTGAAAGGTTTTTACTAGGAATAATATGGGAGTGAACGCTTTCAATTTAACTAGTTGAGCTAAGTAGAGTTTCGTGTGAAAAATCCAGCTGACCCGAATTTACAACTTGTTTTTACTTTAGCACCTTGCTTATGTTGGAGTAACCAAAGCAATTTGTAGACACAACGTATATTGTGTAAAACAATCAATGCAAGGAAATTGGAAAGCAAAGAAATTATAGAAAAAACATTTAACTTAGTTTGGAGGCATGTTAGGATTGGCTGAAAATTTTCCTTCGTTATGTGGAGTTACGTAGTTGGCTTCATTTTTACTTATTAAAGATTTTTGAAATCTTTATTATCCACACTAAACATCTAGACTTAGAGATAAGCTTGACACATTCATCTAGAGTATTGTCACATCTTTAGCTGGGATTGCTTAAGGCGTGCAGCACCCAAGTGATACCCGTCCGCAAAACCTCGTGAAATCCACAAAGGACCTGCACAATGAGGAAAAAGTTAAAAAAATGAACTTGAGGGTAATTTGCCATCATCATGCACGAAAAGGGCAAGATAACTAGGATCCAAAGCAACCAGCTTTTATTAGGAACGAAGGGTCTCGAAAATAGGATGAACGAGTGTCCACAAAGGGGGCTTCGAAGATAGATGTAGGCCCAATGTTCACCTAGCACTTTCATCAAACAGAAAACGGACACATTAAAGACTTTGTATCACCCCTCAGACATACCCAAAGCCTCATTTGCCCCGGTGCCACCCAGGGGTTCCAAAGTGTTGAGATGACTGACGTTTCACACCGCTAGGCTGTCAGCCAGAAATCAACCCACGGTGTTGTTTTGAGCCATTTTCCCCTTTGTGCAGCATCGCACAGCAAAAAATGTTTTCGATTTTTACATGATTAAAACATGAAATAAAAACATTGACAACAAACAAAAATGAGGTTGATAGTAGTGTTTTCTACCCCGTACAAGTTGCCATGAAGAAAACACCAAAAAAAAAAGAAAACAGTGAAACAAGAACCGAAAACTGTCATGGACAATCATCGAATTCCTTGTTTGCATTGCTCCATGACAAGATGTTGGTTGGGCTTACATGCTTCCATTCCCGTTCCATGTTTCATGATCTCTTAGACATCTTGCTATGTGATATTCCCGGTGCACAAGCATATTTATGTATTATACTTTTCTACTTTTTCCCTTGGCCATAGAGTGCTTAAACCTACTCCGGTTGATCACTAAGGTGTCATAAGAAATTTTTTTAGTTTTATTGATCTTAACAATGTTTCACCATTTTTTCATATATGGAATTCATCTCATTGGTGACAATGTTAATAGTAATATGAATTATCAACCATACTACATAGTACATATAGATGTTCTCAACTAATTGATCTTTTTTGTGCCAAATAACAATTTATTGCTAATTATAAAGTCTTGCAATTGATAAAAATCTCAACTAGAATCTGATGATTGATAGGTATCAAGAGAAATTTGTTGTAGTAATTGAATTTGCTCAAGTGTCCAATATTTCTTTGTATGATTGAATTGCACACTTGTGGACTTCCTCCCTACAAATCAGGTTTGCTCGTCTTCAATTTTTGGAATTCAAAACTGATTATTATAAGTTATCATACATCAGCAAGTATACAGAAAATCTATTGGTTCTGATTTTATGTTCAAGTCAACACCTCGTCCAAACACAAAAGAAAGCAATTAGTTGGTGTGTACTAATCTTAGTTTTGCTCACTTCCTGTTTCTTCCACTTAAATGAATAAGTCAGGTAGTATATGAATAAAACAAAATTTTGTATCGTGATAGACACTACATATTTACAATACATATATGACCACTTTATTTATATTGAAGTCAAATGGTGGTCTGAGAAATTTTTCTTATTTTTTGATAAGAAGAATAGGCCTTGTAAATGTGGAGCATGGGGAATGAGGGGTGTCAATGAACACAGCATGCTGTTGTGTTATGATCACCATGTAAATTTCCTTGCTTGATGCCACACACATCTACACCACTGTTTTTGGCATCATTCATCTGTAAAGAATGATTACCATCAAAATCAGCATCAGGAAATGAACTGTCACTGTTTCCTCTAAATAAATTTCCTTCTCTTTTAATTCTAGTGTTGATTATTCTTGTTGATGAATGATTACTGAAGGAACCACATGGCCGATTTATGGGATAGATAGCTATAGGATGTAAAGTTTACAAAGGTAGAATATTTCTCAGATGATACTGTAGTTCAACCACATGGCCCATCTTTAGTAATTCCAACTTTGGCAGATATCTTGTTCTTGTACTTTAACTGGGACGAAGAATATATGGCAATAGTCAACGATTATACCTATAGCTATGTGGTATCCAAGAATGACTAAGTTTGCCATAAAAGTGAATAAATCTAAGTTGACTGATTTTTTCTGGTAATTATGGTCCCCAAATGTTAATTGGATTTCCTGGGTCCAGCATGCTGCCTTGTTATTAGAATTCTGCTGCAAGCCACGTGCCATAGAATGCGGTCATAGTTTTAAGAGCTGGTGATGGATGTCCAGTCTTGAATCTTCTGTTGCTCGTTATGCAGGTGGCTGAAAGAGCATTGTTCCTTTGGAATAACGATCATATAGAGAACTTGATTAAACAAAATAGCAAGGTTATATTACCTATCATCTTTCCTGCATTGGAGAAAAACACGAAGAGCCACTGGAACCAGGCTGTTCAGAGCCTTACACTCAACGTCCGCAAGATTTTCGCTGATCATGTTCCTGATCTGGTTTCTGAGTGCTTGAAGAAGTTTGAGGAAGACGAAGCTAAAGACAAGGAAATCAGGTCGAAAGGGGAAGCCACATGGAAGCGCCTTGAAGAAATTGCTGCCTCAAAAGCTGCAAGCAGGGAGTCTGTGATTGATCCCCGAACCATACCACATCAAGTTCTGTCCGTTTAGTGCCATTTCTATGTGGTAGCTCAACATACTCAGTCTAACATTGATATCATGGTCAATATCGATGTCTCGTAATTGTTCTCTTACCTTAATGCTTCGGTGTTGTCTGGTTTATCAGGTCCTCGAGGATCGATCGAGAAGTTATCACACAGTCCGTGGGACGTGCTTGAAAAGAATATTGAAGCAGCAAAAAGTTTTTAGTCACTACTCCAGGAAGACCATGACCGATAAATTTCTGATGCTTTTGGCTGTCAATCTAAAAGTTGATGTTATTAGGGATTTGCAGGCAATTGCTTTACCCATTAGTGTTTTCTGGATTGTTTATGGCTAGTATTTCTCATTGCAGTCTCCATTTCGTTGTAAATGAGTCCTGATTAAGGTCTTGAATGAATGTGATACCTTATTAGTAGTTGATAGTTCAAGATATATTGTCTTGTCCATCTTCTTTGTACAAGGAATCGGATTGCTTAACGTGCATTGAGGAATCTGTTCTTTGTTTTGAAGCTTGTCTATGTATAGTTTTTGTCAACCTTGCTGACATGTGACTTAGTCTTGTGGATCACCGGAATATGTCAACTTTGCATGCTATGGTCTTCCTTTGCCATTAGTCATTATCACAACTCTGAGAGCCCAAAGCATACTTGGTTCCTAGTTTGGTTTCCTCGACCAATGAAAGATTCTTGTTTCCAGATTTCTGTGGAGCCTAAATTAGATGCTTCTTTGGAATGATCTTATATAAATATTAGTTGTAGAACAAGTGTACTTCCGTTTCAATAAAAGGTTCCATTAATCCATGAAGCCTGAGCAATCATCACAGGTTGATATCATCAACTGCTGCTGCTGCTGCCTTGTTCTTTTGTTCATGGAATTATTTCTTCTCGTGTTTATATAAACAAAAGGCGAAAGAGAACATCTACTGACAAATCAATTGCTTGTTTCAAGACCAATAAATTGAATTCATGTCAGTCTCAACCTAATAATTTGGAAAAGCTTTTCTGCTGTCCATTATATTGTCTAAATTATTATGAGAATTGTTAGACTGATATCTTCTCTCAGTCGATGATCAAGTGGACATTCTTACCAGTATTAAACAGACTAAAATGTGAATACCAGAGACCTTCAAACACTCAAACATTAAAAAGAAATAAAAAATATTTCCATTACATTAAACCGTGAACTCGAATATGAGACCCATCACTGATGCAACAATGCACAAACTCAAACACTAACATTGCTAGATGAACATACAATCCTTGTTGAGGTCAAGTTAATTAGCAGCAAAAGATATGGGAAGTACTTCTCTTAAAGAGGTATCACTTTGTAGCAGTTCTTTATTCTTAACCACTCAGTAATAGCAGTTATAGTAGTAATAGATGTAGCAGTAATGGTGGAATTCTGCAACTAAGAACAACAGCTACTGCTGCAGCAGCAGCAACCAAATACGAGAACGATCAAGTGCTTCTTCGATGTCTTAACATTTCCAGCCAGAAGCTGCGATGATGGGCTTCGACTTCCAACCCAGCACAAGACACCCTTTCTCCTCGGCAATGGTGTATCCCTCAGTAGGCTTAAACTTCGCCAGCCACTGCTTCGCCTGAGCCATCATCTTGATGGGTGCCGGGTGGAATCCGGCGCGGCTCATCCTGCGACGCCACTGATCCACTCGCTCGTGCCTCTCCACCCTCGCCGGCCCCTCGCAGCTCACGATGTTCTTGATCTCCTCCGCGAAGTGGAACTGCTCCACCTTCGCCCGCCTCGTGTCGTACTTGGGCAGCATGGCGTCGAGCGAGTCGAAGATCGCCGAGTAGTAGTGCAGCGCCTCCATGAACCTGCCCAGGAAGAAGGGGCCGTTGTGACTCGAGTCCTGCTCCACCAGGACCAGCACCGCAGGCGACAGCTCGTGGATCACCTGCAGCACCGAGTTGAGCGCCCCTCGGCTCTCCTTGACGACGCAGTGCAGCTGCAGGATGCTGTTGACGACGACGACCTCGCCTTGCTCGATCTCGAAGTCGTCGGTCCTCAGGTTCTCCAAGTTGCTCTCCAGCACGAGGAACTCGAGGTGTATGCCCAGGCTCGCGGCGTAGGATTTGAGCTCGTCGCCGATGGACTGCAGATGCTCGACGCGGGCGCCGACGCCGGTGATGCGGAGGCGGCGGGGCGGTGGGCTGCCCCGGCCGGCGAGGCTATCGAGCAGCTGCCGCCACTGGTGGCCATGGGGGAGCCCCTGGGTCATGCCGAGGTCCACCACGTGGACGGAGCTCTCTCCCTCAAGGGCTTCCAATATGGAGGCGTTGGCCACGAAGTGCCCGAACTGGAGGTACGGGCACAGCTCGTAGGCGAGGCGCAGCCCCTCGGCCTTTTTCTCGAGCGCCAGCGGCGGGACGGTGGCGGGGCCGACAATGCCGACGGCGCCGAGCGGCTGCACGAGCGCAAGGCGGTCTGAGAGGCCCTGCACGAAGCAAGACGCCACGCGCTGGAACGAAGTGCCGAGGACCAGCGCGCTGGCTTTGAGCTCGCACAGCAGCGCCGACGCCTGCGCCCGGTCGCGGCACGCCACCGCCTCGGCGCACGAGATGAGCAACTGCACCAGCCTCATGCCATCGCCGCTGCCGTCCTCGAAGACCCCATCGGATTCAGGAGATTCCTCGACCACCTCCAACGCCGAGATCCTCTGCTTGTAGGTGCGGAGCAGGTCGCGGAAACGAAGCTTCCGGGCGTAATCCGAGCGGTCGTCATCAACATCATCTACCCCGACGACGGTGATGGCCGCGACGCTGTTGGTGGTCCGCTGCTTCTTCCATTGCCGAGTGAGATCCGGCGGAGGAGAAAACCACGCTGACGAGGCATGATCCCACGGAAGCGGGTTAAAGCAGACTGGATGCAGATCCATTTTAGCCATGTTCGATAGCCCGAGCTCGGCGCCATTGTCACCCATCCCCTCCTCAGTGTAATTCAACTGTTGCAGTTGTTCTTCTTGAGGCTTCAGGTAGCATGCAGGAGACATTGGATATCGCAGCTTAACGCTCTCTCTCTCTCTCAGATCTAACAAATCGCAACACAAGTAAAGCTTATAAATATCTCTCTCTCTCTCTCTCTCTCTCTCTCTCTCTCTCTCTCTC
>LVTN01000321.1:235661-301548 GCA_001649415.1 Musa itinerans
TGTAATTCAACTGTTGCAGTTGTTCTTCTTGAGGCTTCAGGTAGCATGCAGGAGACATTGGATATCGCAGCTTAACGCTCTCTCTCTCTCTCAGATCTAACAAATCGCAACACAAGTAAAGCTTATAAATATCTCTCTCTCTCTCTCTCTCTGAGCTAACAAATCGCAGCACAAGTAAAGCTTTTACTTCTGCTCCTCGATCGACAAACTTCGACGTCAAGACAACAGCAAAACGTCGGTCACTTTGTGCATCTACGTATCGAAAGATCTATGGACATGAGTCAAAAGAACATAGTTGGGCGACAACGTCAATGGCATAAGCTACCGCAACACGAATCCCGTACGGTGAGAAGAACCAGCAATCTTAATAGTCGTGCTCCCTTTCGCTGCAGCATAACTCCAGCAGTAATGGGGAGTACAATATGCTTCACCACTCGTTTTCTCACCATCAGGGAACACTGCTCATCTCTCGCATAAAAAAAGGTTCCTCGAGTTCTCAAGGGAGACAAGAAGCCGGCCATCAACCATAAAGAATCTGATGAAACCATGACAAAACAATTTGGATTCTCGGTCACACCCTTCTTGACATGGTCAGAATCCAACAGGAAGTGATGTGGTATTGACTTTTCGACACGAGGAAGTGGTTTATTAATCATGCTTGATGTGTAAGCCATCGATAAAATTACTGGACTCGTAGCGAAACAGGGAAAGATTATTCCAGGAATACTTGGTTGCTTCAAGGAGTCTACGGTGGAGGAATCTGGATATACTACACTTTCGTTAGGAACAAAGTTGTGTGCGTGTTGTATCCTCACCATTTCGTGTACATTGTTTGAGGGAGAATCTTGCTATTGAAATCTTCCAAAGAGTCGAAATCATAAACAAAGAGTGTGTCGACATAGCTCGGAGGAATCTGTTCGCCCATCATTCGTTGTTACAGACTCGAGAGGTTTCTTGTTCGAGGAGGACTTAATCACTCGACAAAGCCTGCAGACTGCTTATTTGCTCTACAATGCTTGCATGGCTAAGTTTTCCGGTGAGTTGATGCTCGTACCCTAACATACATAACTGGCTCAATCATTATAGAAATGTGGATGCTGGATGTATATCCATACAATTTACGAAGAAAATAACTTCAGAAAATGATATGAGAAAGAATCGAAAATTATAATGTTAGATTACGTGACTGGTGAATAGAAAAGAAGTTCATATTGGATGTTTTTGATATAAGGAATTCTTCTAATCATACTCTGTAGGTCTGAAATGATTCAGCAATGCGTTCTTAAATTGATTCCATGTCGGAGCCCCATGATTGTATTCCAGCCAATTGTACTATTGAATAGCATCTCCTTCAAGGTGGATGACAGTAATTTTCACCATTGCATCATCCGACGTTTGGTAGTACCATTGCATCATCCGACATTCGGTAGTAGCGAAAGTAACGTTCGGCGCATGAAATCCATCCCGCCGGGTCTCCTTCCTAGCGCGGGAAATCCAACCTCATTCGTGGTTGCAACATGGCCGAGGGCTGTCCCTCCTTTTCTAGAGGCCTCTCTAAACTCTCTCCTTACTGAGATTTGGTTAGACTTGGCGGTTGTCCAATTCTGAATTCTACGAACAAAGTACGCAATTTGTCTTCCAAGCGCAATTCAATCCAAAATTCTCGTGCTTCAAATTTGGCATCAATTGGATCTTGAGAAACCATATCATATGCTTGTAGATCAGAGATGTCCCTGTCTTTTTTATGTTGATGGATTAATGGCATAGGTGGTGAAAGATTTGGAAGAATTGAGGATCACGGAAAGGTACTATAGTAGATTTTTACGTCTAAAGTATAGCAATTTGGATGTAAAAGATCAGTAGTTTATATTGAGAATTTTTTGATGAAACTAAAGGGAAATCCACTGTTGCAATTCACAGGGAGATCAAAGGATGATCCGCGGTGGTGGAAATGACGGTGGAATTCAGCGATGATCTTTTAAGCAATTGTGGGAATTGGCAACACAAGTAAAGCTTATAAATATCTCTCTCTCTCTCTCTCTCTGAGCTAACAAATCGCAGCACAAGTAAAGCTTTTACTTCTGCTCCTCGATCGACAAACTTCGACGTCAAGACAACAGCAAAACGTCGGTCACTTTGTGCATCTACGTATCGAAAGATCTATCGACATGAGTCAAAAGAACATAGTTGGGCGACAACGTCAATGGCATAAGCTACCGCAACACGAATCCCGTACGGTGAGAAGAACCAGCAATCTTAATAGTCGTGCTCCCTTTCGCTGCAGCATAACTCCAGCAGTAATGGGGAGTACAATATGCTTCACCACTCGTTTTCTCACCATCAGGGAACACTGCTCATCTCTCGCATAAAAAAAGGTTCCTCGAGTTCTCAAGGGAGACAAGAAGCCGGCCATCAACCATAAAGAATCTGATGAAACCATGACAAAACAATTTGGATTCTCGGTCACACCCTTCTTGACATGGTCAGAATCCAACAGGAAGTGATGTGGTATTGACTTTTCGACACGAGGAAGTGGTTTATTAATCATGCTTGATGTGTAAGCCATCGATAAAATTACTGGACTCGTAGCGAAACAGGGAAAGATTATTCCAGGAATACTTGGTTGCTTCAAGGAGTCTACGGTGGAGGAATCTGGATATACTACACTTTCGTTAGGAACAAAGTTGTGTGCGTGTTGTATCCTCACCATTTCGTGTACATTGTTTGAGGGAGAATCTTGCTATTGAAATCTTCCAAAGAGTCGAAATCATAAACAAAGAGTGTGTCGACATAGCTCGGAGGAATCTGTTCGCCCATCATTCGTTATTACAGACTCGAGAGGTTTCTTGTTCGAGGAGAACTTAATCACTTGACAAAGCCTGCAGACTGCTTATTTGCTCTACAATGCTTGCATGGCTAAGTTTTCCGGTGAGTTGATGCTCGTACCCTAACATACATAACTGGCTCAATCATTATAGAAATGTGGATGCTGGATGTATATCCATACAATTTACGAAGAAAATAACTTCAGAAAATGATATGAGAAAGAATCGAAAATTATAATGTTAGATTACGTGACTGGTGAATAGAAAAGAAGTTCATATTGGATGTTTTTGATATAAGGAATTCTTCTAATCATACTCTGTAGGTCTGAAATGATTCAGCAATGCGTTCTTAAATTGATTCCATGTCGGAGCCCCATGATTGTATTCCAGCCAATTGTACTATTGAATAGCATCTCCTTCAAGGTGGATGACAGTAATTTTCACCATTGCATCATCCGACATTCGGTAGTAGCGAAAGTAACGTTCGGCGCATGAAATCCATCCCGCCGGGTCTCCTTCCTAGCGCGGGAAATCCAACCTCATTCGTGGTTGCAACATGGCCGAGGGCTGTCCCTCCTTTTCTAGAGGCCTCTCTAAACTCTCTCCTTACTGAGATTTGGTTAGACTTGGCGGTTGTCCAATTCTGAATTCTACGAACAAAGTACGCAATTTGTCTTCCAAGCGCAATTCAATCCAAAATTCTCGTGCTTCAAATTTGGCATCAATTGGATCTTGAGAAACCATATCATATGCTTGTAGATCAGAGATGTCCCTGTCTTTTTTATGTTGATGGATTAATGGCATAGGTGGTGAAAGATTTGGAAGAATTGAGGATCACGGAAAGGTACTATAGTAGATTTTTACGTCTAAAGTATAGCAATTTGGATGTAAAAGATCAGTAGTTTATATTGAGAATTTTTTGATGAAACTAAAGGGAAATCCACTGTTGCAATTCACAGGGAGATCAAAGGATGATCCGCGGTGGTGGAAATGACGGTGGAATTCAGCGATGATCTTTTAAGCAATTGTGGGAATTGCTTTGGGTGGCTGTGGAGGGCTGATGGATGGCTGTGGAAGGGCAGCGAAATGCCAAGAACGCTGCTCTAATACCAAGTGTTAGAACCCTTGCAGATTCTAAGCTTGGGGTTGATCTCTTTAGTGGATCGACCTCCTTAGAACTCTATAGGGGTTCCTTCTTTCAAGTTGCTGCTCAAAGATTGTAGAAAAGATTCATCTATTGCTTAAGAAAAGATGATGAATACATGGCTATTTATAGGGCTTCTAAACCCCAACCCCTAATAGGACTCCTACTTCTAACCAACTCCTAATATGACTTATACTCAAGACTCCTATTTCTTAACAACTCCTAATACTTCTCTATGAAACAACCTCCTAACCTTAGTCGGTCTCTTCACCTCTTTAATAGGGGTCGATTAGGTAGGAGGTTTTACATGAATGCCCCTCTCAATTAGGACTCTCATAATTAGAGTCCTAACACTTTGAGCGTTACGGGAGTCTGATGGGGATCAGACACATAAGTGATTGACTTTAGGTCAAGTGGGAGATTGTTAGTCATAGGTGCCCTAAAAGCCAATCACATGAGTGATGACATGTGTGATTTGACATGCAGTCTTTAATACGTAACTGGCTCAATCATTATAGAAATGTGAATGCTGGATGTATATCCACACAATTTACGAAGAAAATAACTTTAGAAAATGATATGAGAAAGAATCGAAAATTATAGGGTTAGATTACATGACAGGTCAATAGAAAAGAAGTTTGTATTATAATATAATTCCTTAAGAGATTTTTTATACAAGAAATTCTTCTAATAATTTATCTTAAACCTTTTGCTCTCGCGCCTATAAATAGACAGCATCTCTAAGTACTAAAAAAGTATCTCATAGTCATAGATTCATCGAGAAGGACATCGAGATAACCAGATAAACTAGTATACTGTATGCTCATCCATATGATGGATGCAACTGGTCTAAGAGATTTTTTATACAAGAAATTCTTCTAATAATTTATCTTAAACCTTTTGCTCTCGCGCCTATAAATAGACAGCATCTCTAAGTACTAAAAAAGTATCTCATATATAATAGTGTTAGGGGAAGGAAAGAGTTTTACATGAACCAACCAATCAGTTATTACGATTATAATGGGTGAAATGAAAATTATTGAAATCACCACTATACCATACTAAGAAAGTGTAGGATTTAGAAAATTAGAAGTATGTAAAGAAAAAAAAAACAAAATAGATAATAGCAATTCAACTTGGTTGGATACTCACTCTATGTCACGATACACCAAGGATATACTTTATGGGTACTCCACTCTTTGATACCGGACTTATAGGAGTCTTGAGTAAGAGTCCTATTAGGAGTTGGGGTTTAAAAGCTTATAAATAGTTATGTATTCATCCTCTTTTGCAAGGAACAGATGAATCTTTTTTACAGCTTTTGAGTAGCAATCTGGAGGAAGGAACCCCTATAGAGTTCCAAGGAGCTCGATCCCCTAAAGAGATCAACCTCAAGCTTAGAATCCGCAAGGGTTCTAACCTCATGTCCTTGACCTCTGTCCAAGAAAAGCTCTATGCCTCCACTCTATGTTTCATCTACTATGCCGGCTCCCTTCATGCGATTGGGTACTTCGCTAAGTTACACCCAAGTTGCTCTGCTCCTCAATTTGCATTGAGTTAATGGTGGCCCTTGCGCCCACCATTCCACGAGTCAGCCCTTAGTTGAGTCTGATCTCCATATTGACTCTAAGTGTACCTTCATCTTGTGTTAGATTGGGTCGCTCCCCCACTTGATCTCGTAATGCATTCCCCAATGCATTCTCTCAAGCGAGATCATGCGATGACTCCTCGCCGCTCGCTCCCCCTCTATATTCATTTTACATCTAATATGAATATATCCAATTATATATATTTTGGCTCAAGTAAGTAATCCTACTCTATTTGAAATGTGATATTTTCTAATATTTTAATTAACTTAATAGATGATAAAATTTTGCCCAATTCTTGAAAAAATAGGTTGATCTGAATTAGGATTAATGCACATTGGTCATTGAGACCATCATGAGAGTCAAGAAAGTTGATCTAAACCTCTTCCTTAACTTGGGCCATTTATATTTCTTTTGCATATATGGACTAGTATTTTATATTTTTTTTAGGAGAGAAGCAAAGAGAGGGTAAAAGACTGAGAAAAGAGATACATAAAGATAAAATTAAGATGAAAGTAGCACAAAGAAGAAAAAAAATACTAATGTCATATTTTATTTATAATAATGAAAAGAAAATTAAATAAAAAGAAAAGGAAGAGAGAGAAAATAAAAAAAATGAAGATTATATGAAAATATTACATGAGAGCTAATAAAATAAAACCCAGTCATCTTGTCATATGATAGTCCTCTAATTTATGAAAGAGGGTTAACTTCCTGATTCCATGTGGATCAATTACATCATAATGATTTGGACTAGTTCTCTTTCTTTTCATGTATATATAAGTTCATGAATGTGAAGAATGGCATGGATGTATGTGAACTTTTGTAGGGCATATCATTGTTTGGTAAGACCTCAACATCCCTAATCCAAAGGAAAGTGTCCTAAATGTCAAAAACAATGGATTAGTAGTTATCTTCCAAATGTTTTGTCTGTATCAAACACTGCAAATTTATTTAAGGATCATGCCCCTTCATGATGCTTGCATATGTCCTATGAGAACTATATGCTAGAAAACATAAATCCATTGTTCAAAACTGTGATGTTTGAGAGTGGAAAGAGAGACAAAGAACATTCTTGACTCTTGTTATTGAGAAATGAAAACATGTATGAACTTTTCTAATAAGCCAGCATAAAGCCTTGAGTTGCAAATGGTCACTATAAATTTCCAAGAAAGTAAATTTGACATTAAAAAAACTACATTTGACCAAAGCCAAAATCAGATGCAGAGAATGTAGACTTTATCTAACTCAAAATTATAGGCACAATATTTCTCTACCTCAGTCTAATTTGGAAGCTAACTAAGGAAAAAAATAATCATATAATTTTTTATATAATAATATTTTAATCTAATTTTTTGAAAAAAAAATAAGATACAAATTATTAATCAAAGAACTAAATAAAATTTAGTTTTTGGAGATCATTCTCCAACTACACTGATGATGATGATGATAATAATAATAATAGAATAAAAATATTATAAAACAAATTTATGATTATAAATATAAATAACAAAAATAAAAAGTTACCATCCTATATATTTTCGATAAAATTAAATACAAAAATTGATCAATAACCAATTTTTCAATAGCTAATTCCAACAATTAGTTTGGTCACTGATTATTAAAATTTGACATTTTAATTCAAAAACATTTTTAATGATAGCAAAGCTCCAAACTAACATGTTAGATTTCATAAAGAATTAATACCATAAAATTAACAAAAATATTTTCTAAGCCAAATAGAAATTCACTGATACTACTTATAAATTTTACTCTTATCTAATTCCATATCAAGTACCCATCCATGCACTCACTTGATTCTACTTACACTACTACAAATGTGTTTAAAATGTATTCCAATCTAACTTGAATAAATCGAATGAATATAAATATATGAAAAAAACTTGATCATGTGTCATATACAAAAGACAACAAATAAGTATTTTTTGAAGTTGATGAGCTGTTCATATATCCAAATTAATTCTTCAAATATTGATTTTTTTTTAATGCATCTTTATATATATATATATATATATTCAAAGAATACATATTATATTGGTGGTGTTGGGTGGCTAAGGTGGTGTAGAGATGGGAATCATCACGTTCATGCACTGTGTAAGATTGGAGCTCCATCGTTTTCCCATGGCATGTTTCGTAGGACGTCATCCATGTGGAGTCATTGGAATCATGCATGGCCATGTGGAATTGTCACCATCATATCCATAAGCTTTCATAAAACATTAATTAAGAGCACTTTTTTTTTCGGGTGAGTGACGACTCTTCTCCACTGTAAAGAATTGAAACCAGCTAATTAATGTTCCATCTATCATCGTTGGTGTCCGTCTTCCTATGTGGAGAGAATTGGAATCATCACTCTCCATCTTCTTAGCATAAAGTGGAGAGAGGATTCTCTCATCCATCCATGATGTGTTCATAAGGGATACCATAAATAACTTTAAGAGTAGGACAGATAACCGAGGAATAATGTGTAGTCAACCACAAACTTTGAAGAACTCTTAGCTCTGCCACTACAAATAGCATGTTTCCAACCACTGAAAGCATTTAATTGCAGGATTTCAAGTCCAAACTTGTTCATTAGATGTTATTTTTCTATCATGGTAAGGAAATAACTCTTAAGTTTGATAGCAGCAAGGAGTTATATTAAGTTTATTTTTTTAATTTAATTTATATTATCACAGACAATTTACTAGCCGAAATGATCGTCTAAGAACATCTCAACTCATAGGTTATTCGAAGCTATTCACTTAATGCTACGATGATAAATTTTTTTATCATTATAGGCTTATTAGGGATAATCATCAATTTTTTCCTTAAAAAAATAAGAAAGTAGAAAGACTTGATTATAATGTTAATTTAATATGTATTTTTTAATGAAATTATTATTAGATTGAATGGTTTACAAACGAGTAAGTGGAAAGTAATTAGGATGGTATCCTCTCCACGCTCGTGGCTCTATAAAGAAGCATCATGTGACTTCGATCCATGGCGTACGAGGTTAGAGGCTCATGGAGAAGAAGCGGCAGGAGGCGGAGGCCGAAGCGAAGCCAGCAGCGGCGAGGCTGCAATGCAACAAGGGGAAGGCTTGCAGATTCAAGAGGAGCTGCTTCGGCAAGGAGGAGGACGCCATCTCCTCCGCCATCCTCCTCTTAGCTTGTGTCGTTTGTGCTCCTCGCTTCCACGTAGCATCCACCCCCTCCCGTTAGCCTCTCTCCTCAGACGACTCCATGTCTTGGAGTAGCTATGTATATATCAAGCACCTTAATGTACAGTATCCGAGACTACTGTGTGAGAATCCAAAATGAGAAGAGAAACCTGCTTCTTTCTGATCTGAAGACCGCGCTGTTTTGCCATGAAATGGCTGTGGTGAATTCAGCGTCCTGAGCAGCGGATCTATTGTTTCTCTGATCATTTCAATCTAACACTTCAACAGAATAAGCTAGCAGCAGATGATCCAACTCCTTTCTCCGCAATTCTAATGCCCTTAGATATCCTCTCTCCGAGCGTAATCTTGATGGTTTCTGTTGGTCCCGAAAAATTCGTATCACGAATATAACTCCAGTAAGCCAGCCGGAAAGCGTGTGACGTTGAAGGACTTCGTCCCGGCCGGAGGTGGCGGAAACGTCAGCGTTCGAGAAGCTGATGACAAAGAGAAAGCCAAGGTTTCTTACAAGGGTAAGGGAAAGGTGGTGGGTGTCTCGAGAAGGTAACCTGCCGTTCCGGGACGACGTGCGCGCTCTAGTGGAGTTCTCGCCGGAGGCAGAAGAGGGGTGGAGGTTCACACATTTCAGACAAAGAATGGAGCAGCTCAGTTCTACTCATCCACCTCCGATGGAGACACGAATCTGCGTTTTGATGCATTACGTTACATGAAATCCACTCCAAAGAGGGGTTGACTTGTCTCCCTCCATGTTTTCTGCGTTGACTAACACATTTTGTATCAATTTCTGCTCCATTCAACATGCAAATTGTAACATTACATGAGATCGATACAAATGCCGTGCTGTGAGATGTTGCTATGAAATGTAATTACAGAATATGTTTGAGATAGTAAATTTGATGACTATTAGCATAGAGGATTTTTCTCGTCTGTTCAGATATTTTCGATTTCCTGATTGAGAAAATCTTATCAGCTATCAAACCACTCAAAAACTTGCTTTTGGATTGACATCTTCTTAGTGACTTCCGACA
Source organism: Musa itinerans (assembly GCA_001649415.1). Classification (NCBI taxonomy): domain Eukaryota; kingdom Viridiplantae; phylum Streptophyta; class Magnoliopsida; order Zingiberales; family Musaceae; genus Musa; species Musa itinerans. The sequence continues at coordinate 245,426 of LVTN01000321.1, forward strand.
TTTTTAGCAAGCCATTAAGTCACAACGCTTTTCTTAGCGGCATCCCACCGTGTAATCCTTTTCAAGCATTTAAGAACTATAAACAACTCTCATAATCTTTTCAACACTGATCTTTGGTTTCCTTACTTTCTTCTGTTTGATCCATCGAAAATTAACTTGGAATATACTAATTCAGAGAGTGCATATTATTAATCCATACATATAATATTCGTAGTATCAATGGATTTTAGTAGAAAAAATATTAAAAAATATGTATATTAAACAAATAATTAGTCTAAGAGATATATGAGATTATGATATTTTGAAGTCTATAATTTGAATTAAAAAAAAACAAGTATCTCTCCTGTATAAGTTTTCGTCATCATCCCATGAAACAATCATAAATATCTCTCCTTTTACATAAATATCTTCTGTCTAATCAATTAATGTGACAACCTAATATGATGTTTAAGTTGAAAAAAGTCACCATCCTATATGTTTTCAATAAAATTAAATACAAAAATTGATCAATAACCAATTTTTCAATAGTTTATTCTTACAATTAGTTTAGTCACTGATTATTAAAATTTGAAATTTTAATTCAAAAACATTTTTAATGATAGCAAAGCTCCAAACTAACGTGTTAGGTTTTGTAAAGGATTAATACCATAAAATTAACAAAAATATTTTCTAAGCCCAAATAGAAATTTACTGTTACTACTTACAAATGTTACTCTTAATTCCTACCCATCTATGCACTAGCATTTGTTTAGGATCTCACTTGATTCTACTTACACTACTACAAATGTAATTAAAATCAAGGTCTGTCATATCGAAACGTACCGCCTGATACGGGCGATACGTACCGGTCCGACAGGTTACCGGTACACAGACCGCCCACTACCGGGCAATATATACCGGTTTCGACTGTAGCACTATAGCAGTGCACTGTAGCACTATAGTAATGCACTGTAGCACTACTACAGTGCTCGGTATACCTGGGTGTATTGCTCGGTACACCCATACCGTTCCGTACCGAGTCCAGATCGAAACATCGGTACGATATGGTATTACGAACCTTGATTAAAATGTATTCTAATCTAACTTGAACAAGTCGAATAAATATAAATATCTAAAAAAAACTTGATAACGTGTCATAAAGTATTTCTATAACTATCTTATTTAATTAAATAAATTTTTTGTGTTCAAAAAAATTAGAATACTTCTGAACAACCATCTCCTCTCTCTCTCTCTCTAACTATTTATTTTCTTTTCTTCAAAACGAACATTGTGGTATTTGTGTAGACCTCTCAATTAAGAAGGGGATGTAGTATCCCTTGACTATGGTTAACCATGCTTTTGTTATATAAAAGTTGATATGATATTTCTTAATCTTATCATACAAAATGGATTTGATATTCTCTAATTTTTGTGATGTAATATCCCTTGATTTGCATACATTCTTAAATTCCTTGGGTTTTCAACTTTTCCATAAAGGTTTTCTTTTTTTCTTTAGCCTCAAAAATATCTTTGATAGGATATCCAATCTTGCATTGATGGGTGCATAAAGTGAATTAAATCAGTCATAATATTTTTATATAGGTTTTCAGTATTTATTTTAAGATGACACCCTACTCACAAATATAAAGATTAATTTTTACATTGGATAAGTTAATTTATATTATATTTTGAGTCATTATTCATCGGTTACAGTGTTTTTCTAGGTTTATATAAAATTCATTTTTTTCATGTTTTTGTTTCTAATTCCAAAACTCTAAAATATTTTATGAAACTGTAATAAAAATAATAGTATTAATAATTAGTGTTTGTAAAAATTTGAATTAAGTAAATATCTTTAGTTCAATAGTGAAAAATATTATACTAATTATATATTATCTTTTGTAATTAGTTACATTTAATATCTTAATTCTTATATAAGATCCTTATCCTTACAAAAGTGAAATATTTAATCCCGTTATTCCAACAAAATCACTCTCTTGATATTTAACTCTATGAAATTATCTTTTTAACCCTATAGGGATATTAATGTTTTACATTCATAAGTATAGATATCTCGATATAATTTTTAAAAATATAAGGATCAAAATAGTATAAGTAACTAATTACATGTGATAATTTATAATTAGTTTAAAAATATTATAGCTAATTCTATTTGTAACCTTGTTGAAATATACTATGACCGATTCCATTTAACACTGAATCGATTTAATTAGTACAATTTACTTGGGTTTCAGTGGTCAACTAAAAAGAACAAAGATGTCACCCAAACCATTCATACACACACCCTCATTTTGCATTCACATATTTGTCAACAACGTTTCATATTTATGTAAGCATAAAAAATTGTAATATGCTGTATTAAAATGCGAAATAACCTTTATCATGCGTACCTTTTAATGTCATCTGTTTAGAGATTTCTGTTTGATTTGCAAGCACCGTCTTTAATCCAAGATCGTTGCAAGCACCGTCTTTAATCCAAATATGCTACGGAATCTGTAAGAAGTGCAAGGAGTCTTTAATCCAAATCCGCTGCGGAATCTGTAAGGAGTGCAAGGAGTAGATCATTTCTCCTCTCTTCCTATAACGGAGAGGGAGAGGGATTCTCAGTCCCTAAGATCCTGTCTTTTTAAGGCGAGAGCAGAGGGTTTACGATAAGATCTTAGGAGATTTCCTCCCAGGTTATCTCCTAAGGAATCGTTCCGTGGAGTTCTATTCTATTGATAAAAATATAACCCAATTAGTTATATTATATATATCTTATCCAATTATAAGGGACCACAAAATCTAACAATTTACGGTATACACAATTTTATGACTTGAATTGTGTAATTGTCATCATTCAATCACTAGTTTAGATTCTGATTCTTACCTATTATTTTACTTCAAGATCGTCATGTCGTGTCGTGTGATAGCTACATCAACAATGAACTTGTTCCAAGTTTCGGACAAAAGACCAATTGTCCTTGTTGAAATCATCACCAGGTGTTCCAATCGAATCCTGTTCCATGTTGATCATCCTCTCAATGAATGAATCGATTGTTTTTCTTTTATTTGCCGATGTGAATTCAAATCACATCACCATCTGTTATTATCTCAACGATTATATATAGTATTTGGCCGGCGGCATCCCCCAACCCAATGTAAAATAGTCCGAACCAAACTGTGCTGCCGGCTCTATATTTTTCATATCATGCTTCGATTCATCAGCAAATGAATTGTATGTTGTGAAGGTGTTTTTTAATATATTCACACAAATAAACACTTTTGTCGATGGTTAATATCACTTTATTTAAGTTAAACATTTGTAAAAATATAAAATATCTATACTTCTTATATTTTCATCATCAAAACTAGAATTGGATATTTATATTTATTTTTATTTTTATTTTTTTACAAAGATAATTGATGAAGACGACATTCGATCTTAAGACCATGCTAAATTATAATAACATCAATCTATGATAAATCATTCTAACATATTATCATCATACTAATGTTTTTGGTGCAAATGAATAATTTTAAGGATAGAATAAAAAATATGGTATCCGGTGTACTATGTTCTAGCTAATTATTTTTTTAAAAAAAATTAATGTATACAATATTATTTCTAATATTTCAAAAATGCTCCTTAAAAAGTTATCCTTTTTTTCTGTGAAAAATCTAAATATATATATATATATATTCCCTAGCAATCGCTGTATATTCCAATGAAAGAACATGAAGTCCACATCTCAGTGTTTCATATATTGATACTGTTATGCGATCTTGCTTCATTCCATCGTCCCACTCTTCCTTCTCCACCATACTGAGTTCACCTGAGGTTTAGCCATGGATTCAGAACCTCTTTCACTCCCCGAGGCCCATGGCAGCAGCTACAACAACAACAACAACAACAAGGTACATATGTAGGATTGGATAACCTTTCTCCTATGCCTCATCTTCTTCTTGTCTTTCTTCCTTCACAGAGAAGAGAATGAATGTGTCATGATCAAAGCATTCTTGTAATCTTTCATGACTGCCACAAATCACAAATCGCCGTATATTCCAATGAAAGAACATGAAGTCCATCCACATCTCAGTCTTTCGTGTATTGATGCTGTTATCCGATCTTGCTTCATTTCATCATCCCACTCTTCCTTCTCCACCTCTACTAGACCGTAGTGAGTTCACCTGAGGTTTAGCCATGGATACAGAACCTCTTTCACTCCCCCGAGGCCCATAGCAGCAGCTACAACAACAACAACAACAACAACAAGGTATAATATACGTAGGATTGGATCACCTTTCTCCTATGTGACCTATGCCTCATCTTCTTCTGTCTTTCTTCCTTCACAGAGAATGAATGCGCCATGATCCAAGCATTCTTGTAAGCTTTCATGATTTATTAGTGACCGCCACAAATCCCATCATTTGGCTAAAAAGCATCATACGTATTTAATCTCCCTAAAGATAAAAAATAAGATTGCGTAAATTGTACCATCCAGAGAACCTCATGCATTTGATTCATTTGATTCTTAATTGTATAGGTGACTGATTTCTGGATAAACGTCTTATACAGAACACATCCCTCAATTCTTTTTGCAGAAGATATTGTATACTATTATTATATATATATATATATATATATATCAGATATAAGAAATTTATTTTAGTTTCATGACACCAATTCTTACTTGCTCTTCGGTAAATCCGTCAAGTCAACATGTTAAAGAAAGTAGTGACATATTTTAGCAGTTGTTTGTCAGTTTCAATCATGTAGACTTGGAAAAATTAAATAGAATCCTTTCATTCAGTTCTATCCAGGCATAAAAATTAAAAGAAAAAAAAAGAGGGGATAAAGATTTATCAAGAAAAAAATTAATTTTTTTCACAATATGATATCAATTGTATCCTCTCGAAAAAAATTTCCATCTATTTTTTTCATCTTCTTTAATTTTATTAGAGAGAAACTCAGGATAATTTAAGATATTTTTTTATCTTTTCTTATTAAAATATAAAAAAACATCAGTATTTATAAAATATTTCACAATATGAATCCTAACTTAATTGTATCCTCTCATATGAATCCCGAAAAAATTTGCTCTCTATTTAGGTTTACTGAAGAGAAACTGAGGATAATTTAAGATATATTTTTTCTTATTAAAATCTAAAAAAACATCAGAATTTATAAAGTAATCAAACTCTAAACTACAAAATTAAAGATTTGAAGAATGAGAACATCTTCTGCCTCTGTTTCTGATGTGTAGTTGATTGCCGAACTGCTTCCTTTTTAATTTGTAATCTTTGATAACACGCACACGCAGACAGCGAAGGAGAAGTCTATCGATGATTGGCTCCCGATCACATCATCAAGGAATGCCAAGTGGTGGTACTCAGCCTTCCACAATGTGACGGCCATGGTTGGAGCTGGTGTTCTTAGCTTACCCTATGCCATGTCTGAACTCGGATGGTAACTTGTAAATTGGAATCTAAATATTCTATTAGGATCGTCGTGTTCTTAATCTTATCTCGTATATAAATACTAAATTGGAATCTAAATATTCTATTAGCTTAGATAATTTTATTTTGATTTATTTATTTATTTTTTTGCATCTCTCTTCTAATTGTTGACTTATTTTTGTCTAACGTATGCACATATTCTCTTAAAATAAATAGGGCTCCGGGAATTGTAGTGCTCGTGGTGTCATGGATCATCACACTGTACACTCTGTGGCAGATGGTGGAGATGCATGAAATGGTGCCCGGGAAACGCTTCGACCGGTACCACGAGCTCGGCCAGCATGCATTCGGCGACAAGCTCGGCCTGTGGATCGTGGTGCCGCAGCAGCTGGTGGTGGAGGTCGGCGTCGACATCGTATACATGGTCACCGGCGGCAAATCCCTCAAGAAGTTCCACGAACTCGTCTGTCCCGACTGCACACGCATCAAGCAAACCTACTTCATCATCATCTTCGCCTCCGTCCACTTGGTCCTCTCCCAGCTCCCCAACTTCAACTCCATCTCCGGTGTCTCCTTGGCCGCAGCCGTCATGTCCCTCAGGTTCTTCGCCTGCACCGCGCCGCGGGCTACCCTCGGGTCCTTCTTCTTCTTCTTCTTCTTTGGCTGATCGTTTCTGTCGATCGTCTCCAGCTACTCCACCATCGCCTGGGGAGCTTCGGCGGACAAGGGGAAGCAGGCGGACGTGGAGTACGGCTACAGGGCTTCGAGTACGGCGGGGACCGTCTTCAACTTCTTGAGCGCGCTGGGGAACGTCGCCTTCGCCTACGCGGGGCACAACGTGGTGTTGGAGATCCAAGCCACCATCCCTTCCACGCCGGAGAAGCCGTCGAAGAAGCCGATGTGGAAGGGCGTCATCGTCGCCTACATCGTGGTGGCTCTCTGCTACTTCCCGGTGGCTTTGGTTGGGTACTGGGCGTTCGGCAACGCTGTGAAGGACAACATCCTTATCACCCTCGATAAGCCCCGATGGTTGATCGCCACGGCCAACATGTTCGTCGTCGTTCACGTCATTGGAAGCTATCAGGTACGAAGCTTTTAGATCGAGACGATCTCAAATTTGAATAACTAATAATTTGATTAATCATGATAAAAAAAAATCTCTATTGAAACGAATATAAATACTCATCATTTTAATAAATAAAATTTATGTATAACCAAAGATGAGTTAAGTCAAACCGATGAGAGTTAACATACATGCATTAATAGATCAAATTAAATCTATCATCCATGCAGATCTATGCCATGCCGGTCTTTGATATGATGGAGACAGTGCTCGTCAAGAAACTTCATTTCCCACCCGGACTAACCCTTCGTTTGATTGCACGAACAGTTTACGTTGGTAATTCTTATTCTTCAACTCACATTTCCTCTGCTCTTTAGGCACAAGAAAACCCAGTTCTAATTCTGTTCTTTTGCGTGATTTCATATGCAGCATTCACAATGTTCATCGCCATAACCTTCCCCTTCTTTGGAGGACTACTCGGATTCTTCGGAGGCTTTGCGTTCGCCCCCACCACGTACTTTGTGAGCATTCCATTATTCTCCTCTCCTTCTCGGACTATAAGCATCGATGTCTTCTCTATTATAAATGGGTTTGAATCCTTCACAGCTTCCTTGCACCATCTGGCTTGCCATCTACAAGCCAAGAAGGTTTAGCTTCTCTTGGATCGCTAACTGGGTAACAATCAAACACAACTCGCCTACTTCATCTCTTCTCTTCATGATCTCATGAATTCCCCCCCCTTAATTTCAGATCTGCATCATCCTGGGGATTATGTTGATGATTTTGTCTCCTATTGGTGGATTGAGGCAGATCATTCTCGAGGCCCAGGACTACAGTTTCTATTCTTAGACTGCCATGTATGAAGTCAAAATATAAAGGGAACATCAGAAACAGTATACTTCCTATACCATAGAAATAAATAATGGAGCTTCTCAGAAGTCTATCATCTCCACTTGCAACTATTCGTTTGCTTTAGTATTATCAAGTGCCATGAACCATCATAAATCTTTAGCTTATGCATAAACTGATTGTGTGTAAATAATTTCTTAAGTTTTTTTTCTTGTTCTTTTTATGGATGGTCGCACACAGGCATAGTCATCTGTCACCAAGAAACATATGCTATGAGTCACCGGTGATTCTACTGCGGTTACCCGGATCCACATCGACAAATAATCCACAATAGCTTTTGGGGTCAGATCAGCATGCTCCCATCTTGGGCATGAACCAAGTCTGGTCGTCCCCGACATCACATTCGAAGATGGACTTTCAGCATAACAAAGAACTATATAATTGATAGCCACCTGCGGTTACCCGGATCCACATCGACAAATCATCCACAATAGCTTATGGGATCAGATCAGCATGCTCCCATCTCGGGCATGAACCAAGTATGGTTGTCCCCAACATCACATTCGAAGATGGACTTTGAGGATAACAAAGAACTATATAATTGATAACCACCCGAGACAACAAAACTTCTTCAGCACGCATAATGACAATTCTTCCAAAGTATCTATTTTCACGTCTTTTTATCCCATGTCAAAGCCTTCTGGCCCTAACTTCGTCCACATAAGTTGAGTTGCCTTAGTCCCTTGGTCAATTGCTTCATTAAGATAAGGTATATATGCCTCAAAGTTTCCTTCAACTTTGGTACAATGCAAAATGAGTCTGCTCCATTAGAACGAGAGACCCATGGAACGATATGATCTCGCTCTTGTCTCCGCAAAAGTTCATGTTCTTGACCTCTATCCAAGGAAAACTTCGAACCTCTACTCTATGTTTCATCTTCTATGTTGATTCCTTTCATGCGGCTTGAGCACTTAACCAAATTTTACCTAGTTGCTCCACTTCTCTATTGGTATTGAGTTGATGGTGGCCCTCGCACCTACCATTTCATGAGTCAACCCTCCATTGAGTATGATCTCCATATTAACTCTAAGTATGTATTCGTTTAGTGTTGTCTTGGATTGCTCACCCACTTGATCTCGCAACATGTCTACCAACACATCACCTCATACAAAATTATGCAATGATTCCTTATCGTTAGCTCGGTTTATTGAGTTTTGTGGAGCTATTGTCTTGAGGTACACTTTATCAACATGTGTGGTTCGTTGCACATGGTTCTCCCTTTAGAAAATTAAGACTTATCTCTCTTGGATATTTGTCCAATTTGAGTAACTTTTCTCCTTGTATCCTTTCCTCTGAAAGTTTCAAAGACCACCATCCGCTTGGACTACTCCACCTAACTGAATAAATTATTCACTATTTCGCCCTCGTAAACACGCTTGCTAAATTGTAACTCTTCGCTAATATAGCCTGCATCGTGTCCCTCAAGGCTTGGTAACATGTTGAACTTGTTGCACACTTCAACCTCATACGAATGTATCCTTCCCATGCAGAAGAGAAAGTTTCAATGCTCCATTGCGTCAAGTTTCAATCACCTTAGGATGACCACGGACAGTCCATTGTCTGCATATAAGCCCTTGCATAAGTACTGAATTCTTTGAGTTAGCAATTCCCCTCACCTCTGTGAGCTTTGCACAACTTTTTCGAACGTCGAGTAACCTATCCCTCCTTGCATTGCCTCATCCTTTGCCAAGCGCTCTGCTTACCTTGAGCACCATTAAGTTTGGTTGTCAATGTTAAACCGTAGCTCGAACTTAGCCATGACAACAATTATGCGCTCCGTATTCTTCCCAACTCACTTGTCCTCGTGGTGCCTCTCATGCGAAGATTTGGTCATTCATCTAAATGTCAGTCTTGGATATCCAATCTTCTAAGCGACTCCTTTCTCTACGTCTCTATGCCCATTTTCTTCAAATGATCTCATATGCTGGCTACCCTCAAAGCAGCCTTGTTAGGTCTCCCACATTTGTATGTTAAGTATTTCTACGTGTGCTTGTCCTGCTCTGATACCATCTGTCATGGACTTAGTTGGTTTTGCCTAAGTCATATGACACCCTTGTGAATCCGTCTGCAAAAGGGTTAGCCTCCTTGAAACCTCTTATAGTCCCTTAAGAACCTACAAAAGAGAAGACGGGTTGGAGAAAGTGTTTAACTCGAGATCCAACAAGTAGTCATTTCAACAAACACTTGATAGGCAATGCAAATAACAAATATAGACTTCGTAAGCTTTGAACAGTTGCACAACAAAAGGTCCAAGGTAATCTGTCGTAGTCAAAAGTCTCCATAAGTGCCCACATGACACTCCTATAGATCAAGATAACGAGCCAACCCTAGACACTACCCCAAAGGCCCATCTAGTTATGTGCCACCCGAATAGCTCCTGGGTGCTATACTAGTTGACACTCCACACCAGAGCTAGAAAACCCCAAACCACCTAGTCTAGTTATTCGCTAAATTGCACAAACAGCTTATGTTAGTAATGTCTGCTTGATTTTGGCCATATCAGTATTTCTATTTTATTTGCATACTAATATCTGCTAACTGTTTTTTCAGCATTTACAATGTTCATTGCTATAACCTTTCCGTTCAGTGCACTACTTTGGATTTTTTTGGAGGTTTTGCTTTTGCCCCAACAACATTGTGAGCTCAAATAACTGATGAACAATTCTTTTTTTTTTTTCATTCAGCAGACAATTGTCTCTGACTAATCAATGAAAGCATTCATCAACCCAACTAATTGCATTTGAGTGCTGTGCAAAATTCACCAAATGGATCTCATGAATTATTATGCAGCTTCCTTGCATAACGTGGCCCTCGATGTACAATCCAAGAAGGTTCGGCATGCCTTGGATGATTAATTGGGTAAGTGAGTTCCCTTAAATCTTTTGCATCTGGAGCGCATTTTTTAAAATTATGCTGATCTTTTTGCACTCTTCAGATCTGCATCATACTTGTAGTAACACTGATGATTTTGGCTCAAATTGGTGGATTAAGGCAGCTTATTATTCAAGCCAAGACTTAACAATTTTACTCATGATTTACTGGTCCAAATAAAAGTAGAAAATTGAAGTTTTAGAATCACAAGAGTGACGATGACCACAACAAATAGTCCAAGACAAAACCGTGCCTGCTTGGTGCAAACATGCCTCATGTTTGATGCATAGTTCCTTAATTTGATACATTGAAGAAATTATATATATAAATATATTGGAGAAGGTTTCATCAATTCGTCCGTTAGTTTCTTCTGTGGAAAACACTACTAACTCATGTTTATTTGTGTCATAGTTTGACACAATTTTTTGCTCTTATCTGTCAAACTATCAATCGACGTACTATCTTGTATATTTTCTTAAAACTTAAAAGTATTGCCTTCTCAGGAAGGATGGAAGACTTGTTGCACAATGAGGCTTTGAAGCAGAAGATAGAGGTTTCATGGCCAATAAATAAAAGAAATCAGAAAAATAGTTCCATCTCTAATGATTTTGTGGCATTGAACATGACGTTTGTGTTTCTTCTCAGTAATTATTGCTAGAACTTAAGACTTCCGAAACTGCAGATCTTTTGGTAGATTATTAGTATTTTTCCTGGTTTTTTGATCTGAGATTAAAATGCTCCAAAAGTTTCAGCCATGTATCTATCTTCTGAAATTAATGTTCATCACACCAGGTACAAGTCTGTACTAAAAGTCACTTCTTGTATCTCATTTGCCTAACATCTCATCTGTGTGAACTAGTTCTATTCCATCTCAGTTATTCTCTTCGTAGACATATTTTTGTATTTAATTATGATCACCTCCGTTTGTTATACCTTGTCATCGATAAAAATTTCATCTTCCGCATATCCATTTTCATCAATTTCCTTCCCCTTTGGTCAAATCTCCGACATTGGCTCAACATTTATATATCTCATGGGTGTGGTATACCTTAAAAAATGATAATTGTTAAAGCTATAACTTCTTCCTCCCCATCCTACAGAATGTTAACTAATATGGTGCCACCATAATGTCATCTTTGTGCTACGGGTTTGTGCAGTTTCAATTTTTTTAGATGGAAATATAATAAATCGATCTGAGAGCTCTTTTTTCCGACAAAACGGAACCATTTTATCATACAAAACAGACCATTGTATCACATGAAACAAAAGTCTGCATTTTTTGGTTCGGTTTCTAATGCAGTTTCAAGTTTCTTATAGTCCTGTTGGTGCTATTTTAAAAGGTTCAGCTGTCCAATTTCTCTAGCATTGATCAGTACTAAATATATGAAACATCAGGATGCCATTTAACAGTCAATATATAGGATAAATGCAATACATCTACTAAAACAATAATTAAAAAACAAATAAAGGTAAGTAATTTTTGGATATGGCATTTGAAAAATAGGATGGAAATGTTCAAATAATATAGCCTGAGTCAAATTACCTCCACGATTTCCATCGAGAACATATCAACCTGCCTGCAACTTCAGTGAGCTACTGGGTTGGATATCCCCGATCTCCGACCTGTGCACAGCAATCTCATGAACAAACTAATGTAGCATAACATCCAAGCATTACATGTATTATATATATTCCACTCAAAATGGAAGGGTTCATATCGCACATTATATGAAACAATAAGTGGCATTGCATCTTTTCGTCCAGAAAAATCATCCAAGTATTCAAGATCATGTTATAGAAGTCACATTCCTATACGCAGGGGAGGGGTGGCCTTCACCAACGATTAGAATAGCCAATGACAAACAAATCACAGAGCATTGAGATGAAGAACCATGCAGAACCCGTCAAAAAGCAAGATTTTACCTTGGCCAAGTCTCAGAAAGAGTTCGTCTTTCCCTGGATGCGGTTCAGAAATATCAGATGTGACGATTTCCATCCTTTTCCCCCTTCTTTCTGGATTCACCGATCATGTTGTTCTTAGCACATCAGAAAGGCTCTGTGGGGCGCCTCGACAATCTCAAATCGAGAAACAAGAACGAAAAGAAGAGGAACAAATCACAATTACCTCACAGAACAGAGAGGCGAAGTGATCGAGCTCGAATGCGAGCAGCCAGATCTTGAGCAAACATGGGAGAAAGTGCTGATCGCTCGGAGTAGTCAAGTATGTATATGTTTGGGAAGTGGGCCCGATATCATATGTAGCTTTGAGGATTACACGCGCAGCTCGGTGACGGTGTTACTGAGGCATACGTATGTTAGCATATTCCAGCATGCGTATGTAGCTTTTTTTGTTTTATGAGGTTTAGAAATCCCTTTTCTTTTCTTTTTTTTTTGCTGAAAACCTTTAAGATATCAATTAGCTAAACCTAACCAGTAAAAACCTCCACTTATCGAGATCAACTAGAAAGTAGAGTTGGATAGATTGCGATCATGCATAGACTTGATGTTTTACCTTCCACGTTCCAAATTCTATCCTCTAAACATCAGATATGCATCAGAGTTCCAAATCACAAAAAAAATAAAAAAAATAAAAAAATTGCAACCGTATATTCTCCACATATTATTTCATGTGTTTGAGATACAACCAGACAGAATCCAAGAAATATCAAATCAGTTTCCTCGGCATTTTTTCCCACCAGCACATCAAATCCAAGAAATATGTTGCCCAGTCCTTTGTCATCACAAATACAGTATAGCTTTAAGCTGCTTTGCCAATTTATATGAAATCCTCGACTCCCACCAAAACAACAACCTTCCACAATCATCATTTCTATTTTTAACATAATCAAATAGTTTTCCGACAGAAAAGAAAGCTACAGCATACAGAAGAACCGCGATATTAAAATCAGACCAACAAGAACAGAGAGCACCGAGTTCTAGACCAACAATTCTGGTGCTTCAGTTGTTCTTTGATTGATCTGCAAGACTTAATAGAAAGACAAAAACAATGGCCTGACACCTAAAAGACGAGTAAAATCAATATACATTAACAGCATACTATGGATTCAGTTTCCACCAGGTCCACATGACAAAATTGTAGGAACCACATCAGCTATGGATGCCACTAGACCAATCAATTTTGGGATTCTTTTCACCTGTTTGAATACAATAAAGCATCTAGATATCAAAAGAAATGTTGCAAAATCTTAGGAAGGCTGAAAAGTAAAAGAAAATACAAACAAACAAAAAAAACCCAAAAGCAACATGCTTTGAAACTTGGTTATATTATCCGCTTGGGATCTAAAAACTATGACCTTCAATTGAGGCATATGTCCAGCAGGGAACCCCAGATGAATGTGGGTGATAGAATAAAAGATTTAGAAACAGTTCTTTTGACTATTTAATTTGTCTTTGTACAGTTTTGGGGCCACAAGCAAAATTGTAATATCAACAAAAATCTACAAACCCACCTGTTGCTCCGGGCTAATATCATCTGATGCATGTAAATGCTAATTCCTCTGATTCAAATATGGCCAAGGAAGATCCAAATACCCAACCCATCACCGGATGATATTGTCCTTATCCTGAAGAGGTACACCTATCCATCTAATGGGACTGGAGCCATGAACCTTGAAGATGCGAGAACCACAAGCCATAAACTAAAACAAGATCCACCTACATCACCCATATCACATTCTTCATACAGCAATCATGTATCTTCATAGTGCTTGATGTGTGCTTGTCTGAAGAAACTGAAGGTGTCTGAATATTCAGACAAACATACACCTACCTAGTTCACCATAGTATGCCACCACCATGGCGCATAAATTAACCTCATCAAAATTTAGTCAACAGGCATACCATAGTAACCAGAGCTGAAAACCATCAATCAATTTCTCCTTCCTCAGCATCATTGGCAGTAGCACTATTTGGCTCAACTTCTTCGTCCTCTTCATCATCGACCTTCATGTATAAACCAAGCTGTTCCAAAGGGTTGCTTCCCCCAAGTTTAAAGCCACTGATGCCCTCTGGCGAGTGATCCGGGCTTGTCTCACCAACTGAACTAGGTAAGTGTTCACCTGGAGCAGTTCTAAGTATTTCCAGATCTTTAAGAAATACACTGCTTTCATTTATCTCCACGGTTTTCTCCATCTGCGTATCACACGAGGTAAGAGCAACAAGCGAGCAAATGCCACATACACTATGTATGCCCAAAACAATACTTGCCTGTAGCAAGGCTTGACGTGCTGCTTCCCTTTCGAGTTCCCTTTTGCGCTTAGCTTCTGCTGCAGCTTGTGCTGCAGCTTCTGCTTCAACTAGACGTCGAGCCTCTTCAGCAGCTTTAGCTTCTGCTTGCAGCCTGGCTCTCTCTGAGCTCAAGGTAAGACAAAGTGTTAATGCATAACACACAAAAAATCATGATTCAGGCAGTCTATGAAAGTTGATGGTACCTTCTCTTTTCTGCCTTTCAAGCTCCTCCCTCTCACGTCGAAGCTTCTCTGGGTCTCTACTCTCACCCTAAAACTCAAAAAAAAAAGGAATTCATGTGACAAACACACCAATAGAGTAAAAAATATAACAATGCAACAAAGACCAGGTTCTGTAACCAACCTGATCTAGAGTCTTCTCACGAGCTTTAAGAATTGTGTCAGCAAAGCGACTTTTCAGAAGAGCTGCTCGATAGAGCTTTTCAGGGGAGAACTGCCTTTCAGATGGAGCATTGTCCCCTAGTTCCATGTTGACAAGAGTTAAGGCAAATCATGCATATCATATCCATATGCTCAAACACCTTTCATTTCACATGCATTTTAAATTATTGCTTACCCTCCCTGTTTTGTTCTATCACAACAGATTCAGGTTTTGGATGCGCTACTTGTTCTTGTTGATTTGTACCATCTGAAGTTCCTGCATGCAGCCAACACTACATACATTCAGGCAGTAACTTAGGGCCCAGAGATAAGAACCATATCTAAATTTCCTGCTTTATGAGTATTTGTAAGCTTGAAAAATTATGCTATAGAATAACTGTTGAAGACAGCAACAACTATAACTCACTGTTTCCATCACGTGGATTTGATAAATCACTTATTTCTTGGTCCAAAGCTTGCCCGGACAGAATACTTTTCTGAATGGACAAGAAGTAAATTAAGTTAGTAAGTAACAAAATGAATAAGGAAAAATTCTCAGTAAAACTTTAAATGATAATGGAGAAAATAACACAAAATAACCTTGCTTTTAGTTTTGATTTTTTGTACCACAAAGCAATGATGGATTTTAAATACCTTCATATCCTTCTTGGGACTAGTAACTTTATTGTCTGATTCACTTTCAGAGGAACTACCAGAATCTGAATCTGCAAAGAATCAAAAGCCTATAACAATACAGTATATTTGCAGGGGAAAATATCTGAGCCTCTAACAAGAAGTTAGGTGGCATCAATACTTAGCAAGAAACACAGAATGAAACAACTTTTGCAGTACGGCGAATGATAAGATATCTAACGAGTAGATAGAAAAACAACTAACCTGTTATTGGAGTTACTAAATTCATATATTATTTTCTAACCTACCTGAGTTTGGGTATCCGTTACCTTTACTTGATTAACAAACAAGAAAACAGTAAAAGCAAAAAAAAGCAACAGCAGCCACCAAACCTAACAAATCTTGGTGAACCAAATTAGCTGAAATGAACTTGCTGTGATATTTTCTGAAGAACCATATACCATATACTGCATTTATAGGCCAATTTTAACGTGCAGACTTGCAGTGAATTAACACTGGCTGTAACAAGGGAATTCAGCAGTCACTACTGTGACTAGTATATAACATATTAAGTCCCAAATGAGAACTAGTATATAACATATTAAAAAAAATCAATTAACATTTAATTACTAAAGATGATTTAAAATTATTCTAATCCTGTAGTCCTCCACATCACAACTGGAAACTACTAGATACCTGCCTATGAAAAAAGCAGGCATCTGGAAGTTTGGTAACCACCTACCCAGGCCTTTGTGGGAACTTGGGCAGCCACTGGGCCCGAAACCACCACCCCAAAAGAACCAGGAAATTAACAAGCAAAGATGGTCAAAGTGCCTAAGCTGGCACTTATAACATCATAGCTTACTAAAAACCATGTAGCACATAAAGCAAGACTTGCCATATGCACGGATTATTTAGGTTAAGCAGCCTAAAATGAACTTGCAGGCTGTTGTGAAAGAAAAAGTAATTCAATTATCAAATTCTTCAGACAAGATGTGCACTATACAAACAGCTAATCTTAGTCACATTTTATCAAGGTTCATCGTACTGAGCTGTACCATTCGGTATGGACGATACATACCAATCCAACAATGGGACCGGTATGTGGACCACCCGCTACTAGGCGGTACCCGTTACATGACCTCGTATTGGGCGATATGGGGTTTGTACCGGTTGGTAATGGTCAAAATCCGACTGTTACCGACCTGTACCAATCGAAAACAGTCGAATTTCAGTTGTTCCCGATCAAGGGTTCAGATCGAACTATTCAAACGATCAATTTGACTGTTTAAATCATAGGAAAGGGTTTTTAAACTCTTTCCTCCGCCTCAATCATTCACCAAGCGTGTAGAGGCAAAGACAAAGGGGAAAGCAGTAACATCAACCGCACCGTTGGAAAGAATCAAATCGGGAGATGAGATAACTTATCGATCGCATTCAACAACCCACTCAGCTAAGAGACATGGCAACAACATGGACAGTAATGCCTTGACCGATGATGGTGGCGATGTCGGGTAGTCAATGGCCCCATCTTACACAATTTGAGAGTAGTGCATGAACCGAAGAGCAGTATTTTACACATGCCACCCAAGATTCAGATCATGGAGCTAAACGAAGTAGTGGTCAAGTTTATCCACATAAGGGGAAAGAGAAAGGAAAGGGGAATGTAGTGGATGATTTTGAGCAAATGCGACAAAGCCTACACGACGTAGACACAAGGCGAAGCTCATCGTATTCACAGTCATTGTATTATGGAGAATCTTACGACCAACAACAGTACGGTGATAGTTGATCATACTTCTCCAATAGTATGATAATCGATCTTATAATACTTAGTAGCAGATCAATGGTGAAAGTAGAATTCTGATATTCTCCATGCTCTGCATCAATACATGCCACAATCATCCTTACCTTAGGAGCCACCTCGGACACATGTGGTTCACGACGATCAGACTATGACCATCACCACATTGATGCACCGATAGCATACGGTGTATCAATATATTATATCGTGAGATTATTTTCAGGATTGGGTCCAACAAATATATTAAATTGATATACAGATACATAAAATCAAGAATCCCGATCCACCACCTGTGGAGTCATATCGTTCTTTTTAGTGGTAGAATCAAGTATATTCATCTGTTGATTAATTGATTCATTTGATTCTTAAAGTTTAAATTGTTTAGAAAATAATCTAACAATTCAAATCATTTCTTTATAAATAATTCAATATTAATGAAAAGAAGGTCTGGAACGTACCACAAAGTTACTTCGCAAAGCCCGAAAAAGATATATCACTATTCTTTCCTAATTTATATTATGTTTGCTAAAATTATACTAAATTTATATTTATTTTCAACTTAAAAACCCTAATCCATTTTTTCTATTTCTAAAAAAAAATTGGAGCTATTTTCGATAATTTTACCGTACCATTGGTACAACCAGGTGTACCGACATATGATATATCAGTATACCTCAATACGTACCATATCGACGATTGGTTGGTTCACCGGCACGAATCGATAATGGAAACCTTACATTTTATAATTCATTTAAATTCTAGAACTACAATATAGAACATTTTAAACTTTAAAAAAAAATAATTGATGCCTTGGCAGATATTTGTATTCACTCTAGTATCTATACTAGAAATGTGGTGACTAAAGGTCAAAGATACTTAAACAATAATCTAACCCATTTGTATTTAATATACAAATAGCAACAATCAACATGATGCATACACAAAGTTTTGTGCATAGTTAGTAAACAAACTAATTTAAGAACCTAGAGTGACTCATTAAGCGTCAACAAGGTTTTGGAACCCAGTTCCAATATCTGTGGGGTTCCCTATTGGGTCAATTTAATTTTTTAGCTCTAATCTGAGTTCCAATGTTTAAGGCAAACAAAACATCCAATATGAAAAATTTAGAGAAAGAAAAAAAGAAAACCAAGAAAACGTATAATCGTTTTATTGCTTATGAAGAGTATATAGTCTTCAAATATATATACTATTTAGTTTGGTGATTACAAACTTCATTCACTTGTCCTTTATAAATCAGAAAGATGTATATTGATATCTATATTGTCTAACTCAAAATGAGTGTTAGATTCAGGAAGGCATCCGAGTGTCTAACATAGTTATCCTTTGAATTAAGGATACAAGGATATTGCAAACAAGAGTCAAATCTAAGATATATGGGGAAATGGCCACAAAATTTGATATTCTAAAAGTTACATATCAATACAATAAAAATATGACTTAATCGAATCATACATACAAAATTTTAAAATCATATACTATGTATTTTTAAAATAAATAACTATTTGAAAATAATTTTAAATATAAATTTTACTGTCATAATCAAATAATCTCCTTTCATTTCTGCTCCTCCCCTCTTTTTCAAGTAATTCACTGAAGTTCAAAAACATAAAGAACAAAAGCAAATAATTATATGTTCTTTGACAAGAACTTTATCAAGTCTTTAGAAAAAAAGACTTGAGTTGGCTCAATCAAAGGATTGCATACTTGTAAAACAAGAGAATTACAAGACCCAATAGCCGAAATTAAGTAACATAAAAGATGAGATCTAAAAGTAACAGAATGGGCTAAATATTGCATCAAAAAATGGCAAGTTCCATTGCGAATCTGAAGCATGACAATAAAAAGAAAGATAAAGGATACACATCTTAGGGAGCCGATCATGAATATAATAATCCATGAGTCTTGGAGAAAGTCACATGCAATTTGTGCACTCTAGATGATAGGTAGGAGGGTGACAACCATTTTCAAAAATAGCTATATCAGTGTGAGATCATAAATACACCAGCCAAATAAACTGAAACGTCAAAGAAGAAAACAAGTGATAAACAATTAAGTTATATCTATCCTTTCAAATTCACCCTACACAGCTATGGACTCTTAACTTTTAAAAAACTCAAAAGAATGATGTTAGTTATCTGTGAAACTGGAGAAAATTCAAATAGGAGGCCATAAATAAATTTATTTTGAGAAAAAGAACAAAAGTTCGATACATTTCATTAATATCTCATTCTTTGCTAAGCATAGTCAAGGGAATACAACGATGAAGGAAATCCAAACAGTCGATTGAGTAAGGTATCCCTAGAATTTAGAAGGTAGTAGAAACACATATAGGACCTTAAGTAACTCGTATCTTTGCTGTGAGTTACCTTTTAGGTAAGAAAACTGAACTTTGATAGATATTTAAGCAACTGAAATTTGGAATGAAGCATACAAGGACAGAGGGTGGCTTTGTGGAGACATCAACTAGTCCAAATCTCATGTAGACCACGGTAAGGAGCTGTTTAGAATTTTGGTAGGAACTTTAGGCATTCAAATTTGAGAAAACAACATTCAGGTGTGAAACAAAAAGATTTTGTACAAATAGTAACTAGTAAATCTTGTATGAAAGACCCTATAAAGTGTAGATAGAGAATTTTTGTAGAAAATGTAATGAGGTCCAAATCTTGTATAAACCACATTAAGATCGAAAATATAGTAATCCGCAGAGGCCTTAACTAAAATCCAAATTTTCCATGAGCTGCTTTAAAGGCAAATCTCATATGAACAACTTTGAGGGTTGCAACAGGGCATCTTTGTAGAAACCTCAACTACTCCAAATTTTACATGGATCATATGAAGGTAGAGTTAAGCATTTTCAAATTTTGCCCAACCCAAAGAAAGGAAGCTTAAGAACTATCTTACTTTTTCTTACACTCAACCAATGCAGAAGTTGGAAGCTTGAACGCCTTCTTTTAATTCTTTAGACTTGACCAACTTCAAAGGTGGGGCTGAAAGTGTGTCATGCATGTATACATTATTAAACCCCAGGGTGAAGGTCTATAGCATATCAAGTATCCTTATACTTAGCCAACCCCAGGTGAAGGCCATGATATGTTAATTGTTAAGTATTATTTTACACTTTGCAACCTCAGAAGTCGAACCTTAAACACTTGAATTTTCTTTGCACCTTAGGCTGAAAGAGGTGTTCATAGTGAGCATGTTCACTTAGCCAACCTGAGGGTGCAGGCTTCCAGTGCATTTACAATGCTTCACTTGGTGTTCTGCAATAAATTTAAAGTGTGAATAACTTCTTTTAAAGGCTTACCAAGAGGTTTTTCATTATGCACTAAGGCTTCGATGAATGAGAACCAAGGACCTCAACTTTTATGCTAAACTGTACAGACTTGGATTTAAGGTTGTGCAAACAATGGTTAGAAGAATCCGTAGCGGTTAATCCTAATGCAACATAATAAACAAGTGACTCAGAAATGAACTATAAATATTAGCATTACTAAATGTTATACAAGGCTTTCATCAAATAAGATGGGCTTGACAATAAAATGCACGATACTGTCGACCAATAACTCTGGGACAATTGAACAAACACTTCATGCATGAATGGTAAGCAGTACAAATACAAGAATACATGACTGCAGCACAAATCTAATCTCACAAGTGTCACTAAAAAAAGGTGGAAACAATAGATGTCAGACTGTTAGGTAGGAACAAGACTATCCACACTCTTAAGTCTTACCAATTATGAAACTTGGTATAAGATCAAAGAAAGAGATGAATAACAGCACAATGCATATTAGGATCTTTCACTATGAAATTTTCAACTGAATGATGAGGCAAGCCTTCCAAGGTTGATTGTCCCTCTCATCCTTGCAGCCAGAAGTAATAAAGCAGAAGATAAGCTTGAATAGGCCTAAAATGGAGATTCTGTTGATGAAATTGGTGTCATGGATGGTTAAGTTACTAAAGAAAAAAGTGGTGGGAAAGAGAGAAATGAGAAGAAATAAAAGAAACAGACATTGTAACACCCTGATTACTCTCACATCGAAAGTGGACAAGACTAAAGATTGACTTATATGGGTTTAATGAGTGTACTACTATCAACTTTAGCTTAAGCATTTTGGACAGTGGTTTGAGCCAAACAAAGTTAAGAGGTCAATTAGCCTATCAAGCTCGGGATGTGACAGACATGCCAACTTGAATCTTCTCTTTGGATCACTCTATAATTTATGTGCATTCCTCTTCGCCCGAGTGATTCTTCCATTCTCCTAATTAGCTGCCTTTCCCTTGTCTATAAAAGATCCCTTTTACATGCACCATCTTAGCACATGAGTGAGAATATAAAATTGGTTTCTATAACTTATTAATATTTAATTATCAAAATAAATCCACATGGCCCATGCATGTGTTTCTCAAGTGTGTACCACACATAATCAAACAATCAGGCATATACGCATAAGTTTCTTTTATTAAGTTTCCAATAACAAATGAGAATAACTAATATATGGGTGCATTCTTCTATGGCGATATAATAATGAGAGTGTTTAACTCCCTACTAGCACTGAAGAGATAAAGCTTCCTTTTCAGTTCATTTTATTCTCTGTGATAGTCATATCTTATGTCACTGAATTTTTTTTTCCAGAACAGCACAATAGATATCAAAGTATCACAGAACCCAAAGAGATCCAGGTATACCGGATCGAAATCAGCTGATCTCTTTATGGAACAGGCAATACACTTGCTCCCTATAAATTATTGCAAGGGTTTACTTGGACTGACTAATCCCAACAGAAATCAAAATATCCAAAGAAAGGGAAAAAAAGGAAAAAACATTTTAGAAAAATGAATGAGTAAACCAAATCTGGAGTATCTTCTTTTTTTATCAATTTTATTTATTTTTAAATATTAACTGCTGATCTGGTGATGCTATTTATGTCCTCTAAGCTCCTTCCACAAACAAGTAAGAAGTTTAGATTCAAAAAGAAAGGGCATAGGATGAGAGGTTCAAGAGATAATTCCCCAAAATACCATGAAAGTGTAAAAGCAACCATGGATTAGTATAACTTAGAAATGTCAACAAAGTGAAGCACAGCATGGCATGAAAATGTAAAGAATTCAAAATGCAAGACATGAACACTGCTGATTTTATGAATCAGCATATCATGAGCATAGAACTTCTGATAAAAATAAAGACAAAAGGGAAATCAGAAGCAACACTAACCGCTGGATGATGAACCAGAATCACTACTAGAACTATTGGAACTACTACATTTTCCACTTCTAAGCATAGCATCTTTTTCTATCACCACAGGAGGATAACTTGAAACAGGAGGATCATTGCCAACAATATCAACATCCTCCTCAGCTGGTTCATTGCCTGCCAAATTATGAAAGGCAATAAAAGAACCATTAGATTAAACTTGTCTCAAGTATATAGCTCTTCATAGTCAAGCTAAAATGAGAATTTAACCTTTGCAAGCATGCATCGATGAATTGCTAAGTCCTGATTCATTTAAAATCTGCACATACAAAAGAAAATGTGCAATCATGAATAAAAATAAAAATGTTAGTACTTAACCATACAACGAGTCAACACAACAGAATACACACCTCAACTTCATAAGTCTCAGCTTTAGCTTCGACCCTTAATCGTTCCCCAAGACAATATTCTTCCAAAAGCTTCCTTAATTCAAATAGTAAATCATCACTCATTGCATCTAAATCAAGCTCTATCTCATCCTCGCTAGTATGGCTCACTGCATTGTTCCTTCTCAAAAAGTTAACCATATGTTCGGGCATGTCTCCTAGAGATGCTAGGCGCCTACTTAGGCTCTGTTTCTCCTCAATTGTCATTTTCGGCCTCACATCCTCTGGGAGGATAATATTATTGTTGTAAGGGGGAGTTTTCCTCTTGTTTGGCCGCGGAACTGGCTTTGGAGTTTCTGCTTCTTTATTAGCAGCAGCATCAGCAGCAACCAATTTTTTTTCAATCGGCTTCCATCTTGTTTCAAAGAACTTACTCATAGTGTCTGCCATAATATGTACATCATTACTAGGTGGATTATAGGTCTTCGCATTGGTGAAAGTAAGCCTGACATCAGAAACAAAATCCCATGGGCTGGAATAGCTACCTAATCCTATCCTAGTCTTGATGGTTCCCAAATCCATTGGATGTTTGATAACTTGAAGGTAATCTGGAATATTCAACTTCACTACATCAACAGGAGTGTTAAATACCCATCCATATTGATGGCTCATCAGGCGCTTGAGAAGTGTCTCACACTGTTTCATCAGAATAGAATATGGGTTGCTAATTATATTTGTATGTTGCACCTTCTTTGCCATCTCAAATTTTCCAGAGTTCACACACTTCAAATTTGAACCGTTCTGGCCCAATGGATCCCCTTTTTTAACAAACCCATCACTGGAGGATGAAAAAGCAACCCCATTAGTGCCTGTTGCATTGCTAGAGAGCATTTTCTTCTGAAACATTCGAACCTGCTCGAGTTCCCTTCTAAGTCTCACCTCCAACTCTTTCTTCTCAGACCTGGACATCTTCGAAAGTGAAAATAGCTCAAATGGGACATCAAATTTGTCACATCTGTCCACATTCAAGCTTATGCACTTCCTCTTAGGGGCAGAAGAATCCTCTGAGCCGGCACGACCACAGCTACCGAACCCTTCAGACTCACCCATAGTATCCCCTACATGATGGTAGTCCGGACCAAAGCCAGAGGGGTATCCCTTTGAGAACTTTTGTGCTTTCCCCATCACAGCATTTAAATAAATTCCAGTAATTGTCCTTCAGCACTGTAGACTAAAATAAAGGATTAAACTCAAATTTTCAATCTTGCTACAGTACCAATTCTCCCGGACGAACGAAATAGCCTTCATAAAGTAATTCATAAATAGGCGGACTTATTTGAGTACTGGATTCTGAAAATAAACCATTCAAAATTCACATAATGATCATTTCTCACTAATGATAAAGGTATCTTATTTCAGACAAAACCATAGCTCAAGATCCATCAATGAGAGACTTCAATATAAAACTTTTTCTGGCAATATTGGATACTCAGTCCTGCATAGCTTAAACAAATCGATAACTGCCAGAATCTTGGCAGCAAAAACCCTAGCTTCCACCGAATGGTCACGGCAACGATTCAAAAACCAAAATCTTATTGAAATCAAGGCAAGTCGACCTCCGCCCTGCCTCCAGGAAATCAAAACCCCAAGCCCTAGCCCTTCTGCAGCCCCACGAGAACCGCAACCAAGGAGAGCAGCCTAGAAGCTCGAAATGCCACAATAAATCAAACCGAAGCTCCGATGGCTCCACCTTCCTCAAAAACCTTAGATCGAATACCGCGAAACCCGGGGAAAGATGTCGGAGGCGGCGGGGGGACGAGAGAAATGAACGCGAAAAATGCTTCCAGGAACCGACACGAAACCTGGATCTCGAGCCGGCGCCGCGCCTCCCGTCGCCTCGATGGAACCCCGGAGAGCGCAAACCCCCTGTCTTCTCTTATCCCTCTCTCCCTCGCTCGCCTTCGCCGCCTTCTTCCCCTTCTTCGAGCCTCAAACGAAGAGCGGAGGAAGGAAACAACAACGCAAATGAAGCCCAACGACGGACGCGAAGACGGATCGCTTTCGAGAGCCGAAGTGGCGAAGGCGTGCCTTATTACCCTTTGATTTATAGATCTCGGATCACAATCTTGACCGTCACATTCTTGTCTGTACGCTTGATCGAACGGTTGAGATTAATTTTGTAGTTGCGATTTCAGAACGGCCGCTATCGGATCCGAAACGCCATCCGCCCCGACCCGACCCGACCCGACTGGTTCGGTAAGCTTCGTTTCCGGAGTTCGGATTCATGCCTGCACCGGACTTGGATTGCCATCTTATGAACTTTCGAGTACAGATGCATGTAATAATGGCATAAAAGATATATGAATCACAAGTAAAACATTATTTTGGTATGATTTGTTATTAAATATTTTATATGACCAATTAAAGAGGGAAATGCAACCTATTTATTCTTTTTTTTTAGCAGGGTTTTTCTGGAAACAATTGATTGAGCAAAATATAGCTTTTTCTTTTCACTTATACTCACCAAAAATGATTAGATGGTCTTTGGATTGGTCTTTTTTTTTTTAATCTAACTAACCGATGATATTTATTAAAAAATTTGATATAATTGTGATAGGGATAGTAGCACCATCACTTTAGATTATTATAGCTTTGGATTATTATATCGGAGCCATATGATCCTAAATATTCAAAAGAATCATCCTACATATTTTTTTTTTATTATAATATAGTAAGATTTAGCATGGGATAATTTTTTATGAAGCTTTGAGCGGGAGCTTATATGGGATCATCAAAGTAGATATCATAAAATACACATGGTCAAGGATTTTGAAATGGACATATGTTTCCATCGTATGAATCTATAATCCTCTCGTTTCCAGACGAGAATATGTGGAATTCATATAAGAGTAGATATTCATCTTCATCTTACGGATCTCTACCCACCACTCTAGAAGAATATGTGTGAAACTCATCAAATGATAAATATTAATCTTCGTCCTATAGATTCATACCCAGTTTCTTCTAGAATAGGAGCATGTGACATTGATCTAAAGGATAATCATCCTTATAAAAATATTATAAACCTCATATTTTGGAGTTAAGAGCTCGTAGTCACTACAAATCTTAAATAAAATTGAGGAGGGAATTCTTAAGGGTACGAGGTTCAACCCTATTTATTATTTTCTTTTCGTTTCTCTCCACCACTATTCTCCTTAGTCTTCAACTATCATAGTGACACTACCACCACCAAAAGAAATAACAACCTTAAATGAGATGCCTAAGTAACAACATTCGATCATCATCAATACAATCGTCATCGATAATAATCAAATCATGATTAAAAAAATGAATTAGCATCCTCATTATTATCATTTGTCTTTCTTTGACTTCATCACCTCTCCATTTACCTTTTATTTTGCCATGACACTATATTATTTACTATATCAAAAAGACATAACCTAATCATATCCCTAAGTCAATTCACCTCGAATATAATTTTTTTTTAGAAAATAAAAATACCTCATATTGAGATACTCATAACTTTATGTATTAATCTCAAAGTAAAGTCATACAAGAGACCTTAGAACCATAAGAGATTTATACAAAAATTATTTATAAAATTAAATATTAATTTATAGTTTAGGTTACTCAAAAATAGCTAAAAAAAAAATTTCTATAATTTGTAAAACCAAAATCGTAGGTATAATAAGGGAAGAATTGAGTTTTTTTTACCTTAACCTTCCTTATAACTAAAGTTTCTTAATCTTTATGAGAAAAACTAAGAGAATGACTAAAGAAAAGAAGAAAAAAATTATAAGTTATCAGCTTGGTAAAGATGATGGGGCTAAAATAAGATAAAGGTGCCATGTTAGCTTGAGGTTTAGGGTTCAATCTCATTGGACCTTATTTCAAGTTATTATTATTATTATTATTATTATTATTATTATAAGATTGTACTAACTTCAATCGAATCTAATTTAGTTTGACAAATATGATATTTTTTGGTCTAAATTATTATTCAATCTCACCTCTTTGATTAATATTTTTTAAAATTTTAATTACTTTAACCATATTTAAATAGTTTATTATCCTCCGCATATATGATTAGACTCGAGCTTCCCTACTTTAATCATTGTCAAACTTATTCAAACATTGAGATTCATTCAATATTGATTAAAATTCAACAATCTCACTATATATATGTTTATTATCATAACTTAACCTCATACTTAAATCCACAGGCACACTTAAGTTTGTTACGCTTAAAAATTATGTTTTTTTTATTATAGAATATATTTAAAGTAGATATAGATGTTTATGCATGTTCAACCAAAATTTCTTAGAACATTATGAGTAACATATTTTGGGAAGCATAAACTTTAATTTTAAAAATAAAAATATATAAGCATGTCATTTATCATATTTATAAAACATAGATATCACAAATCATACTACTAAATGAGAATAATATATATATTATTTTTATTTCTATTGATATACTGATCATAATTCAATGTGTGTAAGACTCGAATATTATATTTAAATATATTAAAAAAATTATTTCTTATTTGGTGTTAATGAGAGATTTCTTTTCTTTCAAGTGTACTATAATTTGGTGACTCCAAGTAAAATTCTTTTCTCCCTCTTCTAATGATCATTACAAATATGAAAAGTAGGTCTCTTCTTTCAAACGATGCCAATTTCACTTTGATTAATTTTGTCTTTTACTCTATTTTTATGTAGGCTTTAATTATTATTGAACTCATATTTCTATCCTACTCGGGATTGAGAGGTTGATTAGATAATTCCTTCGATAGAAAGGTGACAACTCGAGAGGGATAAATCTAATTTGTTGGCCCATGTTACATCATGTAAACTTATCAAAGATCTGCCTTACACACCAAAAGGATCCTTCTTGCTTTGACAAGGATGGTTACATGTGATATAAGCTGGTTGATGCCAAATATGATATCGTTAGACATTTGGGAATGTCAATACTAATAGATCCTTCTTATTCTATTGGTCAGAGTTGGAAAACTATTCTTTAATCGTGCCTAATGTTGGTGAACAAAGGTGTGGTGGCTGGTGAGTCAACATGGCCTGGTCCACGGACATTTGGGAATGTCAATACTAATAGATTCTTCTTATTCTATTTGTCCGAGTTGGAAAACTATTCTTTAATTGTGCCTAATGTTGGTGAACAAAAGTGTCGTGGTTGGTGAGTCAGCACAGCCCGATCCCCAGGTCGATATCGGGAGTCTCCTGAGTTGGATACCGAGGTTGATCGGGCCTTCACGACGGGGTGTTGATCAGCGTTCCTTGGCCTAGGTGTTGGTTGATGGCTTACCGTAAGGACGTTGGTCGACGACTTCGGAGGTTGGGATGCTCGCGGGTCGTGGGCAGGCGCCTTCCTGCAGAAAAGGCCTTCGTCGGGTGATCCCTGACTTTGGCATCTCCGACGAGCAAGTCACTGGAGTGTTTTGAGATTCTTCCCCCCTTTCAGCGGATGTCAACCAGGGGCTTTTATTCCATTGTATAAGGGTCGGTCGTACACGAATTGATGTGGTGGACGTGTCAGACATTGTCTCGATACAGATTCTGACTTGGCGTGCGGGGATGGTGCCGTCCTGGGTTTACCGGGATGAGACGTGTTGACCGATGTTATGGGGTACGGATTCTGACGCGGCGTGTGGCATTGGTCATGATGTGTCCTGGGGCAAAATATGCCTTATCACCTAACACACACTAAAAACATCATTCTTATTATTCTATTAAGAATGGTTCTACATGATCTAAGCTGGTTCATGTCATATATAGTATCATTGACATTTAAATGGGGTACAGATTCTAACGCGACGTGTGGCATTGGTCATGACGTGTCCTTTAGGCAAAATATACCTTATCACCTAACACACACTAAAAACATCCTTCTTATTATTCTATTAAGAATGGTTTTATATGATTCATGTCATATATAGTATCATTGACATTTAATAATGTCAATATCAATCAATATAGTTGGATTTGGAAACTAATACAAAAAGAGTGGATTGGAGTTTTGAGATGTATTATTGACATTTGGCTTGAAACTTAGATAGGGTTTTAATACAGTCATTATAAATGGTACGAATACTTATTACTTGCAAATCTACTTATGTTAAGATTCTCAATATTAATGATCTCATGAACCTAATGATGATGATAAATGGATCTAAATACACCCAAAAAAATGGTTTGGCTACAGTGAGATATGCTAATAGGGTTTTCAAGTAATGTACCCATACAATTGAGATTTGTGAGGGTAGTTCATGAAAGTTGCTAGTAGGCCACCATTGGAATCTTCAACACTCTAATAAATTGGCTGTTATTGATGTGACAAATATTCACTTTAGAGAATGAGGGTCAAATTGACTACATCAATCATATATATTTTTCTTAATTACTATTTTATTTGTCACAATTATTTCAAATTTTAGTACAGTCTTTACTGATGATATATAGTATAGTTGAGTCATATTAAACATGAGAATATCATGTTTTGTGAGGTCGATCCGAAAACTGCATATTGCAGAACGGTTTCGGATCCTACCGTACCGGATCCGTGTCATGTTCATTAGTTAGTCGGGTAATCGGACCCAGCGATGACTCGAGTTATCGGATTGGACGAATGATGCGCGGGTAGTTGGTGCCGACTCCGAACCGGGTCGAGAATAGATCCGGCCCACTGACTTCTTTTCCACTCTTATCAGTCGTACCCAAAATGCCATCCACCGACTTCTTTTCCACACTATCAGTCGTACCGGACACAGGTGAATAAGTCGGGTAAGAATTGAGACAAGGTGTGGATCGACCGATACGTGAGCTTCCAAAGAGGGCCCACACGTTTTCGCGGTCGGCGCCTGCGGCAGCCTCACCTCGAATCGACGCACAAGTCGAATTGCATAATAATAATAAGAATCGAAACTTCGCCTTTATCCTCTGGTTTTTAAAACCTTTCGCCCTCGTCTCCGTCGGCGCCCGCGGAATCCGTGTTCGGTCTGTGTTCGAGGTCAGTTTCCGTGCTGGTCTCTCACTCCTCCTTCCCTCCTGAATTCTTGCTCGATTCCATCTCGGTCGGGCTCTTCGCCGCGATCGCTACGCGTCAGGTTCGTCGATTCTTGATGGAGTTCGCCTCTTGCTAATCGATTCGACGTCGATTCAATCTTTCTTCACGTTATTCTTTGATCTTGTAAGGTTTTTAAGGGGGTGGGGAGGGGGAGTGGTGGTGGTTATAATCGGCCTCGTTGGGTGAATTCTAGCGTTTCGTTGCTCTAGGTTTTGTCTTCGCTTTCCGCCCCTTTCTCGATTTTTAGGGTTTCTTTTGATTACCCGGCGCATCCCCCACTTTAGGCGGTTTTTCACGTTATGGCAGCCGGTGAACATGGTGGTCACCGAGATCGCGAGGTCCGGGCTCGGGAAGCAGATGTAGAAGCCTATAGGAGGAAGGATCATTATCGCGATCGTCTCCGTGATGGAGGTCGCGATAGGGACCGTGGCCGGGAGGCACGTGATAGGGTTAGTATTACACAAAGAGACATCAGGGTGAGAGGAGGGGCGAATGGCTCCTACCGCTCTCCCTTGTCGAGCAATTCGAGTGGTGGAAGCGGTCGTAGTCGAAAAATAAACCAACTTTCTGGGAGAGACGTCGACCGCGAGACTGGGGAGTTGTCCAGTGGGAGTGGATCGGATGATGCTGAAGCACCTGTTTCAAAGATCAGAGAGAATGATTCTCAGAATCAGGAGAATGGTGATTATTCCGCGTCTATTGGGAAGAGGAAATTCTCTCCAATCATTTGGGACAGGGCTGACAATAAGCAACCCACTGTGGCTACTTCCAGTGGTAAGAGCAACAAGCTTGAACATGTTGCCCTGCCTCCACCGCCTCCATTGCCTCAGGGCTTTGTACCGCCACATTCCATTGAGGTTGTTCGACCAGCCGTAGGGCATGCATTGCCCTTAGATGTAGATGTCTCTGTAGATCCTCCTCAGGAACAGTTGGCAAATAATGAACAGAAAGGCTGGTCGTTAGATGAGTATGAAGAGGAACTTGCACCAGCTCGGAGTATTTCTTTCTCCAGATGGGCAGATGGAAACAGTGTGCTTGATGATGAAGAGGATGAATTGATGAAGGATGATCTTACGCTTAAAAAGAGAAAAATCACACCTTTGTCTGATTCAGTACGGAAACAGTTGCAAAAGAAAACGCCAACTCCTGAGCTAGGTGAGGTTATTGTGAGAGAAAATTCTAGGGTATATCCGTCCACGCTATCTGATTCAGAAGGAGAGAATGAAAATGATGACCGGGGGATTTACTTTGATAGAAATGATCATATGACTGTTGACAGCAATGCATCTAATGCAGACACTGGTGATCAATCATCTGATACTGACTCTGAAACTGATGTTGATAGAGCCAAGACACAGGTACCATTACAACCACCTCAAAGATGTATGAACATGCTGCAAGGTTGTAGAAGTGTTGATGAGTTTGAGAGGCTTAATAAAATAGATGAAGGCACTTATGGTGTTGTGTACAGAGCTAAGGACAAAAAAACTGGGGAGATAGTGGCATTGAAAAAAGTGAAAATGGAAAAGGAGAGGGAGGGTTTTCCACTGACCTCACTTAGAGAGATAAATATTTTGTTATCTTTTCATCATCCTTCAATTGTGGATGTTAAGGAGGTTGTTGTTGGTAGCAGCCTTGACAGTATTTTTATGGTTATGGAATATATGGAACATGACTTAAAAGGGCTGATGGAGACTATGAAGCAGCCGTTTAGTCAGAGTGAGGTAAAATGTTTGATGTTGCAGCTGTTTTCAGGTGTCAAGTACCTTCATGATAATTGGGTCCTTCATAGGTACTTCCAGATTTTGCAGCTTTAGCATTTATTGCCTCTATTTCTTCCTTTGTATTTCTGTTTGCTGAATGGCTTCTCTTCCCTCTAGGGATTTGAAGACATCAAATATCCTTTTAAACAATCGTGGAGAATTGAAGATATGTGATTTTGGTTTGTCTCGCCAGTACGGCAGTCCATTGAAACCTTACACTCACTTGGTGGTGACATTATGGTACAGGTATATGGTCATGATCTGTATTTTTACTTTTTTTTCTTCCTTATTCTGCTTCTTGTTTCATGGGATGGTGGCGAGTGTTTAATTTCGTAATATTTGTCAATACGTTAATTTTATGGCATAGTCAACCACAATTGCTTCTATATTGAATTAGTTTTATCACTTCAGCCTTACTTTGCTTTTTGTTATGATAGAGCCCCAGAACTTCTTTTAGGAGCTAAGGAGTATTCAACAGCTATTGACATGTGGTCCTTAGGATGCATAATGGCTGAACTTCTAGCAAAAGAACCATTATTCAGCGGAAAAACTGAGTTTGATCAACTCGACAAGGTATTTTTCTCTAATACAACCGTTCTCATTCAGCACACTTTGACGTATGGTTGTATATCTCTTTTAATGTAACCAGCTTTCCTGCAGATATTCAAGACACTTGGTACCCCGAACGAGAAGATTTGGCCTGGGTTTGCCAAATTACCTGGCGTTAAAGTTAATTTTGTCAAGCAGCCGTAAGTCCCAAGTGTAGGCTTCTGCAATTTGTTTTTGATTATTGCATGCATTTATAATTTATAGTGGATATTTGTCCTGTGATCTTATTAGCACAACCTTTTTCCAGGCCTCGAGCTCTGGATGATCATGCCTAAGTTTTGATGGCACTAGCACTTAGGTGAAGCAATTTTTATGTTCTTCGGTCATCAGCAAATTTTTTCTTTCTTCTTATAGGTATAATAGACTACAAGAAAAGTTTCCTCCCACTTCTTTTACTGGATGTCCAACCCTGTCTGAAGCTGGATTTGACTTACTAAACCAACTTCTGACTATTGACCCGGAGAAGGTAAATGTTGAAATAGTAAATCAAATTTCTTACCAGAGACAGTTCTGATATTGCTAGTTCTCTACTGATGAATGTTTGCTGGCTTATTTTGGACACAGAGAATAACAGCGGAAGATGCCGTTAATCATCGTTGGTTCTGTGAGGTTCCATTGCCTAAATCTAAGGAATTTATGCCTACTTATCCTGCTCAGCATGCTCAAGACAGGTGCCTAAAGTTGTTCAATCAACAAACTTCAGCTAAACGTGGTCTTCCTCGCTTCCTCTTGTGTGTGACCCAATTTTGAATTGTCTCATTTCATTTTCAGGCGTCTACGAAGAGTAACAAAGAGCCCTGATCCACTTGCAGAGCAAAGGATGAAGGAATTGCAACAAGGGGAACTAGGTCTTCCTACCCTGTTTGGTTAGAGGACAAGTACAGAGCACTTACAGGGTCTCGGCTGTGAGTGCTGCCTGCTCATTTAGTCATCTATTCCTGATCACTAATTTCTTAGGTGATACATATATTGCTGGACGTTGCACAAGTTTGTTATGGCCAGACAGTGATTGACGATGTTGTTTAGCCAGCGCCACTGATCGTGTGGAGGGTGATAAAGGATTTTATTTTCCTTTTGGGACCCAAACAATATCTCTTGCAGGGCACTTTCTTTTACTTCAGCAGCACAAACTATACAGTGCATCCTTCAAGGTGTGGGATATCAATTTTATCTCAGTTTGATCAATTCCCTCTGAGACTTGTATATGTAACATATTTCTTATTAGCACATTGTAAATGTTCTCCTAAAGGATGGATTTAATACCAAGAATTAACTGAATGTTGCCTATGCTTTTGTGTAATCACATTTGATTGTTCATACTGTGTTTGCAAGAGTTGACTGGTCGGTGCGATGGGACATGCTGCTTCCAGTGTCAAAGGAAGTGATCAATAACTTTCTTGTGAGAAGGTAATTCATACTGTGATGCTCTTTAAGGCTAGCAAGAGAATGAGTTTTGCATGTTCTGACAAGTTCATCGGTATAATTGTGTTTGCAAGAATTTTAAAAAGATCTAACCTACATATTCTTATGATTTGATACATAGTACAATCAGTAAAATTTTCTATTCTGCTGCACTGATGCTCTTGTTTGTACTTTGCTTCTTTGCCTCCTTTTTAATTCATTAAAGTTCGAATCACTACAGGGAACAGATTGCAGTGTTCTGAACTGGATAATTATGCATTAATTTTGAGGATCGTACATGCTCCAGGATATGCTTTTAAAGATCTTTAATTTGTTTGAATTTGATCATGGAAATTGGTTGTGTGTTTGCATTGTGATATTGAATTAGAGACTTTACATATATAAATGCAAGTATTGCTTTTACATGTGGACTTGCATTCTCTGGAAAGTCATAAAAAGAACACACAGGAATGTCTATGCATTTATATGCCATTACATACAGGGAGGTTTAGAAGTTTTGATCAAGCTGCATACGAGTGGTGAATGATGATATAACATGGTTTGTGCTAAACAGAACATGTGGACAAAATACCTCAGCTTTTAATGGTAGGCAGTAGGAACTAACAAAGTTGAAAAAGAGGATTTGGCAAATTACAAGTTTTAAGTGAAAGAAGGGCATCGTTAAAGGCAGTGAGTTCATAAAGAATGATAATCGGAGTTACAAACCTGGGCTAGAAGAATGTGTTAAGCAAAATCCGTCGCCTTATGGATGGTGTTTGGTTTTATTGAATATATCTTCCAATGCCGACATATTCATGCATGTGTTTGAAAGATCACCAAGACGTTTTATTGCTTTCCATGCTGCATCAGCTCAAGCAAGAGTCAAAATATTCAGCACAAAGTGCATCAATACTGTATATCTGAACTACAATTGACTATGACATGAAATAGCCTGCTCTAGGGACAACCTTGGTCTAGGCTGTTCCATTTTTTTCTCGTCTTCCAAAGTTTGGCAACTGTATGTATATAGCTTTAATTTGTTTCCAATTCTGTGTCATATTGTTCAAATTGTTGACCTTCCATCTTTATCATCTTGTAAACTTGGTTCTGTATGCTTCATGTTAGCTACACCTCTTTAACAATATCTTTTCTGTGGATGACTTACAATTTCTATTCAACTCTTATTGTTTGGTATCTTGAACTTGATTTTGGTGAAATGCGCTTGTGAGGCCTTTATCATGTAATCCTTGTTTCTTGCTGAAGGGAGTTGCAATTTACAAAAGCTTCTCAGGAAATCAGACAAGTTTGTTTCGTTATCTGCATTTTCAGAATTGAGCGTGTGTTGACTTCAATGGAGGTACTGCTCACCTAGTCTGCATAATAACTCAAGCCTACATATCCACACATATTAAATGTACCTCTGCTCCTAAGATCTGTTTCATTAGATTTTGTTAGTTTATTTGCAATTTACTGCTGTAATGTTTTTCATTTTAGTCCATCTGTGTTGGATGCTAGAAGATTCATACTATCTTAGTACATTAATTTTTGTTGGGAACGTCCTACTGCTTGGATCTGAATTCTTTGTTGTTGTTTGAAATTTGAATGTCTTACTGCTTATTTTTGAATCCAGCACTAGGTAAGAATTGTAAGATGAGATGCCAACATACAAATGGTCTAACAACAAACTTTGTTTTGTTTGATAATGTTAACATTTGTTCTTCTACTTTTGATAGTGATGCCCCAATACACCAAAGATTTGGAACTTCTAGTTCTAGGTTGTTGAGAGGTTGAGAAGACAAAGTGATTTAAGCTTCATATCTACCACCTCGTCACTTCTAACTTGAGAAAGGCATGCCCTTTCTTTGTCAGCATCATGGTGTTTGCCAGTTTAAAATGACCAAGAGTTTTCCTTCAATTAAATATAATTGAGGGTTTTGGTTTTGTAGACCATACAAACGCTTTGAAGTCTGGAGAAAATTAGAATAATGTTGTACATGCCACAAGGTTTTAAATACTGGTTGGACCAGCATGTATTGATCTGTATTTACTACTTTGATCAAGGATTGCTGCTAGATTATATACTAGGTTTTTTTAAACTATTTTTTCAATGATGCAGGTTCTTAAATCGTTGGTTTCCAGTACCATAACAGTTCGACAAGATATTGTACTGAGACTTCAAACCTTCTAGCCCTACCTTTGCTTTAGGCCTAATATCTATAACAATTTTTTAATCATTCAATAATTTTCTTTTGAAACCTGGGTTTTCAATGTGATGCATACTTTATTCTTTTATCAGAACATAATTATCAATATTCATTTAGTTGCTCCTTAATAATTTTGAATTGGAACTTTGTTTTGGATGTGACTGATCAATTTTCATAAATTTTCATTCGACTTGCATTTTTGCTATTTTCCAGTTAGGCTTTTGTGCTGAGCAACAAACTAGTGAATCTCAATAATCATGGTTGAGATTTTATTCTCGACTTAATTAATTTTTAACTTTTGCTTCCTAAACTACATAATATCTTGTAGGACCAACTGCATGTTGAGCGTATCAAGATTGGCTAGTGTTAACGTTATGATGTATGACATTATGAAAGTTTGTATAATTTTTCAGCAGGACTTGTATTGTGGATGTCATTGTTTTCCATGCCATATCTTATAGTTGAGCGATGATTTAGGAACTAGATAGCTAATGCAGGTCGAGGAAAGAGCTAAAACTGAATTTAGGCAAGTTTATACTTGTTCTGAATTTACCTATGCAAAACTCCATTTGCTCATAGGACATTCCTTGGAACTCATTGTTTCATGGAGGCTATTGTATTACACATTTAGAGTTTTCAATTTTATCCTGTTCATGTTCAGTAGAACTTAAACCTAACGTGACAACTCTTCTAGAGTCTAGCAGATGTAACCCTTGAGTAGAAGTTATGGTCTGCATTCATCAAATTAATGATCTTCTTTTCTTGTCTTCAATTCTTCATGTACCATACTCTAGGCTCAAACAACTTAATTGAAGTGGTGGATGGTTCACACTTATCAATATAGATGAGCCTTCTGCTTTGTTGTTTGTAATTTCATCTTTTAAAGATTGTTTGATGCATCTGAGAAAAAAAAATCTATGAACCTTTTAGATTTGTCTGTGATCACTTTGGGAGCTATAGGTCACCATAATGTGATTATGAATTGCTGAGATCTTTAGACTGTTATTTATTCGTGCAAAGAGATATTTTTGGAAGAGATGTAGCATATATGTATATGTTTACTGTTGTTGTTGCTTGAGTTCATCACATTTGGGGCAAATGCAGGTGTTGGTTTTTGATCCCACTGTATCAGCAGTAAATTGATGTCTGTTTTTGTATGTAGGATTGTCCAAGTCAATGGTGAGCGCCATCCTTTCTCAAAAGTGAGCATTAGGATGGAAATACATAAGTTCTCCGCTGCAGGAAGGATCCTACTGCATAACTCAGTCAACTGTTGAGTAATTTTTCTGACCTATATATTTAGTCTAATTATTGACTTTAATAGAAAAATGGCTTCATATATTATATTTTATGATCCTTTTAGTCACATTCATCTGTTGCAATTTCAGTACTTTCTGCAATCTGGAACAAGTGGTTTGTTGTCCACCTCATGTATATAATCTGGATATGACTAGGCAGTAAGCATTTGTTTTTTTCAGTGTCTCCTCTTTCCAATTGCATTCCTGCAGATATAAGCTACCTTTACATAGTGTTGTGGTGTCCATGAGGGTGATAAACTCTGTTAAGTGTAGACTGAAGCATATGACCACAAGATAGCTTTGGCCGTGACTATTGAATCTCAAGTCATCTGCCTAAGCAGTCTTGCCTGAAGCACCACCGTCTGTGAGGTACATCACTTTTTTTTCTTTCCTGCTCTTCCCTACTAGGTCGGTTACCTTCCTTATTGAGTCATCTGATTATGTAAAGATCTATCATGGTTTCGTTTGCATTGGATTTTCTTTTCTAGTTTTTCTTGTGATTCACAATCAATCTATTGATTCTGTTACACGGTGGGCAATGCCATGCTATTTATAATCTTGAGGATTTCAGATAACTTACAGTCTAACCTGTCTGGATCACTTGCCTTTTTTCAGCTTATTAGGCCTTGGAGGTCTCCAGCTGATCATTTCCAGAGGATACTGGTGATATCAAAACATGTTAGAGAGAACAGGGGACAGTGCTGAACATGATTTTTTTTTTTCCTCAGAGTTTTACATGTATTTTATGTTGTCATGGATATTTAAAAGTGATTGCCCACGGTGTGTCATTTAATTTCCGTGAATGCTCTGACCAAAAACTAATTATCTAATGCTTGGTGAATGAAGAATACTACGTGTAGAGTCGGCATGAGTAGATGGCTGCCCTGTCTACGCTTACATATTATTGGTCGTTAGGGAGGGTGATTTTTTGTTTTGCTTGCTAGGGTTATATTATCAGAGATGTTTTGGTAAATTTCCTGCAAGTAGATTCGTGTCTGGCCTTTTCTGGCTTCTGATGAACATCTGCTGTCTCTTGGCGAATAATCTGTACGACACCATGACCTATGCATACTCTGATGCACTTATCCTATATAAATAGGCCAAGTAATTAATCGATTCGATGATTAATGAAGTTCTCGCATGTGTGGAAATAGTTCTCACTTATCTCTAGACGATGACATATTATTTAGTATAGCTATTACAGCCTGAACGGATGATAAGTCAACGCATGGCACGCACATCAGTTTGTGTGTAACGAGACAGGTGCAGTTCTACATGTGAATAGAACTATGCGGGGGCTGCGTCGGAGCCTCGCTTTCCTTCACAAGAGCGCCGGTTCTTTGGGTTTATTCGCCGGATTAGATCGGTCCAACGTGCGGGCCGTCGGCTTAATTCCGATCGGGCCCGCGCAGCTGTTTCCACTTGACCGGAAACAACAGTGGGACCCACTTGAGGCTCTTTAATCGCCAGGCAGGTGAGATGTAGGGTACCTGGCGAACCGGTAGCGAAAGCAGTTTGCTCGGAAGACATCACGCTTCAAAATACTTGTGTTTCCCGGAGCATTGTTCCCTCGACCGCTGCTCGCTGAGTCGTCGTCTTCTCCAAGTTCCTGCTCCGAGAGGGGCGGCGCCGCTGCACCGCGACTGGTAAATCGCTTCCTTCTCTCTCCCCTCTCTCTCGTAGAACCTCTACTGATGTTCCATACTATTTTCGATCTCGGAACTTTATTGGTGGAAAGAGCCCCTTTTCATGTGCAAATCTATGGTTGTATAAACCCTTCATCGATACGCTTCTGTTACAATCTTCGCTGTTCTTCCTACTCGGTCCGATTCTTTTACGTTCTATGTTGACGGTTGGAATGCGGTAGAATATGAGGATTGGGGATGAACCCTATCGTTGCGGCTGCTTCAATGTTGGTGTTGTAGGTTTTCAAGGAGGTTCTCATGTTATAGAGTTCTACACTTTTGTTTTTGTAGATAGAGGTGCTTGGGGCATTGAGTTCACCGTTGCGTTTTGTTTTTGTAGATAGATACAATTTTGTTTTGTTAGCTGAATGTTGTTGTCTACTATGCATAGGACTTGATGAATTAGAGTTTCTTAAGAGGTCATGTGAAGGCTTTGAGATTGTATCTGTTGGACTTGCGTTATCTCCTTTAATGGCTCTTTTAAGCACTATTTTCTAGAAAAATAGTTAACACATAACAATTATAACAAGGTTTCTATGAGTGCAGGGCGGTGGAGAATCGCAAAGCTTTCTGCACACGAGAGACTTGAAAATGTAAGCTGTGGTCCTTTGTGATCTTCTGATGCAGCTGATGAAAACTAAGCTAGTCTTTTTCTTTTGTCTTCACATGATAGGTCATATTTATAATTTTGAAATCTGAGTAAAATCAGCAAGTTAAATATTCTTATGTTTTATATGTTTATTAAAATTCATTTTGGTCATTTGATGCTGATATATTTGTCATCAGCACAACACATGCTTATACCCTGTTGTCGTTGCTTTCTTTACTATTATTTGTCTTGCATATGTCAAGCTATCTGCTAATTATCTTACAAATATTTCAGGGATGATAAAAGCAATATGCTCAGAGTGCTTATTGCAACTGATTGTCATCTAGGTTATTTGGAGAAAGATGAAATACGTAGGTTTGATTCGTTTCAGGCATTTGAGGAGATTTGCTCAATAGCTGAGCAAAACAAGGTTTTGAACTTTGTCTTGTGACCACCTTTGTGTTGAAAGTTGCTATTTTTGCTGAAATATGATACTCTTTTAGTGTTATACTATTTGTTTACATGTACACATAATGTGAATTGTCTACTTTCTGCTGCTAATTTTGTACTCCTGAGTGGTACATTTAATGGCAGGTCACTATGGTTGTTTAGACCATTTCTCTCTTCCTGTGAAAGTTGAAACTTGAAGTTCATTTTCTTGTTACCATATCATTCTTCTTATAACTGCTGGTTGCTTCTCTTCTAGATAGACAACATAACCTGAAATTTTGCCACTGCTTTATTAGAGCAGTGAATTTGACTAATCTGATTTGACTACAGGTAGATTTCATTCTTCTTGGAGGTGATCTGTTTCATGAGAATAAGCCTTCAAGGTCAACTTTAGTAAAGACTATTGAAACTTTAAGGAGATACTGTCTCAATGATCGGCCAGTGCAGTTCCAAGTTGTTAGTGACCAGACAGTGAACTTCCAGAATGTGTATGATGCCTATTTGTCTCTTCCTTACTTTGTCAAATTAATAGTGTCAACATGTAAAATGTTAGTTGTCATTCATGGAAGGTTTGTGAGAAATCTATTAGTTCAAGATATTGTTATAAAAAGGAGTTTTCTAGATGTGCATCATGCCTTAAATTTTGCTTTTATATTAGGAATGAGGGAAGGAATCAGATAGATCCACAAAAAATTGCATTCAATCTATAGAGATGAAGGGAACAAAATGAAAAATGCTAGTAACTTCACGTGAACCAGTTTTTCCTGCATGGCATATGTTTTGCACATCATCATCAACTCGATGATACTTATAAATGTGATGTATAATTCGGATAAGAATCAAGTTCTTTTTTCTCATTGTACTTGTAAACTAGCTTTTGTTATGTGTACTTGCAGATTTGGCCATGTCAACTATGAGGATCCTCATTTCAATGTTGGGTTACCGGTTTTCACTATCCATGGGAATCATGATGATCCTGCTGGAGTGGTACAGTGTGAAGCCCTATGTCTATCTTAAATCTTGTTCAAATAATGTGTCTATTTTATCATGATTACATGAAGTACAGGGTCATGATCCATTTAATTGTGTTCAAAGAATGAGTTAGAAGAATTAAGATAACTCTAAATGAGTTCCGATCTGATTAAAAGAAAACAAATGTTAAAAGTTCCAATTTTATGT
This sequence comes from Musa itinerans, assembly GCA_001649415.1. Taxonomy (NCBI): domain Eukaryota; kingdom Viridiplantae; phylum Streptophyta; class Magnoliopsida; order Zingiberales; family Musaceae; genus Musa; species Musa itinerans. Next base: position 286,660 of record LVTN01000321.1, read on the forward strand.
TATAGTGTTTCCGTACATAACCTTTAGATCTCTATCTAGAAAAGCTGCGAAAGCGTATATAATCTTATAGCAAGATAGTGAAGGTACCAAAAAGCTTTTATATTTCAACTCGCAAAGCTGCTTCCAGGTCAATCATCTTTGGATCACATGCATTCTTAGTTGTTTAAAATTTTCTGAAATCTTTTTGCAACATGCTATAAGATGTATGATAAAGAAGTTCAGTATGATAAACATTTATGCTATTCTTTGTATATGGTTGAATCATTCATCTTGGAGAGCACAAGTGGCTTGTAATTTGCAACTATTATAAGGTTTATAATTTGTTTATTGAGTTCTCATTAATTAGTTGAGATCAAATATAGAATTAACACCTCTTGTTAAGAAAAGTAGAACTGTTGGTGTTTTGTAATCGGAGCTGTGCTGTGCTGTTAAAGAAAATAGTATGGTTGTTATCTTGTTTGAGACTCATCTTTCCAGCATTGTCATCTGTCTGGTTCATGGTTGCATCAAACACTATGTAATGTTCTGTTCATTTTCTTGAACTTGTACTGTTTAGTTTATACATGGGTGGATGACCAAGATGATGTATGATAGAGAGCCTCAAGTAGTCAAGTTAGCTTTAGTTGCTAGATTTTATCCAAGCTCCTAAGCTCATTGCATGTGATGGTATCCTTTTAGGATTTTTTGGAAAAAAAAAATTATCGAGCATAGGTTTCTTATTTAGTTTTTTATATGTGACGTTCACTTTTTATTTTAAAGAAGTCCTTCCTTTTGATGTTTGATGGCTACATTGTTTCAAAATTTGCTTTGTATTCAACAAAATAACACATTATTTATCTTCCATAATCCTGTACAGGATAACCTTTCTGCCATTGATATCCTCTCTGCAAGCAATCTTGTGAACTATTTTGGTAAAATGGTCCTTGGGGGCTCTGGTGTTGGTCAAATAACACTCCATCCTATACTTATTAGGAAGGTGAGTATTTTTAGATTTGAGGCTGGGTGTTGATGACAATTTAATAATTTATAATATTTCAGGGTACAACTTCAGTAGCCTTATATGGCCTTGGAAATATTCGTGATGAACGGCTCAATAGAATGTTTCAGGTACTCTTGCTGCAACTTATATGTTGTCTATCTTAAATATTGTAGAGGAATACTGTTCTACCTCTGATGTTATTTATTCATGTACAGACACCACATGCACTACAATGGATAAGGCCAGGACACCAAGAAGCATGTCCTGTGTCAAATTGGTTTAATATCCTGGTTCTTCATCAGAATAGGTTATACATTTCTCTGAATTATTATGTAAAATGTTTGATACTTTCTTCTTGGATATCACTTAGTGATTACACCATGGTTGATTGTCCTGTTTTGTCTCCATAGAATCAAAACAAATCCCAAGAATGCAATAAACGAACACTTCTTACCTCGTTTCTTAGACTTTGTTGTGTGGGGCCATGAACATGAATGCCTTGTTGATCCACAGGTATTAAAGTATGTATGCTTCATCCTTGGATTTTGCTTTATAGAGGCTATTCCTGAATCTAGTTAATTACACAGGAAGTACCAGGGATGGGCTTCCATATTACTCAGCCAGGTTCTTCAGTTGCGACATCATTGATTGATGGGGAAGCAAAGCCTAAGCACGTACTTATGTTGGAGATTAAGGTGGTGCTGTTGAAGATTTTTGTGTTGTTTTTATTTATCTTCTTCATTTGTGTAGCCATTGTGACATTGATTATGCCTATATTTTTCTGCATATAGGGCAGTCAGTACAGACCTACAAAAATACCTTTAAAGTCAGTCAGGCCTTTTGAGTATGCTGAGGTAAGGTGCTCGATTATTGCAAATCATGTGTTTAAGACATCCATTTCTCTAAATATTCTCATCAACATTTTAGGTTGTCCTAAAAGACGAAGCTGACATTGATCCCAATGATCAAGCATCCGTTCTTGAACATCTGGACAAAGTGGTAGGGAGAAATTATCTTGTTTCTGCAACAAAGTTGCATCAGATTAAATTTTATTTAAGTTGAAACATTTGGTAACCACTTTTTTTCATGCTTGTTCTCCTAATCTCAGCAAGCTTTCAATTTCTTAGGTGAGAAATTTGATTGACAAAAGTAGCAAAAGAGCAGTAAGTAGATCACAGCTCAAGCTACCATTGGTGAGAATAAAGGTAGAATTGATTAATATTTTTGTTCTTTTTCTTTGTAATATATTAACTCATTACTGTTTGTCACTTTGTCTTTAATACACCTGAAATATCTGCTATAAATCTCTTCTTTAAGGCCTTGGCAATTTACCTAAAACATGTTCACTAGGGTATCTGGCTGGCCTGAGATTATTTGGGTTGTTGCACCATCAATACCCTCTCTCTCTCCACCCTCTGTATGTCAATGTTGTTTGTTGGCTTGTGAGAACACATACATTTCTGCCTCTTTAATAATTTTCTGTTTTTAAAATGTGGACAATATTCTATTTTGATTTTTTATAGTTGTCTTGGCCTTTCTATGAAAATAAAGTGTGTAAGTTCATCTTATAGGTTGATTACTCTGGGTTTTCAACGATTAACCCTCAGAGATTTGGCCAGAAATATGTAGGGAAGGTATGTTCAGTGTCCAAATTGAGTGACTACACCAATATTAATGAGTAATCTTTATATGCTAATGCTTAACTTTTTCCTACATATAGGTTGCTAATCCACAAGACATTCTGATTTTCTCCAAAGCTGCAAAGAAACGCCAATCTGTTGAAGGTACTAATTTTATCGTACTCCATACTAATATTTGATTGTATTGCATGTACAGTGTTTTTGGTTTTAGTGCTTCATTATTATAATTTCGTTATCATTGAATTATTCTTTTATATTTAGATGAAAATGGCATGGTGTCTACTGAATAACTGGATAAACAAGAGGAATCTGAACCTTAACAAAAGCTGTTCAGAGTTAAAATGTTAAAGAAGTTCATGTCTGTGGGCTCAATTGTATATGAACTTGAGCGGTGAGATAACTATATGGACAAATACCATTTGAAAAATGTATTTGGGATTCAATGTCTCAGTAAACTTTAAGTATCTTCTAGCTTGTTACAGTCTAAACATGTACACTTAAAGGTAAAATTTAACCCAGACAATAGATTTCCTTTTTTTTTTGTAGTATTATGAAGTTTTAACTTTTAAGTGGAACTTTAAATTGATCTTGATTCGGAGCTTTCTTGGCATGATTGAAAATTTTGAACAACTAAGAAATTGGTGTAAGAAAATGACAACATAGGAAATCATGAAAGCTTAGAATTGAGACATCTGAACACAATACATTCTTTAGATTCATTTTGCAAATGGTGGGATCTGTTAGTGCTGGATCTACCAAGTCTTTCTTCACTTTGTTTGGAAGTTACATGCACAGTTGGAGAAATCCAATTCATAACTTACTTGGGTTTATTGTAGGGACTTCTAGCTTCACCATAATGGTGCTCCAGGTGCTATACTATTGAGTTCGTTGATTGCTATGCCTATCTGAACTTCACCATAACGACATTCTTATACATGGTTCATATCTATGTTCTTCTGAGTTGCTATGGAATTTTCTGTATGCTCTAACTTAAAAAAGGAGACCCGTTTTTGCTTGATTGACATTTCAAACTATAAGTGCTTAATTTTTTTTGTGCATAGTAACTATAATATTTTTTCTTCGAGTCCATATCTCCTGTCCATTTTGTCTATTATAAGTTTCCTTACGCATTATGCAGATCATTGATTTTCCTAAAATACTAGCAGCCGCTTTCTTCTTGAAATTGAACAGCTACCATGAGATCCTTGTCTGTTTCCATCATTTTCTGAACAATGATATTGTCTTGAGTTAATATCTCTCATTTTATTGTAGAAAAGATCGATGAGTCCGAAAAATTTCGTCCAGAAGAACTAAATCAACAAAACATTGAGGCTCTAGTTGCTGAAAATAACTTGGTATTTTTATTGGAACTTTCCAATTCTTGTGTTGTTGACTTCAATTACTGGTATCTTATAACAATTGCACAATTTTGTTTCACAAATGGATGTGTAGTTGTTTGTTTAATTCCTAAATTTTTAAAACCCACTTCTATTCAGGTTTTACCTTCATCCTCATGAGCCTTAGCCATGACACTTATCTTTTGATTTATTATATGAAAATTTTGTGTTGAAATTTCAAGTTATTCTATGTGAAGCTATGTTGCTTTAACTGAAGTACGGAGCAGCTAGTGCCACTATGACTCTTAGTATATGAGATGACTGTTGCACTAATCTATGATATAATGATATGTAAAAGGTTCTAGATACAAGGAATGGGTAGGTATACAGCTTAAATAATTTGGATGTGCATTCTTCAATGTCCAAAGATATAACTGAAAGTATTACTATTAATTTTAAATGTCACAATTATGAGAACTATTTTGTTTAAAACACTTATAAGTAGTTGCAGATCTATCTAAGCTAACCACTTCCTTATAAGTTTAAATAGGACTACTTTTACTATTTCATTTTCTCTTTTTATCTCTTATCTTTTCATTTTGCTCTTAGAATAAGGTTAGAGGATTAAGTCCATGACTTTCTTCTCTTTCTTTCTTTTCTACATACACCCATTCACTTAGTGACAAAAGCTACGGAGAGCATCCTTACTTCCTCTTTATCATTTTCGGTATCAGCAGCCATTAGAGTTTGTTTGATATGTTGCATCTATGCTTTAACATGGGTCTGGTGGGTGTTCTCGCAAATTCCAAGCATCAATATTTTGAAGGACCGTACAAATATAGAAGGGCAAGCCTTGATACCATGGTGAGCGTTTTTCTTTTTTACTTGGGTGACTTGAGTTTTGAGTTATGGTAGCAACCTCTTCGCTTGTAGGATTGAGATTATGTACATCAACCTCTGCAGACCGATATACTGATAAGAGTTGTGCATTGGCCTGGTTTTTTTTCTTTTTCTACATGTAAATGTACCAGCATTGGTATATACCTTATAACAAATGTAAATGACAACATAGACAATTTAATGCCGGATTTAGTCAATATAATCTTACTGAGGATTGACATTCATCCGAACAGGATCATACTGACTGGAGTTCAGTGGTTTGGGCATGAAAGGGTATGCGGACTGCCTCTTTTCAGGTGGTTCGGTTCATTTTTTTTCCTTTAAAAATGGCAGCAGCACAGTTTTTATTAAAAGCAGATTGCAGATCTTTGGGCTTGTGATCTGCTTTCAGTCATGGCACCAAGCCCCATCATGGCCTTTGGTGCCCTCTCCCTTTGGCTGTTCGTCGCCCAACTGTTTGTGCCAGACCGCTTGCTTGCTGCTAAACTGTCTGGCACCATCGGCCTTCCTGTTCTCCTGCTACTTTCCTTCTTCCATCTCCATGGTGCCTCTTCCTCCTCTTCCCCCACTCTGCACCTCCCCCCTTCTTGGTACCATGGTATGTGGCAGGCTGGTGTGGTTCCTGAAATGCCAATACTTGGTCTTACCTTTGCAATCAAAGACGTTTCCATAACTCTAGCCCTGGTCATCCAGGTTACAAAGAAGCCATCATAACAAATGTGAATGATGTTAAAAAAACTCGGTTATTATTCTGGTATTATCAGCAAATTAGAATACTACATTTGTAATTTTTACTATTTCATGCTTCGATTTTTGATATTTTATTTCAATTACCCAAACAAAAAGAAGCTGCAGGATTTAAATTGTTTGGGGTTGGCTACATGGTTCTGTTCCCTATATTGAGCTTTTCTAAACGCAAGATCACTAATTATTTTCTTAAGGATCAAAAAAGCAAAGTTATACATGATATGTTAGTCTGGTGCATCTTTTTATGGTTTCACTAGGGCTATTGAAAACTTGGAACTTCCAAAACTAAAACTTTTTATATGATTGTATTGCTGTTGTCAACACTGCATTTGTACTTAACATTTCAGTTTGTGTTCAACCATTTATCAGCCTCTCCTTATGGGATCTGAAATGTAGGATACATATAGATCAAGGTTCGTCGTACTGAGCTGTACCACTCAGTATAGGCGGTACATATTGGTCCAATAGGGAGGTTTGTACTAGTCAGTAATGGTCGAAATCCGACTATTACTGATCAATGGCTCAGATTTTCCTATTTCAAACGATCAATTTGATCGTTTGAACCATAAGAAAGAGTTTTTAAACCCTTTCGTTCGTCATAGTCATCCACCAAACGTGCAAAGGCAAAAGCAAAGGGGAAGGCAATAGCATCATCCGCATTATTGGAAAGAATCGAGTCGGGCGATGAGACACCTTTTCAATCGTATTCAACAACCCGCTCGGTCTAGAGACATGGTAGCGACATGGACAGTAGTACCTCGACCGATAATGGCGACGACACCGGGGAATCGATGGTCTCGTCTACACAATTTGATGGTGGTGCATGGACTGAGGAGTAGTATTTTACACATGCCACCCAAGATTCAAATCATGGAGTTCAATGAGGTACTGGTCAAACTTATACACGAAAGGGGAAGGGGAAGACAGTGGATGATTTTGAGCAAATGTGATAGAGTCTACACGATGTAGACATTGAGCAAAGCTTATCGTATTCATAGTTGTCTTATTATGGAGAATCTTACAACCAATAGCAGTACGATAATAGTTGGTCATACTTCTCCGAGAAGTAGTGTATCTTATGACATAGAGTAGCAAATGAGTGGCGGAAGTAGAAGTTCTGACATGATACATGCTTCGCATCAAAACATACCACAATCAATCTTGCCTCAGGAGGCGTCTCGGACATATGTGGTTCACAACGATCAGACTACGACTATCACCACATCGATGCACTAATGGCGTACGGTGTATTAGTATACTATGTCGTAGAATCATTTTCAGGATTGAGTTCGACAAACATATCAAATTGATATGCAGATACATAAGATCGAGGACCTCGATCCATCGCCCTGGAGTCCCATCATTTATTTTGGTGGTAAAATTGGGTATATCCATCGATTAATTATTTGATTCATTTGAATTTTAAAGTTTAAGTTGTTTAAAAAATAATTTAATAATTTAAATTATTTCTTTGTAGATAATTCAATATTAACAGAATGAAGGTTCGGAATGTATCACAAAGTTACTTCGTAAAGCTCGAAAAAGATGTGTCATTATTCTTTCCAAATTTAGATTATTTTGCTAAAATTATACTAAATTTATATTTATTTCCAACTTAAAAGCCCTTATCTAACTTTTTTTCTATTTTAAGAAAATTTTGGAGCTATTTTTGGTAATTTTACCATACTATCGGTACGTACAGGCATATCGACATATGGCACATTGGTATGCCTCGGTACGTATCATATCGACGGTTGGTTGGTATACCGGTATGGACTAGTAAGGCAAACCTTGATAAGATATTTCTCTTTGTAATGATTTCTTAACTTTGTCAATTAGGACTTTCACTTAATATTGAGAAAACTTTCTGGAAATCTAGTAAGTAGGTTAGCTTCTAGATATTTTTAATTATGGAACAACCTGCGTTGAGAGATTTTCTTGCATTTTGTTATTGGTGTTATGTAAGGAAGAGGTACCTTTTTCATATTAGTAGTTGCAGCTTGGGAAAGGTGGTCCAGGTTCAATGTAAACCAAGGTTTGTCATACTGTTGCATACCGTTCAATACGGGTGGTACGTATCGATTCGACAGTGGACCGGTATGGGTGGTACATCGGTACACTCTCATATACCATGTGTTGGTATGCTCGGTATAGCTCGGTGCGTATCGTATCGATAGTTGGTTGGTACATCGATACGGACCGATAAGATGAACAATGATGTAAACCTCTAACAATTCGAGACTTTAGGCCCCCATTTTTAACTAAAGTGAAATTTTTTGCATCCTACCTAACCTAAACTTCAGGCTGGGCTCTTAGCAGTGGGTTGGGTCAGGTCTGGCTGGAAGGGGTTGGTTTACACTTTACATGGGTTCTATATTATCAATAATTGATAAAATCTGAAACTAAACAAATATATAGTAAACAATTCAGACTTATTGGGTTCAACCTGGGAATAGGTTAAACTAGTCTGAATTGGTTTGGGATGAGTTGTGGGTTAACCAAACCAAATACAAGTTGGTGTCTAGTCGAGATTCTCAACCCTCAACGAGCCTCATGTCCAAGTTACAGCCTGTACCTTACGTGATCTTTTGTAATATTAGATGCTGCTCTATATTTTTATATATGATTTAGTTATGTCAGCTTGTTGATAGGGTCCCGCATGGATTCATATGCTTGCTTTTGTACATAACCAATATGCTTTCTTTAGTACTGTTCAGAAAAGCTGATTCATATGCTTGTTGTTGGAAAAAGAAAATGAATGTGGACATTGTTATCTCAATATCTGATCCATATAATTATTTACAAACTTGGGTTCTACATTAGATTATGAAGTTTAATTTTTTGCAATGAACAAATTTTAACCTTGACCAAGGTAGTTAAAGAACGGAATGTAGAGCAAAAGAATATGATTCCTGATAGTAAGAGAAGAAATATACTGTGATAGCCTGAATCAGAAGGGCCTACGGGCAATAACAGAACCTGACTTTTGCCTTAGAAGAAAGGACTTCTTGACTTGAAAATTGCATTAAGATCATGTGATGAAATTTGAAATGTTATTAAGCTGCAAATAGAAAGCTCAGAAAACCTGTGGTTTGTCCTATTCTACGTGGTAGCATAAGAATCTAGAGCGATCTCGTACCTCATTTGTACCCTCAAAATTTTACTTGATAGTCCAATGAGTTAGACAAAGACTATTCAAGACCTACCTGGTTTTCTTTTTCTAAGAGTTGGTTCCTTCCTACTGCTATCTCAATGAATAATTGCGTGGTAATTTATATAAATCCAACTTCTTTTTAATTACTCAATTGAAACAAAAAATTAATGGTTGTTCCCAAGATCTGAAGGGACACAGTCATTTCTTCAGATCTGATTTGATTGAGATCTTTCCTCTTGATGTAAGTCTTAATCTTGTTAATGGGTCCTTTGGTCCCTCTGAGGGACCATGGCAGTAGAAGTAGCCAAATTTGTATAGTACCTCCTCTCTGAGGGACCATGGCAGCAGTAGAAGTAGCCAAATTTGTATAGTACCTAAAATGTGTTGGATATTGAATATGCATCACAAAAGGATTATTTGCTTATCTTATTTCAAAATAAATTCTAAACCATATCTACTTTGTGGCATTGGTATTTTGAATTCTGCTCCTAAAAGATGACAAGGTAATTTTTTCCTTTTGTTTTCTTAAATTGTTTTGGAAGTCCAACAATTGCATTTGACCTCCTGGTTACCTTGTTTGTTATAGTAGATGACTGTGGCTGTTGATCCAATGACGTTTGTTTGTGAATGCAACTGCTTGTGCAGAAAATGGAGATACTCCCAGTTAATGATTTGGATATTGCATTGCACGACTTTGTAAGCAAGGATGACAAGATGGCTTTTTACTCTTGCTTGCAGAATAATCTCGAGGAAACACGGGTAATCTTTTTTGCTTTTATTTTGAAAGATAACACTGGAATTGTGCATTCTTCAATTGCTATAGCTTGGATAAGTGTTACTAATTCCATTGATCTGGGTCTGTACAGAACAAACTGGTTGCTGAAGCAGATACTTTAAAAATTGAAGAAGAGAACCTTATTGTCAAAGTGGGCGAGTGCATGCAGGCATGTGCATTATGTTATTAATCATGTTCACCGGATGGCCAAATGATCAGTAAAGATAGATGTTATTGCCTAGTAAATGTCTGTTCTACAGGAACGAGTAAAGGAAAGGTCACTGCGTTCCAAGGAAAGCGTGCGAACAACAACAGGCTCTCAGAACATTCAGGTTGCCTAGCATGAACCAATCCAGACATTTAATAAAGTTAAATACACGAACAATCTGTTTCTTGTATATGATTTCAAATGTTGGTATATCCAGGGCACTAGAAACGAGAATGCAACTGGCCCTACTTTTAGTGATGAAGAGGATACCAGGCAGATGCTCTCCATTTCAAAGTCTGCCCAACGAAGAGGTGGGGCTTCCAAGAGAGGCAGGGGCAGGGGTTCTAGCAGTCTAAAGCAGATGACTCTAGATGGAACTATGAGAACCCGCCATTCTGAGAGGTTGTACTGTTTCAATCAGCATTCTCTGTGTCATGTGGTTGTCAGATGATATATTTATGTTAAAACTTTGAATTTTTCTGTTCTGCTTCAGTCATTTTATGCTACGCACCATACATTAAATCCTATATTCTATACATGTCTTCCGTGACTGTATTTTGTTTCATCTATTCCGACACATGATTAATTTTCCATTTTCTGTTCTTGTAGATCAACATCAGGCTCTACATCTGTTGCGACTAGAAGTATCGTGGATGAAGGAATTGACTCTCCATCAAGTGAAGAAAGAGAGAGGGACGAACTAAATGATCTTGTTGAGAATTCTGTGCGTTCTGTTTTTGTTTCCCTTTCTTTGTCTATACTTTTTGAATATCAATTTATGCTTCTAACTTTAATTCAATTCTTTTCCTTATCTGAAGGAACCTGAAGAAATTAATAAAGACAAAGGCCGGAAAAGAGCTGCACCCCGAGGAAGAGGTAGAGGTTCCACATCATCTGCAAAGAGGGGACGGAAATCAGATTTTACTTCTATCCAGAGCATGCTTATGAACAAGGATGGTGACGATGACGATGAGGATGATATCTCAACTAGACTGAAGAAAGTTCAGCCTCAGGTATGTACTTTGATATCAGATCGTCTTCTAGTCTGCAAATTAGGCAAGCCTGTTGATTGATTGAGAAAAACAAGTTACCAGACCACATCATGCGACCCTGGAACATTAATTCTTTTTGCATTATACGCATTGTCTCGTAGTAGTTTTGAAATGGCACTTCTAAATTTTGATTATGTCGCGCCAGTATCTTGGTTTTAAGATCAATAAGATTTTGTGGATGTGCATCATCTAAGTACGGTCTCCTTGAAAATTTACCCAATATCACCTCTCAGTGGTATATAAACGAATCAAACCCTGAAAAAATGAAACAAAAACACATTCTGATTAATTGTACAAGTTATTTAAACCTGCAAGACCATAATGTACCACGAGAATTCAGTTTGGCAGTTCCACAAGTTTGGCCACATATTTCGATGCTTGCAGAATATGCTTACATCGTCCTCCTGTTTCTTGTATGTTGCAGGTAACCAGAAACTATGGTGCTATTCGGAAGAGATGATGTGATTGAGGTCATTTTGATGCAGATGCGTCTAAAGAATTGTCTCGTTATCCCAGATTTGTGCTATTTCCCTACTCTAATATTCACCTTCGCCTAGCTTTCGTTTCGGAGACTTGTGTGGATATTCTGGGATTCGACACGAGAATCATTTAACCCTTTTGTTCTTTGGGAATGAGTTTTGTGGTGCCTCCTTGCATAGAGTATCTTGTTTGTTTATTTACGCAAATGTTTTTTTATCATATATTTGGATACTGTCAATCTTTGATAAGAATATGATGAAAGTCTTTGAGAACATGAGGATGTTAAAATGATTTTGACCGTGAAATCTTATCTTTACTTCGACTATCTTATCTTATCCAAATATCATATATTTGGATACTGTCAATCTACGTAGGGTGTGTGGTGGTTGACCGATGACAAATGTCATATGTGGTGGCTAACCGACGACAAATGTCATACCCTTTAAGGCCCATGGAATGAGGGGGAATTATAAGGTAAATGAATTTTTGTTGAATCTTGAATTTTGATGATAAAATCAATTGATGAATTTACGATCTAATTTATGTTTTGAGAAAAGTGATATAAGATTAACTATGATTATGAAAAAAAAAAATAATTAAAGTAGAAGAATCAAATGTTAAGTTGGAGTCAAAGATTGGACATTAGGTCGGAAGAATCGAGTGTTATGTTAAGATCGGATGTTGCGGGAATCAATATGTCGATAGATCGAGTGATACGTCAAAGGTTCAACGATATGTCAGACAACTGAGATTGCTTATATTGTAGTTTTGTTTAAACGATATGTCGAAAGTAACTCTACTAACTCAAATAGGGGCCAATTGGGCTTTAATCATGGTTGAATTGAGCTACTGTTTAGCCCATTCAGTGACCTAGAGCCATGTCAGACGGTGACACTACTAGGGCTAGCAGTGGAATCACTCGAGGCTCGGTCTCCCAGAACTTGTTTGGGTAATGGTATTGCTCAGACTAAGCGATGGTACCGTCGACAACTAATGTTGTCAGGCAATGGTATCGCCAGAGCTCAATCTACTCGATTTTGTCAGGTGGTCGTAACGCTCAAACTAGCGATAGTACCGCCAGTTGTAGGGGAGCAGGCGGTGGTATCGCCTAGTATTGACGATGGTACCATTAGTATCCTGAAAACTCGGGATGAGATACTTTTTGGCTTCATTTTTTAAGCCATTTGGGGTCTATAAATACACCAAAAACTTGTGATCTAAGTGAGAAAACACTGTTGTAGTACTTTGAGAGTTTTCTTCCTCTTGTTCTAAATTTAGATTTCTGTTTAAGAGAGGAGTAAGTGATTTGTAAAAGTTTTCTCTTATGAAAATGAGAAAAAGTTGTGAGAGAGTAGTTAATCTTCACCCATTGAAAGAAAATCGCTAGTGAACATCGATAGCCTCGACGGAGGAAGAATCGAGAGTGGACATAGGTCATGACAACCAGATCACTATAAATCCAATGTATTCTCTACTTTGTTATTTATCTTTATTGCTTACTAATTTTGTTAGTTTACTTCACCTTGCACCTACTTATTTGCAGTATGCAATCCACTTTCATAATGGGGCATGTCGTGTTTAGGATTGCAGCTAAAATGTGGATGTGGATTCTCTCTTCCTCTTGGCACATGATATTAAGTACACGTTGGCTTTCAATCTATTATAACTGGTACTTGTCACATTTGCCGTGCAGACAATTCTTTCGTAAGCAACCATATAGTGTTATCCTCGGATGCGAAATATCGCACCGAGCTTTGATCATGTCGTAAAAAAAAGTGTTAGAACGATTCTATACAATTATAACCTGCATGAATAGATCCATCCATACATTGTGATCCTCTGATGAACTCTTCGAAGGATATATTGACATGTCCTTCTCTCGTATAGAAATTAGAAAACATGATCATCATCTATAATACAATAGAAGGTTGAAGATACATACATGATTGGAATTTGGACATATATATTTTTTTGGATTTTGACTTGAAAAATTTTCGTGAGGTTCGGAAGTCAACTACACATTTAAAGAGTCGTCCTCAAAAACTGTACAACGAGATATATTACGGCCAAGAAGAGTGCAATCTGATAAGCATCTCTCTGCAAGTCATCATCCCTTTGAAAGAACTGAACCAAGTAAATAACATGTCAGTTTCATGATTAATGAATCTAAGTAGTAAATTTTAGGATTTTCAATGTAACATTACATATCAATGGGCTCGATCAGTTATCGCATCACCTAAATGCGAGAGTACTTGCAACCGATATACTTTTAACTAATTATTCTTTCATATGTAAGATAATAATGTAAGACAATGATATGAGCAAGAAATGGTCTCACAGTGAATGTAGTCTGGCACACCTTCCATGTTCACAAGAAATTGATAGTAGTTATACTATATAGGACAATGATATGAGCAAGAAATATCTACCAAAATTACTTGTAGTGTTAAGGTGATTGCCAATGGATTGTGTCAGGCGAATCAAACGCGGAACAGAGACACACCTACAAAATAATGGAGGCCATGGAGGGTTCCTCTAAGAGGGAACATCAAAAACTACAAGTTAAGGGATGAGGAAATACAAGTTAATGAGGGAGAAGCTCTGAAGTCTTGCCTATAAAGGTTGGGTCAACCCAAATCAAAATTGCAATCCACAAAAGCATCATGGAGGGCATCAAATGAAAATGTCAAATAGATGACTGGACCAGTTTTAATGTGAGCAAAGATTACAGATGATTAAGTGACATTTAGCTTAATTCTCCTTTGAAGTTTCAATCCTGATGTTCTTTCCAACAAGTTTTCTAAGTGGCTTATGCTTGTGTTGGGTTTCTTAGACCTCTTACATAGTTGTATGTCTGCAGTTTAGGAAGCTGATAACTCTGCAGGTCAGAGTTAAGGCCTTTAGCTTTCACTATCAATTACTAATTTTTATTATAAAGTTAAATAAGTTACAATAATTTATGGGGATATATCATCATAGGTTAACAGAACTAACATTTCCATACCAGTGAAAGATGGTTCCACCAATATACGGTCTGGAAATAAGTATATTTTAAGGCTACTTCTATCAAACCCTTGAAGCCAGTGACAAACTATGCTGTGTTCTTTATGACAAGACATGCTGATCAAATGCAACATAAATAGCTTGTTGCCCAATTTTGTTTGCCCAATTTGAAACATAGTAATAGAACTCTTATAACACTTTACACTTGCTTTCTCTCCTAAAGATGATAAACTACATATTCTCGATATACTGGATTATTAATCTCTATATGTTGCTACTCCAAGTTCATATTTCCCTCAAGTCCCACCCTCCTCTGTTGGTGAGCCAAGCACCTGTTGGGTTCCAGGCTGGCAATTTATGTTGCCAACCCTTGCGGCCCCTGACCATGCCACATGGTCAGGGTGTTGGACTAATAGAAGTTTCTTGGTTCTCGTTAGGACCCTAATCGCTTTTCCTACTTCCCCTGTGTTGTTACTGAAACCGGAACCCTATTCCTCTTTCCAATCCATTCGCCCCTCTGGATTCAATAGATACAATGTCCCCCCATCACATTCCCTCTTGATTGACAACAACTTCCAGATCAAAGTTCAGCCCCATGCTATCGAAACCTCCTT
>LVTN01000322.1:0-302885 GCA_001649415.1 Musa itinerans
TAGTGGGCAGGATAGGCCAGCTGGCAGGAGCTATTTTCAAGTGGCTAAGCCATCTGTTCTGGTATTACTTGAAGCGGAAACTCGTCTTAAATGTATCGAAAACCTAGAACATCCTATGCATGGAACGCAACTAACACTTTCACTCAAGCCCTAGCACTTAACCTCAAAAAGGGGAACTGGATGAATGGGGGAACTTGCTAGCCTCTATTCTTAGGACCATTCCATTGACCTAGTATAATTCATAATCTCAAACGGCTGGGGCACACTCCTCTTTCACGTACCAGATGCTTTCAACATTCCATTCTTCAGTGTTTTATTGCTTTATTTACGAATTTACAGTTTCAATGAAGTCTTGGATTCGGCATCGAAGTAAGCGTAGAGGGAAGTCTTTGATTCGGCATCGAAGTAAGCGTAGAGGAGATTGGTCAAGCCCACGCATCTGTTAAAGTGCTTTAGTGGTCCCGTCTCCGGGCTATCAAAAAGGGAGACTCTGACCCTTCCTCTGAAGGTCTTCGCCCATTGTACCGGTCTTAACATCAAGATCTGAACATAGCTTATGTCGAGCTTACCTACCTTTCCGAAGAGATTCGATTAGATTGTTGCAAAAGCCATTGCTTGAAGGCCATGAAGTTGTAGATCAATCTGTCACCTTGAGCGAAAAGCGTGGACTGATACTTACAATAGTTGTTCGCACCAAGAAACTACTAAACCCAACAATATACTGGATAAGGACAAAGGCAGAGGGTGAATAAACACAAGTAGGGTAAATAAAGACATAGAGTCGGTAGAGTAAGGCTTCCATTCACATTCAAGGTATAAGTAAAAAGTAAGGAGTCGGGAGCAAGTAGTTCTTAAAGTGGAGCAAGAGATAGATGAAATAGATTCAATTCAGATTAAGCAAGCAGTTGCTTGTCCCCTTGCCTCAACTTACAATAAGGGGGCTAAATGCAGAAAATAGGATTTCATGGAGGATGACCCTATCGATACCCCGAAACCAGTCATTGAACTTTAACTTACTTTTGAGCAGAACTTGAACTGTCATCAACAACACCCTTTCCTGCAGAAGATCTTTCAACTTAGTCTGATCTTTATGCTGCTTGGTTCTCGAACTGAAGATTATCCTACTGATGAGCTCGGGTTAGTAGCGCTCTCTCCAAGTGTTTTACGCGTTTGCCTTGTTTCTGCCTTTCCTTATTTCTCTTATGTGGTTGTCAAACAATTTCTTTGTAAACCAGGGGCCAAGCAGCTTGTATATAAGGTAAAGCCGGACAAGCCTACAAACAACTATAGGAGTTCTATCAAGCGTACGTGAGCTCTTTCACTTGCAAAGTGAGTTGTTCCTTGCTTATGCTTCTTTTCTGTACTTTATAAGAACACAGCCTTACAGCTCTTTGCCATATGACATTACTCAGAATATAGACTAATAAGCTTCTTTCTGCCATAGATTAATAAGCGGTTTCTTTCTGCCTTACAGCTCTTTGCCATATAACATGACTTATAATGGACTAATAAGCTTCTTTCTGGCTTACAGGTGACTCCACTTGAGACTTCTCTTGTCTTGCAACTACAGTTGGGCCTGTACTCACTCTTTTCTTGCAACAGGCTACTCCACTTTAAACGAGAAAGAGTGTGGGCCTTACCCAATACATAAGAATACTCTATTATTCACCCAGACAGAGTACATTATTCTTATCGTCGTTACTTGTTCGTTCTGCTCACGTAAGCTATACATTCTACATTGCTTGTTCCCGCTGCAGCTTCAAGAATCTAATATAGGGTGTGCACATCCTTTCTTCTATACTTGACTTTCACTTTACTTCGAGCTGTAGGGTAAGTGCTCAGTAAACCCTAAGACTCACTTACTATCCCCGTTATGTAACTCCCGATGATGAAGTAACTCGAAACTCTCTAACGCGCTTAAGAACTCGCTAACGTGCAAACAAGCTACGGCAACTCCAATAAGCTTATGCGCCTTTGAATAGAATTTATACACCTATCATAGAATGAAGTAACCAAACCTTTTTCGCTCGCTACCGCGGTGCACCCGCTTGTATACTAGTGGATTTGCTTCTTTCTTCTGGAATTCCACCGCTTGCTTGTTTACTGGAAATAGACATAATTGATTCATTCCTATCAGTATTGCTTACTTGTTTACTGGAAAGAATTCTCTAATTGATTTATTCCTATCAGTATTGCTTTCTTGCTTATAGTTCGGGTAACAAGCAACTCGTTGCGCTTACTTAGTTGCTAGAACTTATTAACGCTGCTTGTCTCTTACCTTAACCCTTACTTTATACCCTGACTTGTCTTTTCTTTAGCCGGTAAACTCTCTTTTCAATGAAGAATGGAATATCTCTATTTTAGAGCATATGATATAGAATAAAATGTAAGCAAAAGACAATACTGCTTCCCTGAATCATGGAACCCCAACACAGCACTCGACCTCTCGTCAAACACCTGAACTCACTCCACTTGAAGAACCACTTGCAGCAGACTTTCTCACTGCCTCATATCGTGATAAAGCATATTTTGTTACTGCAGCACTTTCACCTCGCTCTACGGCAAAACACAGAAACATCATTTTCTTATACGGATCCAGTCCTGCTCTACTCTCTTTTAAGGTTTAGGCTTCAACTTCCTGTTAGCGCAGAAAAAGGAATGGACACAACACCACTTTTCGCTTACTCACTTTCTAAGGATTCTTATATTTATCCATCTTATGCTGGCACTTGTACACTAGCTTTAATCAAATCATCCATCTTTATCGGCATCTTGACCCGCCGCCCCATACTTTATTTGACACTTGATAGGAGCAATTATAGTAGGGCTGCTTGAGCAACCAGGACTCTATTCTTTTATTCTGCCCGGAACTCCCCTTTCTGAATCGAAATAGTAAGTAGCACCCTAAACTCCAGCTAGAAGAAACCGATCCCGCATTATTCTGAAAGGAGTATTGGATTTGACAAGGAAGTGGGACAAGAAGTATACTACCCACAATAAGTCTCCTACCTACAAGAAGTAATCCTATGCAGTGCAATTCCCATTTTGACTTTGTTATCCATCCTACTATAGAACTATAGAAAGACCCAAATTTGATGTTTGACTTTAAGCCGAATCGAGGAAGCACAGTTTGAATTGAATAATGGAATGTTGAGTGTCTTTTATCAAATACATACTTACCACTCGGAGTTCTCAATTCCTGTTTTTGGGATCAGAGGCCGAAGAATTACCTGTTTGAAAGTCAAGTGAAGGAAAAGAAGATAGTAAGGTTTTTGACTTGGATCCCTATATTAGACTTTTATGATCCTATAGAAATAGAGAATGGAAAGCTAATCCATACAGCTGAGGTAGAGTGATCCTATGGAAATAGAGAATGGAAAGCTAATCCATACAGCTGAGGTAGAGTATAAAGTGCGCCACACACTTATTTCATGCTAAGTCTCATATAGAAAATAGGGGAATCCTCAATGGAATTCAATTAAGTTAGTTTCTAGTGTAAGGTTCGGAAAGCAAAGCAAAGGGGCTTCCCACTTGGCGCCTTAGTGAAAGAGTGAGATTACTTGTAGAGGTGACTCAATTCAATCCCATTCAAAGAACTCTGTTAGTCAAAAAAAGGAACTCACTTAACTAACGCACTTACCAACATCGCTTGTTACCGTAGCTTGTTCCATTGCGCCAGAGATTGGAGATATTTGTTTGAATCAATAGCCTGGGCCTGGCCTGGGGATTAGAGTCGTTTTAATCAATAGTTATTAAGCGAGTCATTGGTTTAGTTCAGAAATACTAAGTGCTTGATAGAGAGTTATAAGAGAAAAAAGATCTTCTGTGCTCGAGAGGTTATTGGCCAAAGTTGTAGAGATCTGAAGCATAAGATAGAGCAGAAGCTGCTGGACCTTACTTATATTACGGTTGGCAACGAGAGATTAAGCTAGAGAATCAGCTGTGCCCCCATCGAAGAAGCATAAGAGTAGAGATCAGCTCTGGAAGTTGAAGAATGCCCGCTCAGCTAAGCCTGAAGTAAGCGGGAATGAGAAAGAAAGTAAGCAAACGTTAGGTCTACCTGCATCGGTGGAAGTATCCAGTCAGTGGAACAGTAACAAAGCAGTCTAATCAGAGAATAAGGCAATTCTTTAGCTTCTGCCCAACACCCTACCTCCGCATTCGATTCGAGAGGATATTCAATATACCGAACAATACTTTAAGATTCTTTTCTATGGGCTAGTTATTAATACCGGACTAATGCGCTTTTCACTCAACTCGCTGCCGTAAGATCACTCAACTCGCTGCCGTAAGAACAGAAACCTTTAGAAAGCTTTAAGGTATCCTGATTCAGCTCTGGAAAATGCCACTACTTATTAATTCTCATCGCCAACAAAGAGATACTTTCCCGTCAATCGTACTCCACCAGCTACAGTGGGACAATCAGTTGATACTTTACCTACAACAGGCAATTCTCAAGTTTATGATCCAGCTTGTTCCCAGTACTTAAGTTCGGGCCTCTCCCCATCTTACACTGCCCTACCTCTCCCTCTCTTACCCTTATTTTACCTTTTCTATTCTATATGAATACCCAATATCTTTCAACTCCACCTTTCCCGCTTCAAAGTACTAATATGAAGCTTGCATTTCTTATGGTATAGACTTGATGAAGCTTGCATTTCTTATGGTATAGACTTGCTTGTGCACTCAACTGTCTCAACATTAGCACACCTTGGCTTCTGGAACTCCACTTGAAGAAACTCCATTCATCAATTATGACTGAAAAACTCCCGTTAGCGAGCGGGCAGCAACAGAACTCGGAGACTCCTTTAGCCCAACCAAACAAGAGATTCTTTCTTTCTCTCAGGTCTCGCCAACATCACCGCTTGCAGAACCAAAAACTTGTACTTTCCTGTCAGCTGATCCTGATAACAGATCTGGAAACCGGAACTACACTTCCTGCTCTAACTGCTTCCTTTCCTTACTTTCGCACTAAACTTGCCACTGCTACGTGGACATTCGCAAAGAGATGATCTTCTAAAAAGTAAAGGAAGAGAAGGGAGATGCTCGACGGATAAGGAGAGGAAGGGAAGGGAGACGCTCGACGGATAAGGAGAGGAAGGGAAGGGAAAGAATCAAGAATATAACTAAGTAAAGGGCCAAAGAGAAAGGCGAACAAGCTATGTCTTTACAAACTTATATAAGATGGTTAGAGGGTAAAGCAAACTTATATAAGATGGTTAGAGGGTAAAGAATGATTATGACCTAGCTTATAGTCCTTTCAAGCCTAAGTTAAGTTAAGTGAGCTCCCTTGTGCTGTGCTAATGTGAGCCTTTGTTTCGAGTGTTGTCGACGAGAGAGGGAAGTTATTGGCTTTCCCAAGTAGTGGAGAGATAGGTTCCTCTGTTCGAGTAGTGGAGAGATAGGTTCCTCAAGCAAGGAGAGGAGAGTATCTTTGTGCTTCTGAAGCATCGTTAAAGTAGAGTTCTTGTGTTGTCTACGATGGAAGCGTCGGTTAAGCGGTTCAATTGTCAGCTGCTAGTGCTGCAAGTGGGAAGTCGACTCGAATGACCTGTTTCCGTTTCATCCCCTGTGGAATCTCTTCCATTAAAGTTTTACCCATATAGTCAGTTTCTCCGCTCGATAAGAAATTAATGATTAGTTTACTGCTAAATTCATATTATAAACAAGTCCTTTCTTCGTCGTCTTCTCTCTCACTGGTCTTAGAACCACTTACCATATATCTCTTTAAGGCCTTGACACCTCCTTTATAGCCGCCAACTACAATACCCCTTTCGCTAAGGAGACACCAGAATATACCCCTTTTGCTAAAAAGATAGCTTATTCATTTCCATCGAAGGAATTTCTTCTTTTTTCATCTGCGTTTGCGAGAACAACTGATAATATCACTTTGCATATTTAGAAAGTGGAGTGGAAAGTAATAGAACTTTTCATTCATATTTGTAGAGTCTAGTTGAAAGTAAAGTAATAGAACTCTTCATTAAGATTTGTAGAGTATAGAAAGTAACCGAACTCAATACCTAACTCTGAATCATAGTCTAGTATAGAAAGTAAGCGAACTCGGGGAAGCAGGATACCTTTTCTGGTGATGAAGATGCCTAAAGACAAGGCCTAAAGACAAGTATGGAATACCCCATTGTATACCGCGCAGTGTGAGCTTTCTAAATGTAAGCAGGGCGCAAGTTAGCTAGTATTGAAAGAAACTTCTGCCACAGGTTGGGTTTGAGAGCCGTGTGATGGCCAGCACGGTTCGGAGCCATTACCTCCAACAACAATTGGGAAAGAGAAAAGGGGAGCCCTCCCCGGGGGTCAATAAAGGCGCCGTGACGCTGTCCAATTGGCATTACCTCCTCTTCTCTATGGAAAAAGGTAATAATAATAATGGACTAGAATATCCTATGAAGAGCCTGCTGGTCTGTATCAATTTCATTTCCGCTTCAGCTTCCCCGGTTTAGTTGGTTTGGAGGATGAATTGATTGGACCTAATTTCTAGTGGAGGGTTTCTGACTCCGAAACAAACTGTTTACTTGAATATAGAATAGAGGCAAACGAGAATGTAAGTGCAAAATCATTGAATATAAGATACCATAGTGAAGTAAAAGAAGAAAAAGTAAGAAAAGAGTAGTAATGCACATATTAGATGGAATTACGTAAATCAAGTATCTTGCACATATATAGAAGAATGTAAACTAACTTATAATATGAGGACAATAAACAAAGAATTCACTGTCAACAACACCTGTTATGCACATATTATATAGAAGAATGTAAACTTACTTATAATATGAGGGCAATCAACAAAGAATTCACTGTCAACAACACCTGTTAGCGAGCTACACCTCTTATTCTCTACCCTTAACTACAAGGAAGCTGTCAACCCGTGTTTGCAAGAAGAAAGGGAACCATAGGAAATAAATCAATAAAGAAATACTAGGGGCTAAATAGGGAATAAAGAAAAGGGACTCTGATTGTTATAGGGTTCGGAAACGAAGCTATGTTCTTTGGTTACCGCTACGTAAGATGTAAGTAGTGAGTCAGCAGAACTAGCCGTTGCGCGTAAGCTTACTGTTTGATTCGGGACACGTTAGGAGTTTACCAGTGAGAGTTCACTTAAGTGCGCAGTGTTAGGTTACTTTATGAGATAAGTAGTTAGTGAGATTGAACAAGCAAGGGCAAAGAGATCCATTCTTACTTTAGAGGAAGCAAGGGCGATTGGTAGATTCAATTCAAACACAAGCTCGGGGTTGTCCTAGAGAGAGTAATTGACTGAATTCTATGGTTGTCCTAGAGAGAGTCAATTTCATATCTTATACTCAGGCAGGGGGGTTCTCTTAGAGAGTCAATTTCATATCTTCTTTATACTCGGGGTTCTCTTAGCTTAGAGAGTCAATTTCATATCTTCTATCTATAAGTGGTGCAACTCCATTCTATTGTTTTTTGTAAACTCCCTTCTTTCTATCGCTTACCCTTACCCGGCTAAAGTAAGGATTGCATTCTATCTATCTACTTGATTCTGAAAGAAAGCAAACACAACAACATAGCTCAGCTCCTAAGAGATGCTATAACTTATATTATAAGCAATGCTCTGTTTTGTTCCAAAATGTTAGAATAGGTGGTATATAGGTATGATTTTCTTAACGTATTGCTTGTTGCTTCGTTTAAGAAGGAATCTCGGCACATTTCAATACAATAACAAGTTATGATTGGAAGCCTTTAGCCCCCCTTGAGAAGATCTTATTGACGACGCCTTGAATTGAAGAGAATTATATAGTTAAGTTAAGAATAGAATTAGATAGTGAAAGTGCATTTCTTTCATATTAGTGAATAGAAGTACTGGTACCAACATTTCATACATTTGGAATGTAAGCACCCAATACTGGACTATAGTCTGAGGAAGCTCTTTAGAGTTTAGAGTGTTGTTACTCAATGTTCGAATTTGTATACTTAACCGCTCTATACGTGTATGATCATTTACTTCGCCTTTCCTGTAACCTATGTTCTTTACTCATAGAGAGTAGGTAGGGTTATTATGAAATTCTATTGAGGTGCGTGCCCATCTAATATGTACTTGTTGAGTTCGAACAAGCAAACCTGTGCCTTAGTGAGTGAAGAGGAGATGCTATATTTCCTTATTTATGAGAGTGAGGGCAATGTTGCTACTAGAATCCATATGATGCTCGAGAGATTCCATGAAATGAAAAAGGCAAGCAAGCTGTTGTGCCTTACTTTAATAAAAGCTGGTAAGCAGTGTCTTTACAGGATTCTATACAATGTGCTCGAGTCGAGGGATTCCATTCAATAAGTGAGTAAGCATAAGCAGTGATATAAATATCTTACATTAACCAAATCTTGACATTAAGAAGTTTATACTACGCCCTTGCCCATTAGCTTATTAGAGTAAGGAGTTTAGTTACTACATTCTATCATAGGGAGCACTCAATTCCATTCAAACAAGCAAGTAGAGTAGTAGGGTAGATAAAAAGCAACGGAGCAAGCAGTCAGTCTGATGTGTTCTTACAAATTTCTATAAGTTCAGTTGTGCACCATCTTGACTGTGTTTTTCATCAATTCTATATATGTGGCGCAAAACTCAATTCTCTTATTTTTGATTCCGTTGCGCACTAACGCTTTGATGCTTTAGTTCTTCTTTGAAGCTGTAGTTAGGCTCTTTTTGATTTGTTTGAAGCTGTAGTTAGGCTCTCTTTCTTTGTTGATGCTGTAGTTAGCTGGGAGGAATATCATTTGGGGTGGTAGGTCGACTGCTTTCGGAGTAGTAAATCGCATCATAAGCTAGTAGGTCATATGGGTTCCGAGGAGCAAGCTGCTCGTCCGGTTAAAGTAGTCACTCTTATAACGTGCTGTAGGGCAAAAGTCAGACATTCTTTCTTTCGGCACCATTTCGGTAAATTAGATGTCTATCTTGCTTAGCGCCCTCCCTCGCCTGCCTCCGCTCTTGAAACAAAGCTAACTCTTGCAACAGCCAAGCCCCGATGAAGCAGAGAATCTTTGGTGGAATAAAATAACAAACACTTCAAATTACTAGAAACAAACTGGAATGGATCCTCCACCTACTAAGTATACAAACAGTAGAATCAAATCAATATCAATTAATTCTATATAAAGCTAGAAAAAGATAGAATTCTGGAACTGGTGATTCTCATTATTCCCTTGCATTCGATCTACCACTGGCGACCCTAGCCAATAATACTTCATTTGAATTCTAGTATCCACTCCCTCGTATCTAATTCTAGTATCCGCTCCCTCGTATCTAATTCTAATCAAGATGAGAGGTCTCCCATTACAAGAGTGGAAGACGAAGCCTGTTTTCCCTGCCCTGCCCTCATATTGGAACAAGCTGGAACAATACTCTCCTCTCGGAACCGAACCACTTCTTATAGGATCAAACATGGTAAACTCCCCTTGAAGAATCGATTGCTGCTGACTCGTCGCAAACACCTATCATTGCACCTGACCTTTTGCACTCTCCTCTTGGCATTCCACTTTAACTAGAAGCAGCTCAAGAATAGGGTTTTAAATGCATTCTTTCGAATCCTTATATGTTTTTATTGAAATCCCCCTTGGAATACCCCTAATGGAGCTTAGAATGAATTTCTTGTGTATACCGTAACCATCTGCCCCTATATTAAAGCAGCTTGGTCATTATTAGTAGTTGTCGTTGCTAAGTTAACTTGTTGAGTCAAGGAAAACCAATAATGGAACTGCTAGCGAAGGAAAACCAATAATGGAACTGCTGGCGCTAGTCAAAGAATTAATAGAACTTCGCTGCTGACGACTTAACCACTACGTCGGCCTTAACTGCTTCTTTTGTTGCTGAAGATCCGGATCGAGCTTCTTCTCCACTTGCAGAACCGATTGCTACGTCCATTACTTACATTTATTGCCCGTGAGACTTAACCAACCGATTCTGGCTAAGGGGAACTTGTCAGCTAAGGTTAGCTTGTATCTTTGCCTTTCTCGTTGCCAACACTCTAACTGGAACAGCCGGCCCATTATGTCGCTTCCTCGCCTGCTCCTAGTACTTGATATTCTCTTACTTACTTGTCTTATTAATTGACTTACTTGCTGTGTGTGTTGAAAGAATTCCACTCAAGGCGCTGAAAGCCTACATCTAGCACTCCTACAGTTGCTACTATCTTCTTGACCCAACTCTACTTTCTACTATACTGGACTTCGAACTGAAAGAGACAGACAATCAGCTCATGGCATTGAACTCGCAGACAAAGCTCGAACAAAACTGGAAGATGCCTTTAGCACCTGAACTCATTCACTTGATAACTTCCATACTAGACTAGAGTCATTATCTAGATTCGATTCTTCAACTTCTAATGCCTATAACTGGAATTGCCCTGGCCTACTTTGATCTCCAGGAACGTATTGTCTAGTAGTAGCTTGGCTGTTGTTATTCTTACAGTTGTGTTTTAGGTCTTGGCCGTTAGTAGTAGCTTGGCGTCTACTAGTTACTTGTGCAGTAGTTGTTTGGCGCTTGGTGGATCTGGACGTCGAGTTCAATTCCGATAGGAGCAGTTGCTTTCCTTGGTTAGATCCCCCCGTTTCAAGTTAAGTAGAGGAATCATCAGATTTGGATGTCAGCGCAGTAGACTCAAAGCAAGTCATAGAAGAGACACGCAACTAGGCAAGTAAGCTATGGTCAGTAGTCCAAAGTCTAATCAGTATTTGCCCAATTCCTTATTCTAAGAGAAGGTCTCTGAAGCACTAGTACCACTCTTTCTTCTTTTCATTATGACTTATAGTTAGTCGCGGAAGAGCGAAAGGCGGGATAGTTAGATTGGGCTGGGCCCCCAGGGGATCGGAATGAAAGAAAGTATAGTAGAGCTGTAGATAAAGCCCGGCCAAGCAACGTTGTAAGTAGACGCACCAACAGAGTTCAAAGAACAAGAGTTAGATGAGCCAAGCCAATAGTATACAAGCCGAATGACCAGATGTAGCTGGATCAGACTAAGAAGCGGGGATCAGTATCGGAAGTCTAAGCTCATGCAGTTTGGGTTGACTCAACAAGTCACTACTAGACAAGGAGACAACCTACCACTTTTTACCAAACACGGGAAAAAACAACGCAAGGGTATTTTCGCTACTGGTGAGTTCCAAAAGAATTCCAATTTGACAGGGCTCCTGCCGCTACATATTAGTAGTTCCTTGGCTCGCATCACTAATACTATCTCCTTTACTGAATGAAAGAATTCAACAAGTAAGTCAACTACCTTACCATATGTTGTATCAATAGCATAGGCAATTGCCTGTATCAATAGAAGAACCGCCCAACTCTCTTGCTTGTCTAAATAGAGGAACCACCCTACTCATTGACTCTTGCTTTGGAACCAATTATTCTATTATTATATTCTCATTCTTCTTTCACTATGTGGTCCAGCAACAAAGATATTCCCACTTCGCTTCGGTCTACATCCCTTATTCTTTGTATTAGTAGGATTAGTCTCTCTCTACTTTCTGATTACCCAATAGCAGCTGCGGATGCTGAATCTACTGCTTTCTCTAATCTTTGCTCTGCTCTTTACTTCCCATTTGTAGCTGATGATCCCAATCTTGCTGATGATTCTAATCTTACTTCATATCCATCTTCGGCTTCATATCAAACTATAACAGTCCATTCTTCAGCTTCTTTTTCTTATTCTAGGGATTCTTCTAGACCTCCAGTCGAACAGGGCAAACTTCACTCATCGTGGTAGCACCCCGAACATAAGTGTTAGCGCAAATTAAGTACCTGCGCTCTTTTCACTGATTAAGACATGAACTAAACTCGCTAAGCTAGGCACAAACTTACAATAAGGGCCCGAACTCAATAATGGAACTTGCTCCGGCAAACTCCTTACGCCCGGGTTTGAGTTACTTTCCTTTCGGTTAAGCCTTATTGCCCCCCCGCAAACACAAGACTCGTAATAAATACATTAGCCGGTGAACACCAAAGCCAGTAGAATATCCTAATTCCTGCTCGGATGCAGATTCTCTAACTGCTGATTATCTAATTGAATTACCTGCTTCAAATCCTCCTTATGGAACAGCAAAGCTAACCTTAGCAACGCAACTAGTAGTGAGTGACTTGTTGGGTATTCTAGTAGTGAGTGACTTTTGGGTATTCTAGTCAAATTCCGGGTCCTGCTCTAGGATCATCCTATTTAGAAGCAGTGTAAGGAATGGAGTATTGATTGGCAAGACCAATATCCTTCTTTCTTGTATAAGGGGGAAGTATAGAATGGACTGATTGATATGTTTCTGGTCTAGGTGAGGAGTGGGTATCCGCTCTTTAAGAATGCCCAGTTCAAGATCCTATTGAAGCCGATTCCATTCCTGCTTTAGCGGTGAACAAGTTATCTGCAAGCGGAAAGGCACTTCAAGCTGGGAGTGTAAGGATCTGGATCTGGAGTAGTGCTGTCATTGACTTAAGAAGAAATAAGCAGTGTGCACAGTGTAAAGGTATACTCCTTGTGTTTTCAGGGATTGAGTGGAATCGACAAGAGAAGAAGCTTTTTCAAGATCAGAATGAGGATCTCAAGAAGTCTTAGGTATGGTTTTAGAAGATGGAGCAGGATATGGAGTAGGAGCAGATACTGGCTTTGAAGCTGGAGAAGTCAAGTCGACATCGGCTACTCTTTCTCTCTCACCAACCCATAGGCTCCCCTAAGAAAGAATGCAGAAACACCAGCTTCGTCGCCAACAAACACAGAGAAAACAGAGTCTGGGCATTCCAACCAAAGAGGAGATAAGGCTTCTGGAGACTTTGACACTGACAACTCAAAGTATGGCATAAAGCTAATTATGACTTTCAAATAGTAGAAGAAGTATTATGACTTAAAGAATAGTAGAATAAGTAAGAAAATCCGTATTAGGAACATAAAGATGTTAGGCAAAAATGCACTAGAAGAAACTTTCGATAGCGCTCTTATAATGGGGAATTTGCCATTCCATTAGTTAACCCTGTCTTAAAAGACTCCAATTTAGGGTTTCTGCCACTTGCCAGTACTTATAAGTTCAGGGGTGGTTTTGTTGACTTACTTGGTGGGGTAGGCGACTTGTTTTATTCCTTCAATTGACTAGCTAACCTTTAGCGACCTATTACTTAAGGGCACATCTTCAGTAATAGCTCATCATAAATATACTTTATTTTGTTGATTATGGTAGCAAAAACAACTTGAGCGTAACATTATTAGTTCCTTGGCGAGTGTCTTGGCGGGTAGTTGTGGAATTCCTATACAAGGCTCGGGTAGTTGACTTATAGAAAGGATTCTGATCTCGGCTAGGCTTCAGCGGATGACTTAACTGCTTCCCTTGCCCACCGATGCTCTAGCTTTAAGGCTGTTACCCACTAGTTGGATTCTGAAAGTCAAGTGAGTGAATACTGGTTATCAGTGGTTCAATTCCGAGTAACCTAAGCATCAGTCGTTGTGCACCGTATCCAGGCTTACTCTATCCCTAGCTTGAGTCGAGCTACCTGCTTTAAGTCTTGGAGTTGGTGCTTTAAGGCGGCTTAGTAGCAGTTGTCTCATCCTTGCTAGAGCACTACCATCAGTCCGGTTAGCAGTGCTTTGATTCTGTTTTGGCGTTGCTTGGCTCTGGATTTCAGCACTTATAGCTTCCTCTCTCTCCTCTGGCGGATTCTAATAAGGGCCCTAACAAAACTTCCCTTTAGTGGCTCTAACAAAGACAGATGAAACTGGACTACTACTACTGGGACTACTATCTTCTTACCCTGCCCCGGAACTGGACCTTAGAACCCTAGTATTGGAATAAAACACGGAATTCAAAAGGAGCCAGAAACAGACCAATACTTGTCAACTTAAGAAGGGACTTTAGCTACACCAATGAATTAAGTGCACATAGAAAGTAGGAGAACAACAATAACCATTTGTTTTAGGCCTTGGCCGGGATGACACTCATAAACTACTGGCTCTGCTCTTACTGCTTCCCTTGATGGTTACCTTGACGACCCTAGTAATCGAATTCCAAGCCTACCTTAGCATACCAAGTATGTCAACTAAGTCAGTCAACTAAGTAAGTAAACTAAGTAAGTAAACTAGCCTCTCGCCAACGACTTATAAATACTCCCCTCTCGCCAACTACAGGACTAGCTACTCGAAACTACTGGCAAAGAATGAAACTCGCAAAGCAGCTGGCAACTATCACTATGTCTTCCAATTCCACATCCATTCTTCAGTACTCAATTCCATTACTTTGATGCTTGCCTGGCCTGATAGCTTGAATAGCTTCCCTTTCCTCTCTCTCCTATGGCTCTCTTTCATGACTCAAAAGCACTCATAGGGAATTTCCTGAGGCTTAATAGGTCATTTCCCATCAAACGAAATCACCAAGTCACTAGGCAAGTAGACAAGCAACAGTAGGAGTGATTGTTTAAGTGCCCGGATTATAATAAGGGCTAGTAGTCCTGCTCTAGTGTAATCCCTAGTGGAGTCTTATTTAAAAGATAAAGAAAGCATATCAATGTGTTTCAATAGAGTATCTTGGGGTAGTGGAATCCCCCAGTGTCATTCTTGCCCTCACTCGTGCAATTCTTACTTTCCCTACTCAGTTGCCCTCTGTAACTACCTGGTAGCCTCTGAGTGGCAAACACTGGTTGAAGCCTGAGCGGTGTTAGCTTCATTCTTGTAGTTAGTGGGTTGGTTCTTAGGTGCACTTTTTTAAGTCCTGGTAGCGGTGGTTTAAGGCTTGGTAGACACCGTTCTAGTCTGAGTTTCCCCGGCATCAGACTTGGAGTTAGTGGTTTGGGAATTCTAATAAGTAAGGGGTAGTAGTGAAGCCTGCGACTGCTTAGTTCCATTCCTAAATTCCTTGGGTTCGGTCTGAGTCTACCCGGTTTGATTCTTCTTCTTTGACTCCCTTGCTTTCATTAATAATGGAATTGTTAACCTCTAGTATAGAAATAGGGAAGATTCCTCACCCTCGTGTGACTTATTTCTGAAGAGACTCATGAATTGGAATTGAACTCTCGAGCTCAATCCTATGATTTGGATCCAGCTACATCTTAAGTTGCTTGGTGCTCTGAACTCTTAATAACTCCTGACTTTCAGCTAACGGGAGCTGAATAAGTGATCTACTCGCCCCAGGACTACTTCAGACTAAACTTCCCTTTCTTACCCAACAAAGCCTTACTATTAAGCCTTCTCAACTCAGGATTAAACTAGAGCAGAAGTATACGATACGGAAGTAGACTATTGTTACCCGCTTATAGTTACTTTATTACTTACCATGTGCTCGGTTGCCAGAGTGAGATTAGCTAGATGATCTTCCTTCCTCGGGACAATCAGTCAAGTTACCAACTTCTCTTGTTCTGATGTTCAGATCCTATCAACCCGCCTGTTACTTACTTTAGAGCCCCCCACACCCGGCTAAGGATTATTTTAATCATATGACAAATCTTCCAATAAGTCTTTCAGGCTAAGGAGAAAGTGGACTCGCCCCTCTCGCTACTCGCAACAAAGACAGATGAAAAAGCACTACCACTTGTAGGATCCGATGCAGTAAAGTAAGTCTGAGAAGCAGTGGTTCCTTTCTTATTGGCTGTCAGCGAGGGATTAGATGCAGGTAAGGAAGCAGTTGAACCGCTCCTGCTTAAAGAGATTAGATTAGGCTTCTACTCCCTTTGAATCTATGAC
This sequence comes from Musa itinerans, assembly GCA_001649415.1. Taxonomy (NCBI): domain Eukaryota; kingdom Viridiplantae; phylum Streptophyta; class Magnoliopsida; order Zingiberales; family Musaceae; genus Musa; species Musa itinerans. The sequence continues at coordinate 15,663 of LVTN01000322.1, forward strand.
TTATAAATACTCTGCTCTACCAGGTCCTGTGTCTGTTGGTGTGTAGACCTCGCCTCTATGAAGTAGACCTAGCCTCAAAGCCAGTACTTTAACTGCAGCTAAGTAACTGTAGCTAAGTCTCCACAGGAGTTCTATTCCTCTGTAACTTTGTATTATAGCGGCACCCACATATATGATATTCTATTATAATGAGATTAGATCACCTCCGTATTGTTCCAGTCCAGAAGAAGCAAGGGTAGTGAAATCGACCAAGTCAGAAGCAGTTAGGTAACAACATTCTATCAGTGGTGCAAGATAGAGAAAATCAGTGAAATAGAATTCCGTGCTAAGATCAGATCCAGTGTTACTTGACTCAACAAAAGGTAGAGGTGGATCACCATCAGCAACATCCGCAGTTACAAGACAATCTGCCGTGAAGTATAAAGGAAAGCACTCTCAAAAAGATGGTGTTGCAGTTCAAAAGTAAGCAGGGGAATTAGAATGCCCTGGTACTGTGAGAAATGAGGCATATAGCGCATAAGTCTCCTTACCCACCCATAAACTCATAAGTGAGAATTGACCTCTAAAGTAGGGAAGTTCGAATGAAACTCTTAAGTAGGAGCCAAGCAGATGCAAGCGGGAAGTGAATGAGTTCAATTATTTAATGCAATACCTGAGCTGGGTAGGCGCGTGTGTGGATAGTTGGTTCTTCACTTAAAGTAGAGGCTCTTATAGTAATAGCCAAGCATCTCTGTCTGTATTAATAGCGGCAGTGAGCTTATCAGCAGAAGTCAGATTCAATCTTAAGTATAGTGGGCCAGGTATCTTAGTATACGACCATTCTTTAGTTCGATACCAGGAGTGAAAGGCTTTACCGCTTTACTATTCATTTCTGGAACTATAGAGCTAGTAAAGATTCCTATGATTTCCTGTTGACAGGGGAGAATTGCCAATGGCATGGATTCTTTCTTTATAGGATATTATTTCTTCATTTAGTCTAGTAGTTTGGAAGCAATGTAGCTAATGTTGCTAAGGAGTCAAAGAAATACTTGTTGCTTTAGTTTCTTATACTAAATGTGGAGAATTGGTCTTTATTGCTCTAGTAGTTGCTGGGCCCTTCTTCTATTCTAAAGTAAACACCTATGCTCTGGTTGGGTAACTAATCCTTTAAGTGCTGACCTAGACTCTTCACCTGACCAAGCTGCCTTAATAAGTAAAGCTTTGAGTCCAGAGTGAACCTTTCCCCTTTGCCTTCCCGCTTCCCTTGATAGTGAACACAGAACTTTCGCCAACACCAACTGATTCTACAAGTAACAACTACTACGAGGGGTGAGTTCAAAAGGAGACTATTTACTAGACTTAACGAGCACTTAAACTCCCCTTCAAGAATAGATTTCACTTGAAACTGCCGAGTAAAACACTGGATAGGCAACCACATCCATGAAACTAGGCACCCAACAAGCATATAAAGTAATTAATAGAAGAATAGGGATAGATCTTTCTTTGATACTTTAGAGCACCCCACACCCGGATTGATGATCCAGCTTTCATAACTGCAGGTTACTATTAGTAGATTACACTGATTTGTAGAACATAAACAGAATGGAAGAGGAGAGGCACGTGTAATAAAGAAGCAAGAGGAGAGTCTAGGTTCCTTGCAAGCGAGTAAGTCTTATTCCACTCGGGGCCAAGCATATACTACTAAAGAAGAGAGAGGAAGAAACAAACAAGCAGCGGCATATAAAGCAAGAATCGGGACAGAAAACATAATGTTAGTGAGTTCGGTGCCCTTACCAAGTCCTTTCTTCGGCCTCTTCTCCAGATCTCTGGTAAGCCAACACCTTTTGGGGGTACAGGCTTTGAAGCGGATTCCTATTGATTTGAAGCAGAATAAGAAGTCGAAGGAGAATACGCTATTTCAGCAGTAGGAGCAGTGCCAGTGAAATGTAATATGTGAGTTTTGAAGCAAGGGGAAAGCTATTAGTTTATTTCTAAAGAAGAGAGTTCCGCTCGCTAAAGGGAAGGGAGTTTCATATAGAATCAAAGCAGGATCAGGATCTTCAACTAGAGTTCGGGATGCTAACGTGAATGAATCCATTGATGTTTGAGTGAAATCTCCTGTTTTCGTATGCAAGTATAGGTCGGAAAAAGAACTAGTAAAGGGATAACAAGTATATACAAACTTAGGAGTTAGCGGGTATAGATTTGCTTTTAGTAATCTGGGGGGTAAGATAGAGATTCCATTCCAGTAGTTGGCGAGAGAGATTCAATTCCAGGGTTCCTTGAACAGTTGCAACAAGACTCAGTGCGTCGGCGAGAAGATAAGTTGAAATTCCTATTTGTGAGTGAAATTCTGTAATTCCTGTTGATATAACACTTGCATCCTCAACTTCTTCTAGAGGCCTCAACTTCTTTCCTTGCTGCGGACAAGCTATACGATGAAACAAGAACCGAAAAAGACTAATATGAAGTAGACCTAGACCTAGTATAAGAGCCTTTACTTGATTCTTCACCCTTGCCCACGAGGAATTAAAGAAGAGACTTCACTCCCCACACCCGGTAGTTGCAATCCTTTTCTGATGTTTCTTATCTGTAAACAACAAAATCACTGTTGAAGCAAGTAGTCAATTGTTAGAGTCGACAGTAGTTGCTTGTTCCCCGAAACACCCATAAGCATTAGCACAAGGGCGAACTCACCCCGAGTAGTTGAATGCAAAGTAACTAGCCATCCCAGTGCTCTTAATTGTAAGTAAGAACGAAACTACCAAGTGGGCCAAATACATAACTTGCCAGCGCATTAGGTACATTAGAGAAGATAAGGACATAATACATAACGATCTAGCCCACTTTGTCATAGAAACGATCTAGCCTACTTTGTAATAGAATATGTAATAGACTTACTCTCTTATTGGCTTTGAAACGAGGTGTAACAAAAGAAGTCCGGGTATCCAGAATTAGCAGTGCCAGTGAAATCTAGTTTCTTAAATTGATTGTTCGTATGCCGCTGCTTTCCCTAAGCTTGCCCTTACTTATTAAGGCTGCTTGTCTGGCGGAGTCCGAGTGAAGTCTACGATATCTGATCTTTTCGAATACCCCAGCCAGGGTAAGTACAAAGTGAGCGAGATAGAAGCTCCGTAGCCAAACCCTATTAGAAAAACGAGGTGATGAAAGCCTACAGAATGCATTTGAATTTGATTACTACAGATCATAAGAAAGAAAGTGTAGAGAATCGGAAAGATAGTGTAGAGAATCGGAAAGAAAGAATACGAAATAGAAGGTGCGTTTCCTAGTTCTAGTTAATGATAAGAAAGAGAAGGTGCGTTTCCTAGTTTTAGAATAGAATATAGAAGAGTTATAGAATAGAATATGGAAGAAAAGATAGAATATAGAAGAGAATATATAAGAAGAAAAGATAGAATATATAGAAGAGAATATATAAGAATTATTCTCATATCATATATAGGAAGAAAAGAAGAACAATTAGAATATCATATATCGAATTATCAGAGATAGAGTTAGCCCTTATCTTCTAGTAAGTTGCGGGTGCACGAGAGCCCTTTAAGTTCTTGGCTTGGCGCGTAGGGGTCCCGTTGTGCCGTGTGTTTGGAATTAGAAATTGGTCCTGTTTTGACATGTGTTTGGAATGAGAAGAATAGGGCTAGAAATGCCGTATTTCTCACTTTTGTATTGGTTGAGGTCAAATATGACATTGGCTACCCCATGGGGGGGCAAAAGGGGCCTTCTGAGGGGCGTAAAATCATGAATTTATGGAGGATTTCAGGCTCGAATACGGTACTTTTGGACTTACCACTCGCACAAAGAAGGCTGGCTCCAACAAAATCAGTAGGTTTTTTTGCTTTTGTTAAAAAAAGAAGAAATCTATCTCCTAAATTCGCTTTTCTCCTCCATAATTAGAGATTCTCTTTCTATAGGTGAACGGATTCCACAAAGCTAGTAAGGTAGGAAGAAAGTAATAATTAAGTGATTGACCTAAGTAGTAGCAGTATCGGCATGCGATGCGGGGGAGAGGAGTGAGAATTGAACCACATTCTCTTTGACCGTATTCTCTTTGTATTTGTATTTATGAAGACCTACCCTGCCAGATGAGAACGAGAACTGTAGTAGGAATCTCTTGGGGGTCGAGTTGGGTTGAGGCAATCATCTATTTGCTATCAGCCAAATAACGTATAATGTGTAGTGGCGTCTGCTTTTCCTTGCTTCCTCACCACCTGCTCTTTCTGTCCTACCTCGATACCTCTTTCTGTCCTACCTCGATACGCGGTGTGGTCAAAGTAGTCAACAGATTTGCTCTAGTTTAGAGCCTACATGTTACAGTTCTTGTTTCATAAGTTTTAGAAGCATAATAAAGATAAGAATCAAGTGAATTAGCCGCATCATTGCCTGATTGATCTGTTTCTGTTCAAAAGTGTAGTATACTCCTATAGTTTGTTTAGTGCTTTAGCTAGTTAGAGCCTTATGAAGGAAGGGCTTCGAGCCTTATGAATGGATTAGAGCCTTCTGAGGGGTTCGAGCCTTATGAATGGATTAGAGCCTTCTGAAGGGTAAGCACTCTTTCTGGGACGGGTACACAAATACGGATTATCCATAGGCCATAGAAAAATAAGGATTCTAAATAGGAGACCTTAGCCATAGACAAATACGGCGATTCGGAGAAAGTCTGACCTGGCTATTGAACGGAACTCCTTAATATTGAAATATAGCTGCTGGTGGGCTAAAGGAGATTATCTTAGCACTGCCACTCTATCTGGTAAAGGGACCTGCTGCAACGATAACTTAAACGATCAATTCATTTCATCCTGCCCCGCCCGAGAATCTGCTATCAATATCCAAAGATAGAAATTGAAGATGAGCGAGAATGCTATATCCTTATGAACAATCGACTACGAATGCGGGAACATAACTCGAATAGTACTATTTATATAGGCACCTACATGGAATTCCAGAATAACCCTACTAAACATGAGAGCAAAGAACATAATAGGGATCAAGGAAAGGCTTACGGTGGAGACGCTACCTAGGGAGCCAGAGAAAAAGAGGCGCCTTATATACAAGTTCTGTAGATCGAAAGTGACTTATCTGCTTTTCTGCTTTCCCCAGTGAATCTCATCTATAGGGTCTATAGTTTGATCCTTCCCCCCTTTACTTTATTGTTTAGCGAACTTACAATAAGGTCCTCTACATTCCTTATGGATACCCGATCTCTAATTCATTCCTTATATCTATATGCCCGATCTTGAAAAGCACTCTCCGAATACAGGACTTGTTTCTTACATTTTCTAATAATCCCGAGTTGCCATAGGAGAGGTCGGCAACTGAATAAGCTGTAAGAGTGTTGTCTCCGAGATCAGTAGAAGAAACAGAATCCGGGGCCATATCCGATGCTCTATCCGGAGTAGGAGAAGAAACCCACTACTTATTCTATTATGACTTGAGCGAGTCCTGTGCCCTTAAGTGATTCTTCTTGTGTACGAGTGCAAAAAGCCCTTCTTGGGGAGTCCGCCATTTCTTGTTCTTTTCTCTCTTTTCTCTCCTCTCGCTCTACTGCCTGGAACCTATCGTGCGACAGTGTTTATGGTACCTACCTTTCCAAAGTGTTCACTCTTGACTCCCTTCGCTCTCCCAGCCCTTGAACTCTTTACTCCCTTCACTCTTGTCTTGAGAGGCTGCTAAGTTAGAGAGAGCATGAGCTGGCAATAGATACAGGTTAAAACACCCGTGTTAATTCTTTTTACCCATTTTATGACATCCTGGGACCTATCTTGCTTTCTAACCATGGTGCCGATCTTGTTTTTGGCACTTTGGAACCTTTCTTTCCAAAAGTGGAACCAAATCTTGAGAAACTCGTTTTTGGCATTTCAACCTCTTGTTTTTGGCATTTTGCTAGTGTTTCGATACCTAAGTGGAACCTATCCCCTAGAAAAGTGGAACCGATCTTGTGACATCGTTTTTGACATCAATGGTAGAAAAACCAGAACTTTTGCAAGAAAATAGGCTAGGTTAAAATAGGGTGAATGAAAAGATAGGGTGAATGAAAAGATAGGGTGAATTACTTAGCTTCCAAGTCTACCTTTACTGAATGAAAGAATTCCACAATAAATTAAGAGTTGAGTTCAGATAGCCCTGGTTGACCCGGTTGATCCGCCAAACAACTACGTAAGACCAAGCCACTACTACGAAGGCAATCGAGCCAAGCAACGTATAATGACCAAGCCCACTTAGGCGCGGTAGCGAGCGGATAGCGGCAGGAGCGGTTCCTTATACGAGTAGTTTCATCTGTATTAGTTGACTAGAGAAGAATGGTAAGTATAGAATTGCCTGCTCGAGTTTCTCCTATTTAGAAGCAGTGCCAGTTAGGTCTACTTGTTCTGTTGCTGTATCAAGATCATCAGATCCCGTTTTTGAGTCCTGTGCCCTTAATTAATGCCATTAAGCAAAGCGGGCAGGGAGAGAGGTGAGCCCTGTGCCCAAGGGAATCAAAAGAAGAATGAGCTATAAGACGAGTGAGTTCAATTCTAACAAAAAGAAGAATACATCTAGTAAAAAGGCAGCTAGGGTATTTCTGCAAAGCCTGTACTTTCTTTATGATTGATTAGAAGCCGGGGCAGGATCAGTGCGAGGAAATGATGGTGCTAGCCCTGTTCCGTTGCCAGAGGTAGATTAGAGCCCAGTTCAAGTTCTCAAGTACAGAAGCTAGACTTGCTATTTGATAGCATTGGTTGAGTGGTAGTAGATAGTTGCCAGTATTAGTTGCCAGAGCCAGAGGTGAAGTAGAGTAGTTTCATCTGTATTAGTAGACATAGGAGAGGCGAGTAAGCTAAGCTATAAGTAAGGAAGTAAAGAATAGACCTCGCCCCAAGTACTGAAAGTCAAGAATTGCTATCCGCCAAGGAACAGCAAAAACATAGAAATGACAGAACTCATAGTTCGCTGCCGCGCCCTTATTGTAAGTTGGTTGTTTACCAGTGTTGTTTACCGGGTTTCTATAAATTCTCTCTCTTTTTTATCGGTCTATTAGGGGAAAGGGGTCGCTACCCAAAATACAGGGTTTTGGTGAACTTGACTCAGACTTCAAACCAGTGCCACTCAGGCTTAACTCCAGTAGTTGCAGAATAGAGCTAGCAAGGACAAGACTCAACCCAGTAACTAAAAGAACCGAACCTCTACCAGCAAGAATCAACCTAGCAACTAGCAGACTGAAAACACCGCTTCTAAGGCTACAACTACTACTCGACAGAATGGAACTGGTGAGTGCAAGAATGGAGCCTCATTAGGGTGATAAGAATGCAACTAATACCTATTTCTTAAGTCTTCCCAGCTCCTGAAGTAGTAGATAAGAATCTAACCGGGTAGTGTAACGGAATGGAGCTAGTTAATATAAGAATCAAACCACTGCTCCCGAGGCTGACACCCCCGCTAAAACAGCAAGTTAGTAAGTCCACCACGCATACTAAGGCTTCGACCAGTAACAACCAGAATGAGAGGTGTGAGGAAAGGATACTATTAACTGGAGTGGTGAGTTTCCCTTTTCTATTAAGTAGCAAGAGAGGGATATCCAGAGGTGCATTAGAGTAGTCCAGTAGCATCTTTCTTAGTAGCCAGAGGAGAGGAGAAAGTAAAGTCAGGGGTGAAACAAAAACTGCCTTTTTGCCGTGGTTTGGTGACTCGAGTTAAGTCAGCGTAGACTCAGAATTGACCTAATCCTTCATAAGTAGGAAAGTAAGAACTAGTTAGTATAAGCCTTAACCCTTTCTAGATCATGTAAGAATTCAACCACTGCCAATAAAACCAGTACCAGCAAGAATGAAACTAAGGAGTCAAAGAATCGGATACCCAGATAGAGTCACAGAATTCCCTTCCCCGCAGCTAGTAGTGAGTCACAGAATTCCACTCAGAGGTTAGCTAGTAGGCGAGGTGAGCTAGTAGTTAAGGTATTAATTCCACTCAGTCAGTTACTAGGCATGCATCTAGGGCAACTATGTTGTTAAAGTAGTAATGACACTCTCCAGTAGGCAAGTAGGAAAGTAGGAATGGAATAGTTTCTAAAGAAGGAAGAATTGAACTCAGTAGCCAAAGAACGAAACCAGAAAGGGAAAGAATAGAGCTAGGGAGTGCCTTATAGTAAGTTATTGAACCAGTGCCCACCAGTCTTAACTCACTTACCTCAGGCTGAAACAAGGTATAGTTACAACAGGCTTTAAGTAGGTCCACTGAGAATGCACTAGTGAACAGAAAGACTTAACCTTGAGCTAGAACTGACTATAAGGGCTGATGCTAGAGTCACGCTCAGAATGGAGCTATGTAGCTAAGGTCTAAAACCCCAGTTGCTACTGTTGCTAAGGTTTCTCATGATTAAGTTAAATACCTGTTGCTACTTAAGGCCTAGAGGTAGGGGCAGAGTCAATTCCATGCTTTGAAGCTATGAAGAAACAAGTAAGTATAGAGCTACTAAGATAAGAAAGTGTAGCTACTAAGAGAAGAATGGAACTACTAAGTACAGAATTGAACTAGTAAGTACAAGAATGAAAGCAAGCAAGGGAAAGCCAGTATTCTTATCTAACTTACCGCTATGTCGCATCCAGTACTAAGATAAGAATTCAATTAGTGGTCAAATCAGAATGAGGTGATTATGCAAGTGTGAAGTCTACTCTCAAACTCTATTCTTAAGGCTATGCCCGAGTCCTGTGTTCCTATAGGTGGTTACCGAATCCAACTCATCAGTCAAAGAATGCAGCCACTACAACCAAGAATGTAACCGGTAAGCGGAAGTGTTTCCTCTGCCTTTGTCCTGTGTGAACCTGTTTACTTGTTCGGATCTGATCTGGTCCTGTTTAATCTGTAGTTGTAGCCAGAGGTATTCATTCTAAGCCAGGGCAGGGGATGGGTGAACTCTAAGGTAAGAATTGAGCTAAGTAGTCCAAGAATGAAACTAGAGCTACTATCAACTTAAGAGTAAGACTTAGCATCATAGCTACTTAAGACTTCAACCAGTGTTACTGATTCCCTGTATTCCCACCAATACCCTATTTCTTAAGTCTTGCCCGATGCTCCAGTACAAAGAGAAGAATTGAACCCTGTGGTCAAAGACTTAAACTCATATGCCCAAGCCCTGTGTTCGAGTTACAGGCTTCACTCACTACCAATAAGAATAAAGCAGTGGAGGTGAAAGAGTGGACAAGCGGAGCGGAGAGTCAGAATGCAACTGCTGGTACTAAGACTGGAAGCAAGGGAACTAAGACTGATGCGGCCCTCTACTATGCTAGGTATGTTGCTAGGGAATTCCACTCATATGCCAAAGTCCTGTGTTCTGTTCGGGAGCTAACTAATTCCAGAATTGAACCGGTACATCTAAGGCTTAAAGCACTAACAACCAGACCGAAAGCAGTTCACTAGAACCGAACCTTGGATTGCAGAATTGACCTCGTCAGTCACAGAACCAAACCAGTGTGAATCAAGGAATGGAATTACAGAATTCAACTCAGTAGACCAGAAAACCGATATGACCTATTACTACTCCTGGAGTAGCAGTTAGGTCTCTTAGTAAACTCTCTCTATTAAGTAGAGGGAAGGCTAAGAATTGAACTCAGCAGTCTAAGAATTGAAAGGTAGGTTCACAGAATGAAACTTATACTAAGTCGACTAAGAATGAAACTTGTACCATAGCCTAGGCGATCAGAATGCAACTCTTTCTTGTCCAACCCAGTAGTGCTTCTTCACTAACTACCAGTGGAATAAAAGGAATCCAATCAAAGAAATGGCCAAGACGATGAAACTCGGTTAAGCCTCCGAAGCTCCTGCCTAGCAACTAACTACTAAGCTTGTCCCAGCTGAGGAGCCAGCTCAGGATCTAGCCTCTGATCGAGTATTGCAACACACGTTAGTGCTTACTTGCCTGTTTCATCAGTATCTCTTTTCAAGCCCCTTATTCTAAGTTCCCTTCTAGTCAGTTCCCCCTTGTTTAATCTGTTATCCAATACGAGGGATAGACTTTTTGACTTACTTGTACTCGGGTAGGGTAGGCTTGCTTTCATTCCTTAACTAGGCTCGGATAGGCTAGTTGACTTACTTGTTTCATCTGTATTTGAGTCTTATCCCTTTAGTACTACTCCTGTTCTGGTTTCTGTCTCAACTAACAACTAATAGTGGGTTTACAGCCCTAACTAGTAGTCGTCCAAAGAGTGGATCTAGGCTAGGTAGTGGTCCTGTTTCATCGGTAGCTTAGGCAGCCAATGAGGGAGAGTAGCCAGTTAATAGTACTAATAGGTCTAAGTAGTATAGTAGTCAAGAGGCCCTTATATTAAGTCGCCATAGTTTAGGCCTTTCTAGTAAGTCCCTTATAGTAAGTTTGCTAACCTCACTTTTGGTTGATACCTTCTCCGTAGTAGTGGAATTCTTTGACTAGCATAAGGGTGGTTTACTGACTTGGTTGACTTATTTGGTGGGTAGGGAAGGGAAGCTGTTAAGTAAAGAAAAGGAAGCAGTTAAGTAAGAAGGAGAGGCTAGCTTTGACTACTGAGTGCAATGTAGTAGCTTCTGAGAATTAATACCTTTACGGGATGCAGAGAATAGATACCCTGACTACTTGATCTGATGATATGATATGATATGATCAGAGAATGGATACCTTTACTACTTTCTTGTTGAATTACTTGTTTACTGACTTGCTTGTTAGGGTGTGGGTAGTTAAAGTAGTGGCTTGGCAGCTAGGGGAGTTGACTTACTTTCTTGTTAGGAGTGCTTGCTTTGATGCGATGCCCTGTAAAAAGCAGTTGTTTGAGTTTCTATGCTCTGTAGCTAGGGTATCTGTTTAAGGTCTTAATTCCCTGCTTATAGTATATGACTAATTCCCTGCTTATAGGGTATATACTAAGAATGGAGCTAACTCATTAAAGAATGCAACTACTACAGGGCTTGTTTCATCCCGAGTTTAGTCTTCCAGTCTTGTTGAGGGTGTTGGCAAGTCAGATAGAGTTAGTTCTGGGAGGCAAGCAAGGTATCATCTTTCACCCAGGAAAAGAGGTTGGCAATTGAATGAAAGAACGAAACTCATAAGTCCAAGGCTAAAACTCATAGGTGAGCTAGTAGGAAAGTGGGAATTACTGACTTAGTTGACATACTAGTTAGGCTTGTTGACTTACTTGGCCCCGAGTAACTACTTGTTATGTGTTTGTGTTGCCAGAGTAGAGAGATTGGCTGTTTCATCTTCTTATAAAGAAAGAATCTCATAAAAGTAAAAAGCTTCTTATGGAACTAAGATCATCAGCTCCAAGTTAATAAACAGAATCAACAGGAGCTAGATCTACCCCTTATACCTTATACCTTGCCGACCTCACCTCTATTTAGAGCGTAAGCATCAACAAAAGAACCCGTAATATAAGTTAGCACTTGTTCGCCAACTCCCCTTGAAACTTGACCTCGTCTCTTTGAACTATCACAAGAACTGGACTTATAGTAATTTGATTCAACTCATAAACTACAGGCTAGGCCGACTTAATATAAGGGCCGGCTCCTATTAACTGATTTCAACAAGCTGCTTTCCACTATACCTCTGCTCATCTAAACAAGCTGCTTTCTCCGAGACCTATGGCTCTAGTACTTACGCTTGCTAGTGACGGGACTAAGAATGAAACTCCGTAGACTAAGACTTAAAGTAGCCAGTATAAGCCTTAAGAGAGGGCAGCTAGTTGACTTAATTAGTAAGCCCACCTATCAGTAGTTTCAGAATTTCACTAATACCGACTTACTATAAGGGCGACTCCAGGCTAGGAATACGGAATTGAAGAAAGAAACTGGATAGATAGCGGAGAAGATCAGAATGCAACCACTACTTGTAAGAATGAAACCGGGTGTTTAGTAGTTAGAAAGTGAGAATGAAAGCAAGGTTAGCTAGTATGGGAACCAAGGGCAAGGTTATCAGACTGAAACCCCTTATTTGAAGTTGTAGCTAGCTCTGTTATTGAACTCCAAGGCTTAAACCAGTGCCGAGTAAGACTGCAAGCAAGGGTAGCTAGTAGAGGAATGGAGCTAGTAAGTATAAGTATTCGAATTTGAACTACTAAGTATAAGAATAGGGTAACTATACCAAAAACAGAATAGAACTCATTAGTCAAAGAATGAAACTACTACGGGAGGGAAGGTGGAAAACGTAAGAATAAGTTGGGCCTCTGCTTCAAGAGTAGCAAACACTGAGGAAACTCCCCTTTCTGAATCGACAAGCCAACGCGCAAATCACTACTTACAAAGACCAAAGAAAAAGAGGGGAGACTCGCTCCTAAACTTGTTTACTTAGTTCCATTAGTTCAATACCGGCTATCTATCCCAACTTCAATCTAGGGCAACTGGCAACAAACAAAAGTGCTAATTGAATTGAATGAGGCTCGGATACTCTACATACCTATGGCAACAATGAACTTCATTCTTATCCACAAACCCATAGCGAGATGAAACTTCCGGGTGTGCTCTCCTCTTGCAACAAACCCCTAAATAATAAGTTATAAACTAGGTATTCACTAACTAGTTAACTTCTCCCTTGCACAACCCCAGTACGATAAGTAAAAGAAGAGGAACTAGCAGCTCACTCACATTTATACCTATGCGCGGGGGTAACAAGAATTATTGAGGATTCCCCTTCCCAACTAACTTACTATAGAGGTCTCTGCCCTTATAATGAATTTTAGGTCTACTACCTCTGGCAACTCGGAGAGGTAAATGCTGGACTTGTAAATGACATCTTAATGAAATCTTATAATAAGAGGGGAGTCAAAGAATAGATTGAGTCAGCTTCCCCAGAAAGTATAGGGAAAATACCCTTAGTAAAAGTCTATGAATGGGGTTGTTGAAACATCCTACTTAGTTACCGCAATGACTAGTGGAATTAGTGGAATCCCGAGCAGACTTAGAGCTACAGCACCAACAGCAGGATTACCTGGACCGGAACCTTACCCAGTAGCAATGAAAGAAGTAATTGGCTAAAGTGAGCCTTAACCAATACTGTAAAATGCCCCAACTAGTAGCAGAGTAGTAAACACAACTGAGGAAATCAATTCATTATTTAGAATCATAGGAGTGAGACATAGCTTAAACGCCAATTGAAAGTACCCTGCTTGAACACCGCCAAGTAACTGGACAAATCACTGCTAATGACCAAGCAACTAAGTAAGCCCTTAAGTAATTACAAGGCACCCCTTAGTCAAAGTAAGAAGCAAACTGGTAAATCTTAGAATGGAGCCAAGGCAGTTAAAGAAAGAAACTCGTTTTTTAGTAGTAAGCCTTAAGTAAGTTAGGAAGTCCCTATTTATTAAGTCTTGCCCGCAGCTATAGTACTAGGTTCACCGATTGCTCCCATCTAATAGAGTAGTCCAGAGCCATAACTTAATTAGTTGACAGAGCCAGAGAGGAGCCAGCTGCTTGTTGAAAGAAATAGTAGTAGTATACGCTTGGCTAGTTTAATACCGATCCTTGCTCCTGTGAGAGTTAAGTGATAGTCTGAATCCCTAGTTGGAAGCTTATAAGTAAGGGTAAGGCTTTGAAGCGGGTAATTCACAATCAAATTCCTCAGGAGTGAAAGAGCTAGTAGGGGAGTTCCACTGTTATAGTTCACTTTTTTCCTATCAAACATGCCTATCAAACAAATAGAGCTGAATTTGATTCCACATCCGAATCCCTTAGTAGGTGAGTTACTGGCAAAGACAAAGAGAGGAATGAAACAAGAGAGTAGGAAAGGTAGGTCTCCAAGAGAAGTTATAGGCTTAGATGGGCCAGGCAAGAGAAGCTATAAAAGGTGTTGGCTAAGGTATGCAAGGGAGGAAAGAGAATCAACAGTTTCAAGAGAGAGAATCGGCAGTGCCAGTGATCAAGTAAGGTTAAGGCGCAGTGCCATTTCCAGTTGCCTTTGTCTATAAGTAGGATAATTGCCAGTTCAAGTGACAGGTGAGGCAGTCAAGTATCTAGTTCTAGGATCCGAAGCAGGGAAAGTTGAATCAACAAGAGAATAAGCTGGGTCTAAAGCATAAGTCGGGGAAGTTTGTCTTGATCCCCCGGTAGTCCAGAGTCCAGAGCCATAACAGTATTTGTTGACAGCTGGGTAGTAGGTAAGTTCGAGTGTGAGTGGAATCCTTATAGTAAGTTGTAGCCAGAAAAATAGTGGAATCCCGCCAAGCAACTGCTAAGCAGGGCCGCGAGTGTTGTGGAGCTAGGAAGTTATCAAGTTAGGAAAAAAGTCTAGTTCTTGACCCAACTAGTAGTAGTATAGACTTACCGCGACTCTGGTATTGTATAATTGATTCTGTCCTTTAGAATTAGAATCTAAATAAGATGAAACTCGGGGTAACTTACTTAAAGGGCCTCAACACTGATTGAATTGCCTGGTAGTACTGGTAGTACTGTAAGAACAAGAACTGGTGCCTATGCCTCTGCTGCCTTTAAGAAGAGAGTTGCAGACTCTCCTCGACCTTTCAACTTAATGCTTTTTTGCACTCACCCCTCGTAGTTGTTGTTACTTGTATGCTTTACCTTATATACAAGCTTTTTGGTTACTTCTTTCTATAATACCGAGAGCTCATTCTGCTTTTTCTTCCCTAAGTCCTGTTCCTTTAATTACTGCAACAAGAACAGGCAATTATCCACGATACCGCGCAACTCACTCATTTCAATATTACTTTCTTTCGAGCCTAGTGAGATATGATTTTACACTTCCTTACCGTTAGCGCACTTATGATTATCGAACTGATTCCTCTCTTTCAACAGCATCTGATCTTTCTTTAAGTTCTGAATGGAATTGTGGAGTTGAGCACGTGGCATAGAATCCGAGCCTAGTAAAGATGCTGCTTCTCTATCTCTTCTCTATCTTATGAATCTGATGAAACTTCTGCTCCCGCTTTTGATCTCGTCGCCAACACGAGCTAAGGCCAATTAGTCCATTCATTCTCGTAGACAACACAAGCACCTTATACTTTAGCTTAAGAATCAAAGGTGGAGGCAAGCGGTAGGGCTGCTCTTTTCTCCTCATATATGGCTAATGACTAATAAACTCGCCAACGAATGCATTTTCTCCTTATAGCTTTGCATGCGGAGTTATGAAAGTTCCCTTCAAAGAGAGGCCAAGCTACAACTAAAGCAGAGGCTGTCAAATTCTCCTAAGATATAAGGGCACCTGAACCTCTATCCTCTCCACTTGTTCTTGCCCCAACCCCAGTTAGCACAAGGTCTGTTGACTTAGTTGGTAAGGTAGAAAGGGATGCCCCTTGCCTTTAAGGAGAAGAGCCAGAGGTAGATTAGAGTCCAGCTCCACTCCAGTTCTAAAGGAAGCAACCTTAGCCTACTAGCAGATACTTAGGAGAAGAATAAAGAGCCAGATTCGAAATCTGCCCTTATTTAAGCTCTAGGGTGAACTCGCTACCTATCTCTTTTTTTACTAGGGGTGATCGTCTGGTACCCGAGTTAGTTCTTTTATAGAATTAATACCTTAGTGAGGAGTTTAATGAAATACCTTATCCGGAGTAGAATATCAGATTTAGACCAATAGGAGTGAGACATAGCTTAAACGCCAATTGAAAGTACCCTGCTTTAACACCGGATTCAGAGTGCTTTCCGAGACACTTTCCTCGGAATGGTTTTTTTTGGGGTTACTTTTCTTGCCCCGGGAGTGAGACATAGCTTAAACGCCAATTGAAAGTACCCTGCTTTAACACCGGATTCAGAGTGCTTTCCGAGACACTTTCCTCGAACTGATTCTTCTAGAGTTTACTTTCCTCGCACAGCAAATTATTGAGTATAGTGGACTTTCCCAATTAATAGTAAAGGGCAGATACGGATCCAGCAGTTACAGTAATAGGTAGAGCAGGAGCAGAGAAAGAAAAGGTAGTTTTTGAATTACCTGCCCCAGTTCAAGTTCTCAAGTTAGGTGTTGAGGTCAGAGCTAAGTATGAGTAAGCAGGGCACTAAATCCAATCTTCATTCTATTACAAGGCTGGTAAAGGCTGGTTTACTTATTAAGTTAGATGAGATGCTCTAGTCTATAGGAGAAGTGGGCAAGAAATAGGAGTTCATTACGAGGGATATCCAGAGTAGAAGACCACTTCATTGAATGAATACTATGATATTCTTTCTTTATAATAAGCTGAAATAGCCGCACAACCCCGAATAGGCCTACTACACTTTAGAACTGCTGGAACCAGGCCAGGAGTTATCGGCTTTCCCGAGTAGTTGAATGAAAAGTAGCTAATTCTCGGGAAAAATAGAAGCACCCCCGAGAGCTCCTTTAGCTACACATTAGTAGTGTATTGGCCCCTACTGGATCACCCCAAAAGGACAGATCAATTATGTTTTCCGGGTAAACACAGGACTCGGTTATAACTGACTATAACGTATTTGAGGAAATGCAATTCTATTCCTCAGTAGTGACTCAGCGTCTATAAAAGTAGCGAGGGTTGGTGGGAAGGTTCCTATAATATATTTCCAAGAGATAGATGAATTTACAGTTTTAGGAGAGTAAGAAGCGGAATTGTAAGTATTGATAGGTCCAGGTCCAGTATCAAGTTTCGTTTCAGTAGAAAGATGGGGTAGTAGGGGTCTTGTATAGCATTGATGTAACCACATAGATAGGTAAGTTTCCCCTAGCCCAAGCCTCAGCCGAATCTCTTTTCTCTACTGCGACATCTGATCTTTTCGAATACCCAAACCCAAATAGTGGGTAAGTATCCAGTGAGCGAGATAGAAGCTACGTATTTTCATTTGTGACAGGGGTTAGCCCAGCCCTATCACTTGGCTTAAACAGGGGCTTACAGCAAACAAAACGAGCATTAACCATAAGTGGGAAAATGTTTAGTAAACTAATAAACTCAACAAACAACGACGCAAGACGAACAAGTAACTGAACGAATATAACTGTTAGCGGTGCGCGAGTTTCTAAGTCTGCGAGCTCGGTTATTGGCTTGCCCTACTTCACCTTAATACTTGACCAACTATGATTCTCTCTCTTATAGATGAAACAAGCACTAGGCGAACCAAAATACAAGAAGGAGATTTAGAGTCGATTCGGCTTCGTCTTCATCTCAAGCAAAAGAAACTGTTAATTGCACTGATGCCGAGTCAACCTTGCTCTTTAAGCTGCCGTTAGCGCAACACAATCACCTAAAGAGGAGACTTCACTCGCAACTTCAATTCTTTGTATACCACAACAAGCTTTAGGCAAAGGAACAACAAATATGGATTCTATTTCTTCTTCTCTCGTCGCCAACACCCCAGATCGGATACTGATTCACTTAAGCGTTTCAAAGCCTGTCGACATTATTTATATATAATAGGTAATAACTCGTAGGAGGTGAAGAAAGGACGGCTACGTTGCTTGTCTCAGTAAGTTGAGTCACTCACCACTAAAGCCCAGACTTGATAATTGGACTTACTAGAAGGGCTCTTTACCTTCTTACTTTCCTGATTGAGAGAAAGAGTACTAGGCGAAGTGTCACCGATTCAATCAAAAACTGCATTGCTTCACACAAGCACTTAATCCTACTCTCTGGGTACTAATACTTATTCAACTGGACCACTACTTGTCAACTGAAGAGAAGACTCGGCCAATTAAGAAGTTCTGGCGCGAAACTGACTTAGTTGCTTGTCAAGACTTATGCTTATCCGCCAGGTGGTAACGGGACTACCCTCCTTATCCTTTGCAGGGGTCTACTTCCTTTGTTATCCCTAACTATACTTCCTTCCTTTCCCGCGGCGGGGATGCCGGAAGCAAACACTTTGGATCTTGTTTATTTCATATGAGTAGTTAGCTCAGTAAATCCTTCGTTGAACATAAGTTAGCTCAGTAAATCCTTCGTTGAACATATTAGTCGTTAGCTCAGTAAATCCTTCGTTGAAGCAACGGCTTACTCTCAATAGGAGGCATAGACAGTGGTGGCTTATCGAGCAGCTCCACCGGTGCCATCTATGACACAGCAGCAGTAAAGCTAGCAGCAGATACTTTATGCATTCCGGGAGAAAGAAAGCAAGTGGTCCAAAGAGCAGATTTGAGTGCTGGAACTAGTTGTGCTCCTACTAATACTGGGCCAAAGGACGGGGATTCAAATGACAAGAATAGTGCCCAGCTACATCAACGGTTCGAAATCAGTTACTTGTAACAAATCCAGACACATAAGTTGATCCTTTAGATTCTATTGATCCCCAGGTGATCCAGTCCCATTTTGCGGAGTAGACCGAGGTAGGAATGGGATCGGGTCTTTTCACGTCTCACTGCCCGTCTTGATGAACATATTGGATGACTCCGGCTACGTGTCCTTCCCTCCTTCCTGCCCTCAGAGCTGAGCTGATAAGTAGGGATGCATAAGAGCAACGAATTCTTCTTTACTGAAAGAGCCTATTCGAGAACAGTAAGAGCGGATTCGAGGGCATCAATGAATGGTTTCCTCTTCTTTGACTACGAGGGCATCAATGAATGGTTTCCTCTTCTTTGACTATTATACCTACCCATGGTAACTGTGCACAACCGATTCTGACACCTCATCAAAACCTCAGCAACCGAGTAAGTGACGGCAGATTCTAGCACAACAACCTATTCTGTAACAAGAAGAGCGGATACATCCTTCTTTCAAGGAGCATCCCCTTCATGTAAAGCCCCCTAACATAAAGAAAAAAGGGATGGATTCCGACTCAAGGCACTTTTGGACTCTATTCCATCTAAGGAGAGTGCAGAATCAATCCATTGCTTTAAATACGAATAGTAGGCGTATATTTTCCAGTTAATAAAGACGTATAGGTTTAGGGGGGAAAGGATCACCATAGAACCGTTTTGCAAATGGATCAGTTGACCCGGTATACGAATGAATTCTAACTATCAACAAATTGTGGCTCAATGGGTATTGTCATTCTTTCTACTTTTTCTTAATTAAGTCCGTTGTTCTTCAGTAGCTCAGTGGTAGAGCGGTCGGCTGTTAACTGACTGGTCGTAGGTTCGAATCCTACTTGGGGAGAATTTCTAGTTCTCACTTTTCCGGGTATGCTCTATCAGTCTGTCCCAATTCCTCTTCTATCAGTCTGTCCCAATTCCTCTAGTTATGGAGTTCCTAACTTGCTCTCTGTGGCTCAATGGCCGATTTAGTAAAAGCTAGAAATTCCTATGGATGTAAGATCGTTAATTGCCTGCATCCGCTGGTCCATAAATTATGATATGTCAATATTGATTCTCATATGAAAACAGTATCCTGCAAGTGAAAAGGCTGGCAGTCGCAGTTGCAGGTAATCCCTTCCTTTAGAAAGAGTTGTTGCCCCGACCCATGCACCAGTTAAAGCCTTCCAGTATATGGCATAGGGTTGAGATATGAAGTCTACGGCGTGGCATAATCAAGTATATGGCAGGCTATAAGAAAGTTCTAAGGAAATGTAGAAAAGATAGTTCTAAGGAAATGTATAAGCTAATCAATAAAGTCGGTTGGCTAGCGCGGTACACAAATCTTTTTACGTCAAAAAAGTATGATATCGTTCGGTGTTTTTTTATTGATCCTACGGAAAGGGAGTTAGCTCCTCAACAAACTACTGAATAGTAGGGGAAGCTCATCCCTCGTTCCTTGCTTGTGCTTAGTGCCAATCTTCCTTTTTCGACTTCTTTCGCAACTAATACATACTTGGAAGATGCCTTATTACCTTTTGAGTTATGTATCATCGGATTCCTACTTTGAAGAAAAAGAGTCTTGTAGCAGCAGAAAAAGCAGAACTGGGCATTTCGTCCTTACGGATTCCGACAGCTTACTTCTATGATGGTACCGGTTAGGAGCTTTTTTGCCCACTGATGTGGCATTTGTCCTGAGATGACAGTAGCACCCGAGGCTTACTATATTCCCAATACAACTTCATAGTTAAAGCAGCGGCAAGACTCACAAGGTCCAGAGCCATTTACTCAACGGATGATTCAATAGAAGCTGGGTCGTGAAGAAAGACGTTCAAGCGCTACTCATACTCGATCTTGTTACTGGCTTTCCTTTCTTAACCAGGCGAAAGGCCCATCGAATATCACCTTTTTCTTGAAATATGAATATAGGTTTCAACCCCAGAGAAAGGATTCGCCATACGCTCTTCGTTGATCACTTCTCAAATGGTATATTATTTGGAACGGTGCGCTCACGCTTGGGTCGCATCTTCGCATCTTTATCCTGCTCCTTGTCAAAGCCGTGAAGCCATGCGTCTTCGACCAACCAGGACCCGCCTATAGCGTTTGGGTGGCGACCTACAAGCGTAGTAACAGAAAGGCATCTTAGTGGGCCAGAACTTATAATAACCGGCACTAAGAAAGGGATTGTCGTTATCTAAGTCATTCCCATTGGCAGGAGGCACGCCAGCATCTCTACTCATTCGTCGAGGAAGAGAAAAGAGCCAGAACTTAATAAATAGGGGCTTACTAATAATTCTACCACCGCTCGACCCAATCTTGCTATTTCTTAACGAAGAAGGACTAGACTGATTCGACTGCTCTCACAGGCTCAGCTGCTCGATAGGAATACCACTTCCAGGACATATTCACTCTCGCATGATCGTAACTCTAACTCGCGCCAAATGCCTCTCATAGGGAAAGCTTGTTCCCTCCCGCCCTAGTATAACTATTCCATCTACCTAATCCCTGAAAACAAGGGGATTCACCAGCCATCGTGTGCCTTGTCTTGATTTCAACCAATGGAATGCATAAGGAGAAATGTAGTATCGATGGGATCAAAGGATGGGATCAAAAAAGGATTAACGAGGGAGCAATTCCCCCAGAAAGGTCTGAATCTGAGTTACCCGCAGGTCATAGGTAACCTGTGGAAGAGCAAGCAATAACGGAAGGCTTACGAACTACTTAAGTGCACCTAAAGCGGAAAGTGATTCTAAAGTGATTCCCGCTGCGAAGAGCATTGCTTAACCGTCATCCAACTCAGACCGATTGAACTTATAACGAAGGAAATGGGAAAAAGGCGGACTTTTTGGTGTCATTTCCCGTTTCCGTTCGAGAACCCATGCCAGTAGATCCACAAAGGTAAAGGTTGGAGCAAAGATGGCTGCTGCTGGAGCAAGCATAGTAGGTTGAATAGGAAGAGACAAAGCAAGCGCCAGGGTGGGAGGAAAAAGAAGGGCTGCTTTAGTTAATCCTATACAAGGTACCTATACATATGGCTTGTCTTACGCCTATGTTCCCGCCTTGTTACCGATGGATACCTTAGTGGATAAGGTAGAACTACAGGATATGATACTATACTAGACTAGGTATAAGCTAGAGATGCTGTGTTGCGTATGGTACTTTTCAAGAAGAAGGTACTGTCTTTGAGTATAGGAAGGAGATTAGTCGTTAATCTTATGGCTTATGCTTCTTTGGTTTGGTTTCCAAATCGTAACAGACTCTTTCCAGGTGCCCCGAGTACAAGGCACTCCACTCGCCCTTACTACCTCTGAACTGTTATGGCTTTCTTACTTGCTGCGCCGGTGCCATTTAGCTATCCAATTCTCCCTGCACTGTGATAATCCTAGCGCTACACACTAGTCGACCAATCCTGTGTTCCATGCCCGATCTAAGCACATAGAAGTTTACAACCACTTCCTTCGCCCTTCCCTGTCTCACTGAGCCGCCTCACCCATCGTTCTGTTCGATCATTCATTGCCCTCCTAGCTCACTACCCGAGGCAGCCCCACCTCTTTCTTTTAAGTGGGAATTATTCCTTGTAAAGGCATGGAAATCCACCTGAGCTTGCTCATCGAAGAAGAAAAGCTTACTCTATACGCGGAATGGAAAGCCGACGTAGAAAAAGCCTTTAGAAGCTCCACACTAGAGTGATAATCGAGATTTCGACAAGAGTCCTTTCTTTTGGATTTTGGAAAGCGGATACCCGGTGTGATGATGTCAGGGCCACGTCACCTAGAAGTCTGTCTACCAGGGCCACGTCACCTAGAAGTCTGTCTACCAGGGCCACGTCACCTAGAAGTCTGTCTACTTGATTTGATGAGTTAGGAATTCAAACCTTAGCTGTACGTAAAGGAAGCAGGGTGCTTCAATAGGATAGCACAATCCCATTCAGGGAGTCTAAGAGAAAAAACAGATCGATGATGTTGAATTCTTTCTATTTCTAGTGTAATTCGTTGTCGATTCATAATCCCTTGTGAAATCCCTATTAGAATGCCATTGATCGCTAGACAATATCGAGCCAAATCAGACTCGTGAGGTCGGTTAACTAGGTGGAAAGTTCAGGTCAGCGCTGTGGAGATCGAATGATGGATGGATCCTTCCACTGTCTTTGAACCTAGACTAGGCAATTTATCAAACAATCTATAGGATTTGCTGACCGTAACCTATACTATTGATGAAGAACAACTATTGCTAGCATAGCACCACCGATTTCTACCCTCAGGTCTCACAATTCCTTTTGAATAAAGAAAATGTATTAATAATCGAAAAAAGAAGGATTTCGACTTCATATAACCTTGCTTAGACTCTAAGAACTCTCTCTTTCTTCAAGAAATGTCTGTCTTTATGCTAAACTAAATGAGCCAGAACTTATAATAACCGGCCTTTTCCTTTTCTAGTAAAGCGGATACATACCATTTGGATTTAGCTAGCAGCTTTTTCTTTAACAACTCTTTCTGTCACAACGGAAAAAACCTAATGCGGATCTAAGCTCTCTTCAAACCTTCCTTTCGGCTAGCTCTATTCTAACTTGACTCACTTCCCTACTTTCAAAAAACGATGGAATTTCTCCAACTTATAATAACGGGATTCTTGCGGCTGTCTTATTCTTTCTTTCAGCTAACCCAACCTGCACCAATCAGAAAAATATGGTAGAAGAGTTATTATTACCCGGGGCTATGGGCGAATCTAGCCGATGTGGTGAGACCCTTTCTTCGAGCGGATTGGTCCTGACCTCACAAACCCTAATGAGGATCCAGAATCCGGCACCCCTATGGCCCAGCGAGCTCGTCCTCGTTTACTACCCCCATAAGAAACACTTTGTTTTCGTGATTTATTAGCACATGCTGATGGAGCACCCTGCGCCTAAAGGGTACCTTAGAATCCCTTAGACGTATTAACTTATTTCTTTGACGAGAAGCGGAACCCACTGGATAGCAACCAAGGGTGGAGCCCGGCAGAAAGGGCAATTAATCAGTAGAGAAATCCCATTTATAGAAGAGGTAGCGCTAGATTTGAGAGAGCGCGGGCCTCCTTATTTCAATCATATGTTGGGCGAGTCTTGCTTGTTCAGTGCTATTTCCTGGTCATCCAATGGTCTTTAGTCGTTATTAAGCCTCGTATGCCATGCCTCCTAGACGGCCATTTATGTTGTACCCTGAGCTTTGTAACAGGAAGTCGGGGTCTTAATGGAAGCTGTGAAGTAAGTGGATATGGAGAGGCCCTGAAGCGGCCCCAGTACTCTATTCTTGCCAATAGTCAAATATATGTAAACAATAGAGAGTCAAGGACGGGACCGGGCTAGAGCACTTTCTAGCGTCCCCATCGTCCTAACTGCCGATCACTTAGAGCTACGAAACGAACTGTTTGATTGTTCTTGGGCAACACAATCCGTAACTGTGCCGGGCTTGGCTCAATAAAGGGATAGATGCTGGCCTAGGAAACTCGGATGTTTTCCATGCATGCCTTGTATAGTTCATAATGCTATCTCTGAAAGTGACGTTACGTTCGAATGCTTGTGTTTAAGGCGGACGCTCCTTGTCGTCCAGTGCACTTATACAACGTCCTTTCTTCGTCTAGCTAAAGTGAGTTTTACCTAAAAAAGCAAGAAGAGGAAAGAACTACAGAAGATAGGAAGAGAAGAAGAGGAAAGAGCTACAGAAGATAGGAAGAGAAGAAGAGAAGAAGAGGAAAGAACTACAGGAGATAGGAAGAGAAGAAGAGGTTTGACAAGGCTTATACAACATTTGGCTAGCATCATAACTTATACAACATATTGAGTGCTACCGCTGGCTCTTTGGCTTTGATGCCTCTGTTTCCTGGGATGATATTTCCCTTAGGACTTTGATCAATGGGCACTAGAGAGAGGCGCAAACATGCTCCAAGCCTCCTTTCGGGTTACGGGTGGGTAAAGCTCCTCGTTCAGCAGATAGAGATGGAACCCTTTAAATATACAAGATTGAATGCAGTGTTTTTGACAACATTAATGAAAAGTACTGCGCTAGAAGCAATCTTGCTGTAAACGAATTGTAGTACAGCGCTAGAAGCACTAGCTAGGCAAGTCATACTGGGAATGCTCTTCCACACATTGGCTCAATTCGAACCTTACACTTCCTTCAAACCAAGGTAAAGCTTATATTATATTATAGGTGGACATAGAATATAGGACATGCATGCATGCAAACTTTCCATAGAGATGTGAGAGAGAGAGATAGAATTCAGAAATAAGATATATGGATTGAAGAAATAAGATATATGGATTGAAGAAATAAGATAGAATTCAGAAATAAGATATATGGATGAGATCTGCCAGCGAGATGAAGAAGAGTACGACCACTTCCAATGACAAGCATAAGTCTATGTAACATTAATAGTGACTTGGCGCCTATTTGCTTGGCCCTGCTCTGCTACTACTTCCCTAAATCCAACCTGAACAAAGGAGGCCGTTGATGGATGTCCTCTCTTATTCTCTCTGCTTTTTGCCTCTCTTAGCTTAATCCCTCTATAACTCTAGTGGCCCACGTAGCGGTAATCTCCTGCAAAAGTAAGACGATCCCTTCATTCAAAAGATGGAATTTCAAGGTAACCGCCTCTCTCAATAAGCTTCCCTTTCGCTCTCCTTTTACTAACAAGTGTGGGCTGGGCCTGGCTAGAGGGTCTCTTGCTTATGTTAATCCTCTAATACTAGGCGAAGCGATGGGAATTATGAAAGTGAAACTATTCTGCTATTTTTCACAAGCGAGTTATTACGTTGCTACTAGTGGATTAGGAGGATATGGTTTCGAGTTAGATATTAAGCTTTTGAGTACTTGCTTTTCCTTCCCTCTAACGCGCTTTGTTTCACTCCGCTTCTTGCTTTCGAATCTCTCGTACGAGGTAGGTTAGGAAGAAAGCAGTTTTCAAATGGCCGCGAATGGAACAGACCGAGGCTATGCCAATATATTGTTTCGGCGAAATTCCACTTTCTTTTCACAGCTTTCAGAGAGGGTTCGTGGAGAAGTTAAGAAACCTTTTAGAAGCAGTTTATCAAGCAAGCGATTCATCCGCCGAGGACGAGAAATGACAATGACCTGTAAATATATAGCCTAGAGCCATTCTCTTTCCCCGTGTCCTTATGCAGTTGCAATAACTTATAGAATGCACTGCACGTTCAAGCTCAAAAGATGGAGTCCCGGGTCAGAGATTCATCAACATTGGAATCTTCTCACCAAAATTAGAATCGATGGTTGGAGGAAAAGAAATGCTCAGAGAGGAGACACTAATTGATAGAGATGATAGAGAAAAGAATGTGGGACTTATATCCAATTCTTTAAGGCCGTAGGTGCGTCATCAGTATCACGTCATGAATGGGGAGTGAAGCTTCTGTTTTCCCAACCAAATGAGACCATCTTCAAGAGTCGCCCGTGATATATAGCAATGAGAATAGAATGGATTTGGATTGATTTTAGAATATAAGTCGACAGCAAAGGAATAGACTAAGCTCGTCCGTGCTTCCAATCAGAAAAAAGGCTTGAAGCACCTCTTGCTTTTCTCTTTGGAATTCCCGGCCTACTACAGTAAACAAAGAGCGCAGATAGGATATAGGGCTTCAGGAAATAGCCATTATTCTAGAGCTACTGCCAGCTCGAGTGCCTAAACGAAAGATAGCTTTCTCTACGCTTCGGCTTCCTTAGCTGCCTCTTCCTGTCCTAATTTGATACTCCAGTTAGCGATTCACTACTGCGCCTACAGCTCGCTCCTGGTTGATGGATAGGAGCCGACTTCTTTCACCTACTATTTTGGATAGGATGTAAAAGCGAGTCTGGAAGGCAGATAGGCTATTAACAGAGCTAAGGGATCCCCACTATTAGTCCCTAGGAAGACTGGGATTTGCATCTTTCTAGTGAGTCCCCAAAAGGAAGGGGAGTCATTTTAGGTATAGCCCGACCAACGTCCTCCCCCAAAGGGTCGAGCGGAATTCCATCCACCCGTGTACCCTATCTAAAGAGCTTAAGGATCCTGATGAAAGGCTAATTCAAGGAGTTGCAATAGCATTTCTATTCGCCTCTAGCGTAAAGCTTTTCTTTCTTTGTCATTTGGCCGACCAGTGTTCCTCCCTTCTATCGAGTCGCGCCGTTGAGCTAGTCGTAATTAGCTGCACACGCCCTAGGAAAAGTCACGTACGAAGCTAGAATCAAACTTCTAATGAGGTTATAAGATGCTTTCTTATACTATAAATGAGGTTATAAGATGCTTTCTTATCCTATATGTGAGTCATTCTTATTTAGGAACTATTTCTTCTGGTGGAGTTGGAAAAGGAACGAATCGAGTGTGCAGAGTGGAGCGCCGCTGCTACCGACATGATCCAAAGGCTGCTAATGCCAATTGCTTTTACGAGGAAGAAAATAAGCAGTGGAGAAGTTCATTCATCTTCGCCTTGAATGAAGAGGCCGCTTTGACTATCTATGGGAACGGTTAGAGCACGGATGATTGCCATACTTCCATACATACTAAGTTTCCAAGCCAGCCCTAAATTAGTACATTTTCCTATCAAAGAGCAAGAAATAAGTCCTGAACACCTCGAAGCATCTCATCTACCTACATAACTAGGTTTCAGTTGGATCCCCATCTTCTTCTCTAAGTTGGACACTTTCTTTCTCACTTTTGAGGTCTTTTTCCACAATTACTTTATTCTTTCAGAACTTTCAAGCAGGTGTGTCTAATGATCCTGGCCTCTCTATCATGATGGACATTCTCACTAATCAAGAAAGAATAGAGATTAATTCATATGATTTCAAATACTATTGAACAATCTTCCTTTGAATTAGACTATGACACAAAGCTATTCCCTACCATAATCATGGTAATGCAATACAAAAAATGCTTTGATTAGAGCAGCAGCGCTCACTCATCAGTCGCCGGTAACTAAGATTTGCTTCTCTTGCACACCCACAAGAGGCCTGACCCTCCCCGAACTATGACAGGGCCTTATTAGGAAAGCAACCCGGTAAAAGAATCAAGCAGCTTTTGACCACCTTAACCCGCCTTAAAGAACGGGAGCCTTACCTGTCGCCAGGCAGGAGAACGCTTTTATTCATTCCATCGGAGTCAAAGAAAGGGGAATGCGAAAGATTAATTAGACCCTATGTTAGCCAAGCCGTTAGCCCTTTGTATCGATATCACTGGAAAGAAAGAAAGAGAAGGTAAGTTTGCTATTCACGTAGGTAGCCTGAACTACTGGCAAAGTCCGCCCTTCAATCGGTGAGAGCCAGTTCTCTTCATCCAGGAGCTCGTATGATAGTTGCTCCATCCTGCTAAGATAAGAGATAAGCCATCCTGCTAAGATAAGAGATAAGCCATCCTGCTAAGATAAGAGATAAGCTTTTATGCGAAAGCTACCTATGCAATAAGAAAGAATGGCCTTTACCGGTTAGGAATGCCGACACAAGCAAGTCATTCTGTGGCTTTCCACTTTATAGGTGGTAGGGAGCGCAAACAGAGGACTTCCTTCACAGGTTAGCTATTGGCTTACAACTGGACTTGGTCATAACTTGTTATAACTGCAGGAACTAGCGGCCCTGCCGCCCACGAAAGCATCAATTGTAATAGGAAAGGAATTGTTATAACTAGTTCACCGGGTTTCATTTCATTTGTTTATAATTCCTGAGATTCTTCGAGTAATTACTTGCTGCTTCTTCGGGAGCTCACACGGCTTATGATCCTGATTTGTCTCTGTTTTCCCTTGTTGGATTGTTATGTTTACTAAAGGTTTCACGCACCACCTGTTCTGCTTGAGAGAGCGAGTATACCTTTCTTATGGCGCCCATCCCAACTCAAGAAAAGGGGCATTAAGGTCAAGGAAGCTGTCAATTCCATAAGGTCGGCAACACCTACTTTCCATTTCATCTTATCTCGTCGCCAAAACAAGAACATAAATAGACTCCACTCATTCACCTAGAGAAATAGACTCCACTCATTCACCTAGCGCTGCAATTGACTACTCTTGGACTACTCTGAAATACCTATGCTCTTGTATCTATTTCTACATACATAAAGTCAGTCAAATGATTGGGTTTTGTCCTTGCTATTTCTGCTGACTTTTCGCTGGAATCACTTAGACACTTGGATAGGCACCCCGAGACTCAAGTAAGCGTGGTAGCTATGGGCTCTTCCGCCCGGAACTCTGACTTGCTAACTCCCATAAGAATCAATTTAGCACTAAATTACAAGACTCCATATTGAACCACCCTTATCCCTTCTTTATCTTGTTCTCTTGCACCTGCTCTTGTTGGGCCCTTTACCAGCTTTCTATTCTTATTCTTTGGCATTTGATCCTGCCCCTTTCTCCTTATTTTCCTTTCCGGGGGCAGCTGATGATACTGTTCCTGCCGATGCTACTGATCTAGCTTATTATGCTCTTCCTTTTGAACCGCGGATTCCTTCTCATCACCAACACTCGACCAGTACTTAAGTCCAGAAATTATAAGTACTGGTGAACTGAGATAAATCCTAATCCTCTGTAGAATTACCAATGGTATATACGAGACGCCCTTCTCTTTTCTTTTACCGACCTTATCTCAACAAGAACGTAACTTTAAGAACAGCTTGCAGCCCAACAACTTATAATACCAGTACCATCTTCACCATCTTATTTCCCGGAACTAGACTTGACTCGCTATTGATTATAATCTTTCTTAGAATCCATCTCAAGCTTATGATCTCGTTGCCAACAATGCTTAACCGTTTATTCTCTCTCTCACCACCAACAAGGACGGATGAAAGTGAAAGTAAAGCAGACCCAACAGAGTCAAAGTAAAGAGATGCTCACACAAAGACCAGACCGCTACGTAGGCATGAGAAAAGAGATGAGGCTTCGGCAACTGATCTTGAAACTGTTTATTCGCCAGATCCAGATGAAAGTATTGTTTCGGGTGCTAGTCTTGAAGTAGAAGTTTCTCCGTTTTCCCCCTTGTTTCCTTAACTCGCCTCTAAAGCTATACTGTATTCTAAGCTTAGTTTAAGTCAACTTAATAAGAGGGATATGAAGCCAAAGAATGAGCTGTATCTTTACCAAAATCTATACAAGTACCAGGTGGGAGTGTCTATTTCCAAGATATAAGAGGCAGCGCTCGATAAAGATTCATTTACCGTTTGACTCCCCACTCGAAAGAATCAATGATTTATTGCTTCAGTGCAAGAAAGGTAAGGGCAGAGGTAAGCTTCAACTTAAAGTAAAGTCTAGGTCGAGTGTAGTATCGAATTGTTAAGACTCATCTCTGGATTCTGACCCTTGCTTTCCACTCCCATAAGCTTGTTCCCCGAGACGTATTATAGACAGAAAAGTCACCAGGCAAGCAACTCTACTTCAGAATAGAATTTCATTAGTTTACTTACAACTACTCCTCATATAGTAATAGAACTCTCATACCTAGCTCATTCTACTACTCGAACAGACAGATACTTTACTTCCGCTCTAACCCCAAGAGCTTCTCTATACTCCTAACCTAGAACTGGAACTGGGGCAGCAGACTTCACTCCTTAAAGACAAAGAGAGGACAAGCGGATGCCCTTAAGTAATTGGGGCGGGCGAGTAAGCTATAAGTACATAAGTCAAGGATCTGAAGTATAAGATGGAGCAGGTCCGGGCCCAACAGATGAAGTAGTCAGAGTGTTGTCTCCGAGATCAGATGCCATTCGAGAATCCGCACTAGCAGTAAATGATGTTTCTGTTCGAACAGTAGGATCAAAACAATAAAGTATAGAAATGAACTTAATTACTGGTCGAGTTGAAGTTCCAGAATAAGAAGGAGTAGTTCCATTAACAGTTCTTGTTGTTGGCTACAAGGGATAAATAGAATCAACAGTTTCACAAGTAAGTAAGCAGCAAACTCCAATGAGAGTGTAGTGATTGTTGACAACTTAATATTGTTCTAATCCCCAATCGGTGGTGTTGACGAAAGGAAGGAATCCCAATATGGAAGAATATTCCATCTCTGTTTATAGTATTAATGAGCCTTAAGGAGTTCTAAATAATACTTTCAAGTCTGTGTGAGTCTTGGTTCTTTAAATCGAGGCCTCTATAGTAAGTTTCGTGGAAACAGATTCCGATTTTCAAGAATAAGGATCGCAATCAAGATATGAAGCGGAAGGAAGATCAAGATGGAAAGTATACATCGAAAACAGGAGAAGGATCTGACGCCGAAGAGAATGCGAATGCTAAAGTCATATTTTTGGTTAACATCTCTGGAACCTAAGCCTTTGATTTGACCATAAGCTGTCTTCCAGCACGGCTGACTCAAGCAAGCTCAAGTCACGATCAGAGAGGAGATGAAGGCACAAAGGGGTAGATCTACTTTTTATCGCACTAGGCGCAACGGACCTTTGGGGGATTTGAAGTGAGTTGAGAGAACAAGGGCGGGAACTCAGAAATTACGGCACGCTATAGAACGAAAGACTTCTATTTATACTCCCTATCGGCGACTCTTCATGGCACCACTTATTGTCCTGCGGGTGATCCAAAGTTCAATTAGATATCATTTCGGGTGATCCAAAGTTCAATTAGATATCATTTCCATGTCTCTTTTCCATGAATGAATGAATGACATTGGGAAGCAAGCCCCCCAGAGCGCGTAGAGCCAAGCCTGCAGTAATAGTGGTTTTTACTCAATAGTTAAGCGAGGTTACTTGACTGATGAGACATAGGATTTGTTCCCTGGTGCGAGCTGGTATTCTCTTACCCCTAAGGATCAGAGTTGCATTCAACAAGCAACTGCTCAAAAAGCAAATGGGTACCCCGTAATCACAGTTTCTACAGCGCCACTCACTAATGTCGTTGCTTCTTTTTGTTCACTTGTTTTCTAAAGCCATTGCTTGTTCTGCTGACTCCTTTAAGGTTCGAATTGATCCGAGTAGCTTTTTCTCTACCACGCAAAGTTGAATCCCCAATTATGGAATTTCAAGCACAACCCATATCATCTAGTAACCGGACTCCTTACTCACTTAACTAACTCGCGTAAGCACCTCGCCTGAACACAATAAGTTGGTTTGCTTGCCTTCCCTAAAGAATATTGAATCTAGCTTAACTAGTATAGAAGCACAGTAACATAACAACCATTCTTAATAAGGTCTACTTCAGTCAGTATATCAAAAGCCAGGGAAGGAACAGCGCCAATTACTTAAGTGGCACCAGTACTTAAGTTCGGGGTTGCTTGGTGGCTTGAACACCCGATTCTGCCTTTCTAACTAGACTTGCATTGCTTATAACAAGCACCCGATACTGAAGCTGAAGTCATAATTCCACCCTAAAGTATGAATTGAGAGTCTACCCTAAAGCTAGAGAAGAGACCTAAGTACTCGTAGTCCTAAAGGAGCCGCAACTACAACAAGAGAATCGTATTGCTAGTATCTGTTTGAGAGGTATAGTGGAAATGGGTATAGTTGCCTTGTCTACTTTCCCTTATATACAAGCAGCTTGTTAGTTGGGTTACTTTCTTCTATCTATTATAGGGGTGTGTACACTCCATTTCTATTCCTTGACTTTCCGGGGTGGGTGCCCAGCTGAGTTCAACAAGTCAGGAGTCAACAATAAACTATGGTAGCGCTCCGTGCAGTGTTTTGTTACTCTCATATGCCACGCCACTTATTTCAATTCAATGCCTGGTTGCTCAAGCAGTAAAGTAGATCGTCCTGGCCATACTCGCACTACTGTTGTTGCAGAGAGAAGCAGTTGCAGGTTGAGTATCCGACAAGTAACCACTAACCGCTTCAAAACCACTTGCAGTAGACTTCATTCGAACAGCTTACACAATAACGTCACTTTCATATAGAAAAAGTATGGAATCTGGAACTCTACTTTCTACTTATCTAGCTTCTGTAGTTGCTTGTCGAGGTCTAATCTCAAGCAGTAAAGTAGATCGTCCTGGCCATACTCGCACTACTGTTGTTGCAGAGAGAAGCAGTTGCAGGTTGAGTATCCGACAAGTAACCACTAACCGCTTCAAAACCACTTGCAGTAGACTTCATTCGAACAGCTTACACAAGAACTTCACTTTCATATAGAAAAAGTATGGAATCTGGAACTCTACTTTCTACTTATCTAGCTTCTGTAGTTGCTTGTCGAGGTCTAATAAATAAGTAACCAAGGATGGGAGATGGGGGAGCTTTCCCTTCTTTTCTTGGCTTTCCCTAGTAGTGAGTCGGTTCCTTTAAGGGTTTGTAACTAAACAGATTGTCTTGCTGTTCGAGGTTAGGAGTAGAGATCCATTGAGTACTCATTTCTTATTGCCTGCCCCCGTGCTTAAAGAATATATGCATCCTATACAGTTGACTAGCCTAGTGTTCTTCACCAACCTAGCTTTACAGTCCTTTCTTCATTGATTTCTCTCCTGAGCGAGGTATAGATTCGAAGCCGGGCTGGGGAATTGGTACTTTCTAGGCACTAGGCGTTAACCTGATTCCTTTCTTACTGGTAGTTAGTTACCTTCTGTATTCTTTGTTTCAAGTTTCTGACCTTCATACAGCAGAGTGGATTTCTTTATTAGTTAACAGAGTTAGATGAGCTATAGGTATAGTAGAAAGAGTGAGATTCGATGGAGTATTTCTGGGCTTCAAGTCATGGTATAAAGGTGTTGTAACGGTAAGAGATAGAAGGATCTGGGTGTTGAGCCCGCTAAGCAAAAGTACTTTCAATCAGGGGCCAAGCAGTAGATTAACAAGTCCTGGTTTCGTGGCTCGTTGAAAAAGAAGATACTGAAGAAGTATTGGGAACCCAATAGTATGATAGAAGAAGTTAATAACCCTGTTGTACACCTAGTGCTCTATAACGAGTTATGAGCAATTGACTGATTAATTGGCCCTTTACAGCCCGCTCCTTTAGTTCGAGCACGAGTATTGTCATAGAGATCAGATGCCCGATTAGGATCAGAGGCCGTGTAAGCTCTCGTGGAAGAATGTCCTTTGAGAGTTCTTGTTTTCTCTGTGTTTGTTGGCGATGAGCGGCAATCCTCTTGAGTTCGGGTGCCAGTACTTATAATTCCTTAATCGGGAGTGAACCTTTTTAATGGAATTTCCGTTGGAATGCCACCTCTCGAGCATTAACCATAAGTGGGTAATACTTAAGCTTCGTTGAGTCAACTAAGAATGAATTGAATGATGAATGCTCATCTCATCTCAACTGCCTAAGGACCAGAGCTGTAAAGAAAGTATCAAGTCAATAGGCGCAAGTAAGGTCAGAGCGACGATTCAGATAAGTTGGTTCAGCAGCGGAACTTCAAGGAGAGGTTGGTTCTTTCTTGGCTTGGCTTGCTCCCTTGCTTCCTGGCGCAACCCTTCCTTTAAGCGCTCACTTACCCTCAGAGATGAACTACAGCCAACTCCCTCCATATACGCCAAACACTTGAACAGCTTCTTATATTGCTGGAAGATCAGTATCCTGTTCCTTCTTATGGTTCTATACCACTGGCTTCTTCTGCTGACGACTTAACCTCAGATTCTCTTACCTATACACTTGCACCGACAGATGAAACTGGAACTAGTTGAACAGGAACATAACAAGTGGAATTTCCTAGCACTTATGATTCTGTTGAAAACTACTTATGCAGGAGAAGTGGACAAAAGGGATGATGTGTGTGTTGTAGAGAAACAAGGTAATTAGAGTAATGGCCAGTACTTATAATTATGGATGAAGAAATGAAATGATGAACTGAGAAATCAAAGACAATAAAGGGACTTGTGCTAACGTAGCAGTCAGGAGCAAGTCCTTATTTATAGGCTACAAGAGTCATCATTCAACTCAATTAGAAATGTTGAATTATATAACCTACAACGAATATCGAGTTGGTACCTAACTCCACTACGGATATTACACACCATAATCAATATATAGTGACTGATTGACCCGAACCCTTACCTGCTCAAGTCTTCTTGCATTAATAGGAGTCGAGTCTATTCAAGTCATCTTAAGATGTAGTGTACCTCATATACTATTGGTTTGGTTGGTACCTAACTCAGCCTTTAATCACACCTTATTTATGGGCACCTGCTTATACAATACTAATGGACTTGACCGTTTTCTACGCCTTCCCACCCATCAATCGTTGTCATTAATGAAGTGTTGTGCATTAAATATCAACAAAGAGAAGGACATGAATCCACCCTTTCATCAACAATATATGGACAGTGAGATACAAATATGGATTATCCACTTATTATAGTCTTCGATCCTCAATGCTTTCTTCACGAAATATTACCTCTTTCCCTGCCCCTTATGAGCCAGTGGGTGAAAGTTCCCCTAAAATGGGAATGGGGGGAGCTGGATCTTGACTTACCTCCTGTTCTTTTATTTCCTTCGAGATGCTTTGAATAGCCCTAGAAATCCTAGCAGTGCTAAATACCTTGGTTGCACTCACCATAGATTTGAGGTAACGGATCAGATCAAGAAACCGAATCATAGCAGCCATAGCTTGAATAGGTTGGGGGCGCCCTTGGTTTGAAGCTTGCCCTACTAGCTACAACTCCCTTTGATTGAGTACAGCCCCTTGACTCGGGAGATAAGGTGAGCTCTCACCGCCTTATTCCCTCAGACCCAGTACTTATAATTCCTTCTTGGCTCCCGGGCATCTCTATCCAATGCATTATTTTCGATAGCTTGAGGAACCCCGGAACCCTTTCCCTTGAATCGAATATAGGCACCTAACAAAGTATACTAAGTAAGGATCCCCTCTTTCCCTTGAATCCCATATAGGCACCTAAGTATACTAAAGATTCCCTTCACCCTTAACCATCGACTAAAGATTCCCTTCACCCTTAACTATCGGAAGAGGCACGCACCCTATATTAGAAATACTAGACTATATATTCTCAATACGGAACTATTCATATATTAGAAATACTAGAACTATTATTAGAAGAGCCCATATTAGAAATACTCAACTTATTGACTTCCAGCTCTGTCTTTAAAGCAGAACAGGGTATTTGCAACCGAGCTCCACCCCTATATATCTGGAAACGAAACCCTATATATCTTGTATAACCAACAAAGGAAGGCGGCGCTAGGGGACTCTCCAAAGCACGTAAATAAAGTCCTGCAGTCAAGGTCTAAGACGAAACAAACTCGATGCCATATCGGTCCTACAACACAACCAAAGACTCTGAGATGCCCTGAAACAGCCTTTTTGCGACCAACAACCAAATTAGAGCTTTTCCTTGACAATCCGGTTCATCCGATGCGAAGTGCTTTTTATCGGGACGTGGCTTACTCGGCTGGAGCATCTGACACAGGCGTCTGCGTTTTAGAGAAAGGGTGTGTCTTGTTTTAGAATGGTAAGATTTTCTCAAATGAAATGGGTACACTCCCGAAGCCGCTGACGCCGAGGAAAAGGAATGGCTGCCCACTCTTTCGATTAAGGGTGCATTATTCCACTTCTTATACAATAGGTATGGGGGATCTCGTAGATATTGAGTCGACTATAAAAGAAAGACACTACTTATCTTGCTTAACCGTCGTTGTGTATGGGAAAGAGGGGTTTATACCTATGCTTGGTTTGGAATTGTGGCTAAGAGCATCGAGTTCGCAACTGCTCGTAGCTCGACTCAGACTTTGTTGGCAATGAACCATCTTTCTCTGAGTAAGATATCTCATTACCTGCTTTCCAATGAATCCTATGTTAGAGAAGTAGATCATCCATGAAGACCGCTAAGGGGCCCACTGCTGTAGTCTTTTCTTTTAACTAAAAGAAAGAACCGTTGGGGAAAGATTGAAGATTGAGACAAAGATGCGAGAGGGGGCAATGTAAAAACGCTTAGTATACTGCCTGACTACCGTTATCTCTATGCTACGGATGTAGGAAAAAGCATTACTGGATGAGTTCTTACCGAGCCATCCGCATTCCTTACTAGTGATGAAGAATGGATTTTTCGCTAAATAACCAAATCAGATTATTCTATACCTGAGAAGCTTGTATTGGTATTTTGCTGCAATCTTAAGCCTACTAGACAGAAACCCAGGCAAGGAATGAAACTTCAACTTCAAACTATTAGCCCAATCAACTAACTAGCAAATATTAGCAGTCTATTTTGGGGGGAACTAATTTCGTTCTCTTCTCATGGGCATCAGTTCCAAGTGGGAGATCCGAAGTAAACCTGACTTACTTAACTTACTTATATCATAGTAGAGCACTCCCTTCTGTTCTTTTGCACTCAATGAAACAAGCAAGCCCAGTAGTCGTTTCATTCTTCCTTTCACTAAAGAAGTCAACCAATGCTATGAGCCAAGTCACATTAGTAGTTACTTGCCTAGTTGCTTGGCCCCGTATTTTGGTGAGTTGGTTGGTTTCCAAGTCGCTTGTCTCTTACTTTCCAACTTCGTAACCTCAATTCATTCCTTGATTATGAAGCATCAATCAGTGAAGAATTTCATCGAAGAGTTTCCTCGGCTAACGGACAGGGAGTTTCAGTTGAGTCTAGGTTGCGAGTAAACGTTCTCCTTTATCAAGAGAAGAGCCAAGCCACTACTTGTTTGTTAGTACGTTGCCATGAGCAAGTCCAGTTTTGTAGGGAATGTTTTCAACGTCCTGTTGCTCCGGTTTCTCATTTGTGTTTCTCAATTGTAAAAGTGTGAAGGAAACTCTATTCTTTAGTTCCATACAAGGGATGACACTCGGGATTACTTTAGCACAACATCTGATCTGGTCGACTCTCCTTCTTAAGCTCATTATATTATTTGTCAACAAATACTTCTTTCAACAAGCCCAGCAGCTGGCTACTAGGCCTCTGGCTCATCTACCGACTTCATATAAGGGCAGATTATTAATCTGGTGAAATTATTCTTTCTTGCTCTAGTAGTGTCTTGGCGGAGCAGGATAAGAGGCTGAATTGGAATAGAAGAGAAAGAGGCTGAATTGGAATAGAAAGGAAGAACTACACTCAATCTACTAGATGGGATAGATGTACCTTCTATCTATTATTATTAGAGTTTCAAAAGTGTGAAGTAACTATCGGAGTCTTATCTTATTCTGAACCTCTCCTCTGGCTCTGGCTCTTTGAACTCTTTTAGTGCTTCAGAAGCCAGTTAGTAGTAGCTTGGCGGTTATAACTAGAAAATACAGGACTTGTTGTCTTTCTAATCTTTATCCTATCAGTAGTAGCTTGGCGGGTATTTTTAGCTCGCTACCGCCCAATTACTTAAGGGGACAGGACTTGGTGTTGGTGTTAACTGGCGTTGCTTGGCTCTTGCTCTAGTACTGTTTCTTGGCCTATCTTATCTTATTTGAGAATTGGAAGTTATGTTCTAGTGAATTTAGCGCCTATAAAACAGGGCTACGTTGCTAAGTAAGTAGTTACTTTTCTAGTTGCTTGTCCTGCACTTATAAGACTTAGCTTCACTTGGTTTTACCTTTGTTGTCGGCTAACATTGGAGTTCACCTTTTTCTCCCTTGCTTGCAGTTGCTGATAGGGATCCACCAACCAGTCGCTTCTGCTGTTCTCTTACTTGCTTCTTGTGGTCTACCTGTTGCTTGTTCCTTGTCAAATCATTTATTAGAATCTCTTTCTTTTCTCTTGCTCCCTTACAAGTTGTTGGTTCTGAGTCAGGTGAGGTATCAGTGAGATTAAATGATTAAAGCAAGGGCTGATCAGGATACGGAACATGATAAGTGAGAAAGTTAGCTGTTAGAGCGGAGCCTTATAGGTATAGGTAGATCCAACAGTTTCTATAGAGTTAGCTGTTGTAGAAGTAGGTAGGAGCTGTAAAAGAAGAGGTCGGCAGGAAGATTGAGGTTGGCAAGAGCAGCAGTTAGGGCATTAATTAAGGGCATAGGACTTCCCGATGACTTAACTACCTAACTTGCTTGTCTAGTAGTTACAGTTACTTGGCGAGCACAATAACTCTCCGAGTTTACTTAACAACTTTAGAAACTCCTATACTTATTTACTTAACGCTACTCTGCAGGGGAAACAGAAACTCATTAAGGAGCAGCTAGCAGGAGGAACCCTTGATGATCTCGTTGATGAAACTAGAAACCCATATTGAAGACTTGTGCTTGGTGTTGCTCTAAACCCAACTAGTAACTACTACAAGGGCAACGATACAAGCAACTTAGTGAGTTATTACCAAGTCTGTTTTTTACAGCTAACGGTCTGCCTTTCGTTTCATTATCTATCAATTTTGGATTACCTTTGTTTACTTAGAGATCAGAAGAGCTATTTTCCATAAAGCAAACCACTAGTTATACTTACTGCCTAAGAGCTGTCACTAAGGGTTCGCAAAGACCTTGTTTTGCCTTTGACCCCTAAGAGTGAGCTAATTTATAAGTAGTAGTGCGCCTATGATCTTTACAGTTGAGGTGAGGGGTGCGAAGGAGTTTAGTTCATAAAGACGTTGTGCTAATGGGAATTGAGCAAGGGTGGAAAAGCAAATGGAGGTAGCAGTGAGCCAGCAGTATGGAGTTATCGTTTTTAAGCTTTAAGGAAGAAACAACGGGTAGAAAAAAGTAAGATTTGAAGAATCCTATTTAAGAATGGCTAACACAGTACTAGCTTATCACTCCTAAAAGAAGTATAAAAGCGGTTGGTTACTTATTTTCTATAATACGCAGTAAGAGGTCGTCCTTGCGTTGAGAGTCGGTTTGAACAAGCAGTGAGGTTGTGTAGAAGGAAGCTGTGCCGGTTCCGCATGGTGTTGGGAAAGGCTGCCTAGCTGAGTGACCCACAGAGCTTGAGTTTTGCAGTAAGCACAAGTTGTTATTAGTGTAACGCTTTCTTCTATCGAGTGGTTTTTCTTCCATTGTGCGTTGGGTTACGCTACGGGGTGCTAATGCGAGTTATTAGTTTCCCGACTATTAGGGGCTAGTGAACACTGGAAAAGAAGATAGGGGACAGTTAGCGTTGGGGGCTAGTGAACACTGGATAAGAAAATAAGATAGGGGGCGCGAGTGGAATTACGGTTGCTTGTTCCGTTCCCTTGTGCGCCTGGCTATAATCTATATTATTTGTTGGTGCTTATATAAGTTGTAAGTTAGATGATTTTATTGACTTAAGTGCTCTGTGTTGTTTACTATTATCTATGTGTTGTTTACTATTTTCTATATGATCTGCACCGGCGGAAGAACAAGCTTAGGCTTCTTGAACTTCACGACAACACTAGCAACTTAATAATCTGCCATCAACTACATTCTTTCCTTACTAGCACTGTTATCTACTCCTAAATCCCCTGCATCCTTACCCGTTATCTACTCCTAAATCCCCTGCATCCTCACTGAACCGACCACGCAAAGTTCAAGGAATAGCAGCTGGGCGATGAACAAGCACTAATTGGAGGTTCGTTTTTTACCAAAGATAGGAGTGAATCAGTCAATTCTTCTCTAATAGGGTGGGGGGGGCGATGTTCTACTCTTTTTCTGTAATTCCCCATGTTGCCCACGTTACAGCTGTTCTATTACATTTTAGCTTAATAACATAGACCAGAGAGTCATACTCATTAATATCAAAGAGTCATGCTAACTAACTATTCACAAAATCAGAGTCAAAAGACTTATATTCGCAAAGCAGTGAACAAGTAAACAAGCAAGGGAACAAGCGCAGGTTAGCTAGAGTAAGTAGTGAGCTAAGTAGAAGCTCTTTGATTACCAAACAAGCAATGTTTCATCTTCGTCGACATTAGCTTATTCGAGTTTCAGAGTGTTTTCAAGATTTCTATACTAATATATGATAGCTACATTCTCTTAAAAAGACTAATAATATATATATGATAGCTACATGATTTCTATTAAATAAGTAACTCGGGGTGCTAACGT
Organism: Musa itinerans; assembly: GCA_001649415.1. NCBI lineage: Eukaryota > Viridiplantae > Streptophyta > Magnoliopsida > Zingiberales > Musaceae > Musa > Musa itinerans. The sequence continues at coordinate 55,572 of LVTN01000322.1, forward strand.
AGTTCAATTCATAACAAGAGGGATCTTTATTTATTGTGAGCCTACAGTAGATGAAAAGTAAGTCTCCCAGTTAGGAATGATGTTAGCGAATTACTAGAAGGCCACAAGGTGCCCATATTTCACTGACTTTCCAGGATGTCCATAATGAACTGACTTTCTACAGGATGTCCATAATTAGCGCTTACTTTTTGGCCTATTCGTTTTTTGGATACAGTGTTTTGTGACTTTCTGGGGTGCTGGTGCATTAGCTTACTCTTATCTTGTGCATTAGCTTACTCTTATCTTTTGAGTGCTCATTATTTAGTTCAATCAGTTTAGTGTGTGAATAAGTTCCAGAGCGGAGGTGTTAGCGCCTTGGACCACATAATAGTTAAGGCTTAAGAAAGAAAGGACAGGTGTTTTGTTACCAAATCCAATAAGTGAATGAGAATGAGAGAAATATGCTCGTTAAGCTTATTGGAAGCAATCACTGAATGAGAGAAATATGCTCGTTAAGCTTTAAACAATCAGTAGAGAGAGGTTAGAGTCGAATGCCGTAGGGGCTCGCTGCCGTGTCGTTACTCATTTCTTGCATGTTTGCTTGTTTCATTAAATATAGTAGATGTTGGTGCGAGTTAAGGTAGTCAGGGAATCTATACTGCTGAAGCGCGAACTCCTAACGCGTAAGAAGGAATGGATTCTGAAGAGTGTAACTGTCAGGTTACTTGATGGAATAAGTTGTCGTGCATATGATTGGATTGAACCCTATAGCTTACAACACCGTTTTTCAAGGAATTATAAGTCCAGTACTTAAGTTCGGGCGAACTAAACCACAAGGAAAGCCAAACCTTGCATATACTTTATTAGTACTTAGCAATAGGCATCCAAAGAAACTAGACTTTGAAGCAAGGCTTCCCCTAGCTATAGTAGTAAGCTAACGCGCCCGCTCGCTAACGCACAATGGTTGTTGGCTTCTTAAACAAACATTAGCACCTTGGTGAGCTCCCTTGTGCCTTTTCTTATTCTTAGTCAGTTTCTAGATTAGAGAGGTCTTTTGCTAATCTATAGACATGCGGACTATGTGTTTTCGATCCGCCTATTCCCTTTGTATCTAAAGGTTGTTTGAAGGCAGAATTGCTAATAGCCCACTTGTTGAGTGCTGGTATCACGCTATATACGATTGATTGTCATCTAAGTCAAAAGTCGAGTCATAAAACTAGTGCCCAGAAACCAAGTACTCCATGAATCAAATGTGGAGCAAGAGAGGAGAGCTGTAATTATACACTGACAGTAACAAGCAGTAAGTTCAGTTCACTCTTGAAGATGGTATTCCGGGGATGAGAGGCCTATGCTTTAGATGGCTCCCAGTATAGTAGTCCCAGAGGTTTGTGAATGCTTTTACTTATTCCTTTGCTTGCTTTTTTGAGTCTATCCGCTGGTGGTCTTTCATGATTGGTTTAGTCAATCCCGTTCACTTCCCGGAGTACGGTCGTGTCCCAGTCCTTTTCTTGCCCAACTCACCACAACTTTTCATATCTCAGGGGTCATAATATATCCATCCAATACTATTCCTTATATCCATCCAATACTATTCCTCTTCCTTTTCTTTTCTCGGTGGTTTACATTCTCTTTCCTAATAATAAATATGATAGATGATTATGATATGGCCAAATCTTTGTCTTTCTTGGATATTGGCTTTAAACCTACCCGGGACTTAGCATCTAATCAATCCTGGAAACTACTGCAAAAGGACGGAGCCGCTCCTAAGCACAAGAACGAACCTTCCTACAATAACGAGGAAAGATACCTGAGCCGGGAAGCAGACTAAGAGCGGTCATATCGAATAAGAACATCGAGCTGTTAATAACGAGAGCAATAAAAGGAAAGTGATGAAACTCTATTGAGGATCCAAAAACACATGAGCTAGCTTATGTTATGATGAAAACCAATTCTCATTCTGGTCTGATAAAGAGGTTGGCGGGGGAATAGGGGAAGGATTTCTCGCATCAAGCCATTTCAACGTATCAGGCGGGACCCAATAGTCATAACCCTTACCTAGCTCTTTTAGATAAAGAAGAATGTAGTCCATATATACTATATTTCATAAGGATGAAGATTGTGTGATAGAAAGGGCTTGGGTAAAGGCGTAGTCAGGTTCGCTTCACTTATGGAATGGAATATTAAGCCTATATATACTGGAATATTCTTGTTGCTAGTTCACCAAACAGCAGAGCCTATTCTACAGAAAGAATGGAAGAAAGCCTTTTCATTGAGAATACAGATTGGGGGAAGTCAAGAAGATACCTATGTAAAATCACAGGTAAAAGATCTTCTATCTCCCATAAGGAAAGAAAGTGGACTTTCATAGGAATTCTATTCGAAACAAGCACTACCCTTCTCATTGGTAAAAAGGGGATATTACAACTTGCCTAAAGCGAACTCAACTACACTAAACGGCTCATTCATGACAGTACGGTATCGAGGTAAATGACGGATACTTAATCTAATATAGGGGTTCAGCTCAATAAAACGGTATATTTCATGTAATTGGTAAGTGAAAGAATAACCTATGATTAATAGAGGGAAAGAATAACCTATGATTAATAGTGGGTGCCTCCTTTATTGTTGAAATGTTGGAAAGGCGTATAGAAAAGAAAGGGGGAAAGACCTCATGTAGTATGAGATAGATGAAGTGAAGATGTAGTATGAGATAGATGAAGTGAAGATGTAGTATGAGATAGATGAAGTGAAGGTCACCAACAACTAGAGCATAAAGGAGTGTGCCATATTAGACAAGAATTCTCATAGTAGTGTTCGCGTGCTCTCTCCCATTATGTAAGTAAGTAAGCGCTTTCTCACTCTAAAACTCCCTTCCCTTTCGGGGGCGCCCTAAGAGATAAGCTAACGCGTAAAGGAATCAACAACACGATGCTTGTTCACAGCTGACTCCTTACTGCTAGATAGAAATGACTTCAATTCACTCTTCTAATATTTATTTACCAAAAGTGTAACTCTCTACTATTTATTTACCCCTGGATTAAACGACGAGAAATAGCGGTTATAAAGCCCCTTTAGTGCGAGGCTTGACTCTACCTTTGCGTGCTTAGCCTGACCATCCCAATATTTGCCATAAGACATAAGATGAGTTTCCTTTAGGTTCAACAACTCGAAAGAAGTATGAGTATTCTGAAACCAACACCGAGCTAGTTTATTAGTGATCAGTAACACCTGAGGTCGGTAACTACACTTCGAGTCTTGCTTCCACTCCGCGTTCCTGTACATTCTAAAGCACTTGGCAGCGTCAACTCATAGTTTAAGACCAACCGCGGATACGCAGAACCATGGCATGAGATGTATTTTCCATAAAGCAAGCAAACCTACGCTTTTTTCGCCTTTATTTACCTGTAGTTCTATGAGATTATTAAGAGTCATAAGTTTTGGTTCTAGCAACTGACAATTTCCTCTTTTCTTTCTTTCGCAAGCCCATTACATTAGGGCAGAGATGGAATAAACGGAGAGTAACAGATCCCGAACTTCCTGAATGGACAGGGAGAATAGTATAAACAAATGTCATATATGCAAGTGGAACGATTTCTATGTTTCTACGAAAAGGAATGCAATGCTCGAAAGGGGTAGGGAGAGTGAGAGATTCGATCTTTATAGTATCTATTCTGATAGCTTATCTAGATTGATTGGTAAACTGTTTGTCTTTTCATACTAAGACCAAGACCAATGGTTGTCACAGATCAACTAAACGTGATTTCACTGTATCTAGAAGTTATGCTAAGAAAGCCGCTTTGAAGCAAGGTCAGCTTAGGATGATTTTGATCTCTAGCTTCTCTATAGCTAGAATTAGCAAAACTGCTTATAAGCTAGCCAGTACTTATAAGTTCAGGCCTGTTCTATAGCTGATAAAGCTAGATAGTAGCCAATTTCCTTGCGAGACACAATGTCTATACGAGGTTTTTGACATGCCTATCCATTCCTTCTGCTTTCTTTTCAGCCTTTGTAAGGTATTAGTACCCTCTAGTTTCAGGGTGTAAGGGAGAGAGGAAGTCAAGTACTCTATGGAATATGGGTTAGAGCAAGTGACCAGGTTCCTTTGCAGCAAGTATAGTTCCAGCCATTTAGGGTGCAAGTCCTATTCATCTAGAGCTAGTTTCTGTTCTCAAGGAAGGAATCGAGCGAGTGTAAGTGCAGTGCTTCGCTTGTTACGCGTAAAGAATATCTCCTTTGATTGAGAATCCTCTTTCCTCTTCATGTACATCAAAGCAATGAAAGCCAGCAGTGGTAGGGTCATTTCTATAGTGGAGTCCCGTAGAAGATATTGGCTTCTTCGATAGCTTAAGAGAAGATATTAGAGTAAGGGAATACATTTCCATTCATGAGAGTAAGGGAATACATTTCCATTCTAGTCATATTAATATTCAATTAGCTTAGTATCTACAAAGGGGATTTCGAGCCTGCTAAAATCTATGTGAACGGGGGCCCTTATTTAGTTTAGCGATTACTAAGGATCGATTGCGTTGAGCACTTTGAGATCAGCTAGCTCATTCCCACTTCTTATTACTTGGGGTAGCGAGTGCTTTTTTCTAATGTTATATGGGGTAGGGGTTTGTGTGTGATGAAGTCTCTTCTTTTCCCTTTTAGAAACACATAGCCAACTATTATCATAGGCTTAGTTCTTGGTCGGACATGATCTTATCGGCCCTTTATTAGTCCATAAGGTAATCTTTAGGGACCACCGTTTACAGAGGAATTTCTCGGTCGGGGATAAGGTTGTTCCAATCTTTTTCGAAGGCTAGAGAAGTGAAAACGGGTCCCGGTTGAATGATCCTTTGTTTGTGTGTCGAGAGGTTTTTCTTCTTTGTGTGAAACGCCCTTTGCCTTACGGGCGGAGTGGTTTCCCGGGGTATAGCTTGAAGGCAAGCCAAGCAAGTAGAGACTATTGAGACGCAAATAACCACCTTTTTCAGCTTACTGGGGAATTATTACTTCAAAAGGCTATAACATAGGTATACTTAAAGTCATACAAATAATGAATTGCCAGCCAGATGGATGGGGTTAGGGTCCTTCCCCGCTTACAACCGTAGCTACTCCTCACCCGCTTACTTCGTCTCCTCTTTTTTTAGGACTCATGTTTCCTAACAGAAGCCCTGCGTTCTACTTCGGTTATAAACTGGTGTTAGATATACGAGTTATCAGTTATAAGAACTCAGAGTCTAAGATAGTAACAAGAGAGAACTAAGTGCAATACTACCAACCGACTAGTGACCGGGGGTAATTAGTCATTTTAGACGGGAGCAGCTCATCGGTAATGCTAAGGGGAAGACGAGGGCGAGTTATACATACCACTTGAAGATCCTAGCTCCACTAGTATGAACCTACATCCAAAATCTGAAATAAGGCTCCGTCTTAGAAGCGAGCGACTGGTAGCTTTACAAGGACTAAAACAACCTAACACTCGAAATTAGTATTGAGAATAACAATCTTCATCGGAAGGATAGTCTCCAAGAAAACCACTTCCCTTTTACTAGACCACTGATGTAGATGTAGACATCCCCGTTCCCTAATCCAATTTCATCAAGCGGATCTTGGACTTCTTAAGGGTATCATCAAGCTTTGCCGGTCTATGGTAGGGTTTAGTTCCTTCATCTGGATCACTTCTTAAGAGGAATATTTTCGACTATCTCAAGCTTCCTTTTGTATGGCAATGTGTTTTTCCAGAGCAGAAATTCAGAGCTTCCGCCACGCCATGATTCTCCAGCTTTGGAAGGTCAAGATCCATCTGGCTCTTTCTTGTCAGCTGGTGCTCATTTGGATAAGCAGCAGGATCAACGACTGGATCAGCTGGAACTACAAAAGTCTATGGCTATGCAACAATCAAAGAGACTTCGCTTAGCAAGGAATCAACGTTAACTTCTTGCTTGTTTGTCTGCGAGAGAGGGTTCTATACCTTAGTTGTCGTGGATAGAGATTCCATTCATTCTTTGTTTTCCTCGGCGTAAGAAAGAGTGCAAAGAGAGACAATCTTAGATTCACTAAAATCTTGGACTGTATGACTTAACTCAAAACAACAAACTGGTAGATCACCACCAGCAACCAGCAAGCAAGGATGTTAGGTCCAGAAATGATAAGTACTGGCTTCAGTCATAGTAGGAACAGATACAGTTCAAAAGGAAGATGTCTTTCTTTGTTAGCTTAGAAGCTGGAAGTAAAGAATGCTGAAGGGGAGTTTAAGTTGAAACAGGAGCAACATAAAGTAATATAAAGCTTGCTCCCAGCCTAGGTATTCTAGAAGAAGGTTACTAACCTAGTGCTAGTGCTTCTTATATAGCTACTTCAGACTCCAACCAGTGAGTCACAGAACCAAACAGTAAACAACTAGGCTATAACACCTAACTACCAGGCTATAACTACTGAAAACCAGGCTACAACTACTGAAAACCAGGCTTAAACCGGTGCAAGCAAGCCTTAAAACGAGGAAACTAAGACTGAAACAACTACCAGCAAGAAACAAACACCCAACTAACAGACTGATACTGGTGCCACCGAGACTGAGACAAGGGAGTGCCTTATAGTAAGTAGCGAAACCGGGGAGTCCAAGAATAAGGAATAGAACGGGGAGCTAGGCAGTCCAAGACTTAAAGCAGTGGCACTAAACTTGGATTGCAGAATTGACCTCAAAGCTAGTAATAAGTCATTTAAGAATTCCACTGAGTAGACTCAGCCAGTAAGTAAGGAAAGTGAGAATGAAACCATAAATACAGAATAGCAGAATACGGAATGAACCTCAGCAGTTCAACTCTTCACTCACTCCCTATTTCTTAAGTCTTCTCCACATCTAGAGTTCCAGTAATTAAGTTCTAGGAGTGGAGCTGGAACTTACTATCTGCCTGAGACAAGTGAGTTGCAGGCTTATGTTGGGTAGTTAAAGAACCAAACCAGGGGAGTGAAGGCATGTTATTAGTTGCTAGGTAGTTTCAGAATTGAACTAGTGCTTCCAAGGCTGCTGCTAGGGAGTTACAGTCTTAAACCAATGCCATGGAGTCTAAGAGTGGAGCTATCATGGAACTAGTCAATCTTAATGGAACTCATTGGTGAGCTAGAGAGTTGAGCTAGGCGGAATTCCACTAGTGGGTATAAGGCTAGTACTGTAGCTTGCCGGCTTGGCTCTTACTTTCAACAAGAACAACTTATAAATACTCGGCTCCGGTAACTAAGGTATTAATTCCTAGACGACTACTTTGATTACTACTTTCTTAAGGGCGGATACAGGACTCACTTCTCCATTAAAGTAAGTAATTACTTGTTCCGTAGTTTGTTGTTTAGTTGTTCTAGAAGACCACTACTTTCTTCAGGGTAAAACAAGAACTACCCTCTGGCTCATCTACTTATTGCTCCTATACCAGTCCTCTTCTCTGGCTCCCCTCTGGCTCCAAGAACTCCGACTCCTATATACCCCTGGATTTTATGCCTTCATTCGGCTCATCTACTTATCCTCTTCTCTTGTCTAGTAATGTATTGTCTGCTTGGCCTGGCCTAGTCACTAATACTTAATACCCATTTTTCTAGGGTTTAGCATTCTCTTTTATTATGCTTTTCCAAGTTGAACTGTTTTCCCACTTGAACACTGTTTGTCTGCTGGTCCTCTCTTTGCCTTTGTCACTTCCTTAGTTGCTTGGCCAGGTGCCGGTATTGGTTGGTATTGAACTCCTAACTCCTTTATTGCATTTAATACCTTAACTCAGGTACGAGTAGTTACTTGCCTAGGAGCTTGTCCCATCTTTTGAGTTTTAGGCAGGAACACCTGATTATGAGTCCTTTCTTCTATACTAACTACACCATCCGGATTCCATAAATGAAATTCTGTCGAAAAGAACGAAACCAGAAATTAGGCTTCTTCCACGACTCCCTTTCCTCGCACTGCTCTTCCCATGCCTACCTCTTTTCCAGTGTTAAGTGACTCCTAACTCTACCTTTCTTCGGGTAATTCCTTAAGACGGATTATCTCGTATACTTTCCTGGACCTGAGATTTCTTAGATTTGATAAGCACTCAACCAGTGGACGTCAAGTCAAGAACTACACTTTCAGGCCTAACAGCAGATTTTCTTTCAACACAGCAGCATCTGATCCTGATCTAGTTGGAAGATCTTTCTATTTCTTCTTTTTTCTAAGACTCTACCGCCGATCTACTTCCTTCGCTTGCTTACTTTGTATCCGGGTAGTAAACATAGTGCTTCCTAGCTTAGCTCCCTATGTACTTTTCTACTACTAAGGCTAATTCCACTCAAGCAGAATCATTAGCTCTGTTTAATAGGATAGCAGAATACAGGTTACTTTGCCTCTAGCTTATCAATAATGGAAAAAGTGTTAAGGAGTCAGGCTTCTATGAATGGTGGTAGAGAACTCTCAAATGGGGGTCAGTTACAGAAGCAACAACCTATAATCCAAGTCAAGGCAATAAGGCTTCTTTTTCTAAGTATCCCCGGCGAACTCTCCTTTCTGAACCGCATGCTACTTACTTTCGCACAGCTGATTCTTCATCTCTCGAAGCTGCACTTATAAGAAAGACTTCCTCAGTATGATCCTGATTCTTTACCATATTATATATGATACTAAACTTCCATTTCTTTACCAGATCTTGAAACTCGAAGTTACTTTCTTCTCCTTTTGCCTCTGGTCGACCACTACAAGGGCCAGAACTTCTAATAACGGGCACCAACCTATCTATACGTCAACAAGGGAAAGGGTGCCTCTATTCAATACAACTACCAAGTCCCGTGTTCACCTTTATTCACCTTTGTTTGTCACCTGTGCTCAAGCGGATTCTTCTCTTGAAACCACTTCTGCTCTGGAAACTACTTATGCATATGTAGGCTTACTTTTGGAACCGATGCTTCAATGCATTATGTGTTGGGTCCGGGACTTCCTCCTATGGATACCGACCTATGGATACCTGAGAGATGAGATGGATAACTGATGCCATACATCTATCTATTTGAGGAATATGCCTAAACCTATGAACTCTGTTCCCTTAGGCGCTCCATAAGGAAGATATTATGTCCCTTGAGCAGGACTTGTAGCTTGGGTTCTATACTCTACGCTACTAAAAAACAAATTGATTCATTCATAGGTAGGTTCTTCTATATAAGAATATGAATTGAAACTCCTCGCCGACGCACTGAGTCTTGATCCGAAGTCAAAAACCTCTGCACTGCAAACCACTTTCTCCTTACGCACCGAGTGGACGATGAAACTGTTTTCGGGAGTGAAACTAAGATATAAAGTCAGGGTCATAAACCGGTACAGGTTCGGTGCTTGTGTGACGCAATGAAAGGTCGAGTTCGGCTCGTACTTAATTACTACCGATCCTTGCTTACATGACGTGAATGGGTGCTATGCCTTTACTTAGTATGGTATGTATCTCTACCATAACTTGCTAATGGAGCTCAATTGTAACAAGCAAAGGCTTTTCGAACTAACAAGGGCACTAGGTAGATAGAGGTGGAGGTGGGAATTAATTCTTCAATATATGATCTGAGGCTTCGGAGTCGGGGGGCTTCTAGATACTTTGAAAGACACAGCTTCCCTTTCTTTTGAATCAAACCAACCCGCGAGAACTAAGATTCGGCTGAGGCTTATTAAGAAGATGAAACCTGGGAATTCCATTTCAAATCAAAGAAGAGATCTCGCATATAACAAGAAAGAGTAAGTGAATTCTTTGACTGCTCAAAGCTCCATTCCTATTATCTTTTATGAGAGATGCGCAAGAGAACAAGCAAGGGGTGTTGGCGTTGGTGTTGGGTATGGATACAGGTAGAATTCTATAATATAATTACCTTAGCTCGAAAGAAGGATTCCATTCCTGTCCTGTGCCACTTACATATCTGCTACTGTATTTAGGGCGGTAGGGCTGCTCCTTCTCATCCGCTGGCTAATCCATAATTGGATGCCTATAATATGACCAGAACTTATAATAACCGGCTCCTTCTCAGTATTCCGATCCGGCTTATAGGAGTCTGTTTCTGATATTGTGTCTAGTCTAACACCGTATGATTGACTTTGCGCTCCATAAGGAAGATATTATTTCCAAGGAACAAGAAGATGCAATCCCAGTAATTATAAGTTCTGGCTCATAACTCCAATTACTTAAGTGGCAACAAACTACTAAGCTTGGCCCTTCCCACGCCTTAACCTTTATACCTTTACTTGAGAACAGGAACTTGGCGCATTCTAAAAGAAAGAGCTGATCTTGACTCCCATTTACTTAAGGGATAGTCGCATCCTTCTTTCTTATATCATAATTCCATTCCATTCTAAAGTAGTGGCTCGCCGAGTCTCTTTCTATTCGACACTTTACAAAGGAATATCTATACCAGGTGCTCGCAAGTTCTTCGGCATGAAGAGTTAACTACAGCGTTAGGGAGTGACACAAGAAGCAAGGACAATGAAATATATACGAATTCAAGAAGCGCGGTCCACTGAAGTATAGTATCCAGAAGCTACCAATGCAAGCTCTCCCTTCTATACTGCTCCCCTACTATATTATTGCTAGTAGAAAGTGGAGTATCAAGTGCAAAACCAATTTCTAGGGCTGTCCGCTTCATAAGGCTTCTTTCTAGTCTCGGGTTAACTCATCAAATGTCACATTGCTTTTCATAATCCCAAGCACATTATCCACTTAGTACTCGCACCCAAACAAACTCTATTACTCGGTTCTAGGTTAAAGCAAACTCTATTACTCGGTTCTAGGTTAAAGCAAAGGGAGGGTAAAGCCTAGCCTTATAGAATTGCGCCTACCTTAATCATGCATCTGGATTAGTTTCAATACGAGTTCCTGTTCGAAAGTAGTCTACGAGTACGTTTGCTAACTTATATTACTGTTGCTTGTGTCTTAAGTAAACAAGTCTTGTTCCGGGCAAGAGATCTTACCTAACAGGCTTTGAAGCACGGCGTTGAATCGTCGATGCTGGATCTGGAAGTAGTGAAAAAGTCATCCCTTGTTGACAGAAACTGGAGTTAGAGCAGCAGAATGCCCAGTTTGAGTGTTGTCTCCGACTCCGAGAGAAGATACTGTGTCTGCTGTAGCTTCTGCCCTCTAAAGATTGAATGAATTAGTTTCAGAAGAGAATGGAGGCCCGACCCGAATTAGGACTTCTTCATAACTCTACGGAGACGAAGAAAGGACGCAGGTAAAGTCGACTCGATCTTAAGCTGTGGAAGCAATGCGACATCAAGTCAGCTGGAAAGAATCAATGTATCACTCTCCCTGGTCTCTGTTTCTTTCTTTCTTAAGCCTTTCACTTTGCTTTCCCTTTGTTGTCGTATCTAGAAGCTCTGCGTCGGAACAGTATCAAGTCCTGAGTTAGGTTTGGTTACTCCCTTATAGAATCATTCACTTATTTCCTTTATAGTTTTGTCGTAGATAGATAGATGGATATAAGCTCTTTTTGAATACGAAGGCTAAAGTAAGCGGTTAAGAGTCAAAAGTAGAAGTTCCACACTGTATCGAGTCTAGTGTCGTGTCGCCCAGTGGAGCCTTAACCGATGAAGTACTCTCAAGAAAAGATTCAATCCAATCCATTACCCTGCTCCGCAATCCTCTGCTTCTGCTTCCGTTTATACGCTTCAATCTTTTCCGGAAGACTCAACTGTCCCACCCAACAAGAACAAGATTAGGAACCAAGATTAGGAACTGGATAAGCTGTAGGATCGGGTTAGGAAGAAATAGAAGATGATGGAGAAGGTAAGTCGACTCTAAATCAGGTTAATGACTCGAAAAGATGGCGAGAAAGCCTGATTTGCCCAAACTGTTGAAGCGAGGTTAAGTATATATAGTTAGAGCCAAAAAGCTTATTATATCATCTGTTTCGGGCCCATGATATTCCTAATTCCAGTTTCAAGTTAGGAGTAATAACTCGTGTTAGGAGCTCTGCGCTCGATAAGAAAGATGGTGTTAAAAGCCTGTTACACTCATAATCTTGATCGGCATCAAACGATTCTGAAAGTGTAATTCCAACAGTAGAAAGATCCTGATTACTCGAAAGTCAGTCAGCTGCCCTTAGAAGAGTTATGATTCAGAAAGGGGAGTTCTACTTAATCAGTAGATTAGAAAAGGGGTATAAAAGTGAGTATGGCCTGCCGGCTTTACCTTAGGAATCTAAAGAGACGATGGTTGCTCTTCTTTGAAGCTTACGTTTGCTACTACATTCCTCAGTGGAACTAATTAAGACACACCTCTCGTTGCTAACTTGACTCCTAGCACACTTGTTCTTGCGAAACAGATATTATGGAAAAGAATTGAGCACACACATAGAAAAACAGAGTAACGTCACTTATTGCCTTTACTGGACTTGGGGCTTATGAAGCGCTAAGCTGCTATTCCTATAACTTGGCTTGTTCCTGTAGCTCGTAGCTCAAAGTTGTTTATTGGAGTGACTTGTTCCCCCCACAGGAATCACTCTTATTGACACCTTGATGTCCGCTTTCCTCGTCTTCAAGTGCACAAAAAAGACCACGTAGCGATATAAGTATCAAGTAAGGGTTGCGAGTGTCATTAAGGAGCTAGAGTCATTAGTATGAGTTATTTGCAGTGTTTAGGGAGCTCGATTGGCGCTCAAGAGATTCCGCTAACGTTGGGGCAATCAGATCTGAATTACTAAAAGATTTGACTGCAATTGGAAAGGGAGGTATCCTTCCTAATAGTTTCGAGTATAAGTAGGATCTGGATTCGAGGAGTTGTACCCGAGTTAGCAAAAAGGTATACTTTCGGTTTCTGTCTTTTTGAAGCCTTGAAACTGAGCTTTCCCTTTGTTATCGTAGAGAGATAGGTTATTGACCGAGTAAGATGGACAGCCCCGAGCCCGAGATCACGTTAGCACTTGTTTTGCGTAATTTATGTTAGCGCCACTTCTATCACTGAAATGTTAGATGCTTAGTACCCGATTCTGATTTCGAATCTATCTAGCTACGCTTTACTTCATTGAACTTGCACATAAGCTTTACTGGCTCTAATCTTTGCTCAAGCCCCTCAAAATACTTGCACCCTAAACTCCATTTTAAGAACCGACAATACCACTGGAAACCGTCCCGTCCGGAGCAAGTCCTATCTTAATCATCGGGAGCTAAGCCTCAGATTCCATAATGACCAGCTCAGCATTATTAGGATCATATGTCGATGTTCTCTTATAAGAAAGAAGAGTCGTCTGTTGATCTTCAGAAAATACATAATGTGTGTTCCCCATTGTTTCTCTACGTTACTTTGATCTTACCCTTTCATAGACCTCCTGATTGAGCACCTCTGAGCCCTTTCCAGCTCTGCTCTTTGAACTTAGCCGAAGCTTTACCTTCACACAATAGCAAGCGGACCTCCATAGAAATTGTTGTTATTATTTTGACCGCTCGACCAGGAAGGCATTCCACCCTATATGACCAGGAAGGCATTCCACCCTATATGACGTGCATTGAATAGAACCAAAGGGATCTTACAGCAACTACATAAGGTAGTAACCTATTTGGATTATGAACTTCTAGTGTAGTGGGCCATAGGGTACTTCTTAGACTCTATTCCATCCCGCGCACCCTTAATGGAATTGAATATCATTGATACAAGATTCTATCCCGCTTACCCTTTTGAATATCATTGAGACACCAGCGCTTCTACATAATGGACCTGAAGCCTTAATGATTTGTGCACATCTACTTCGACCTGAACCATTGATTATGGACCGGAACTACCTATTCGTAGGACTGCGCCAATCTAAAAAGGAGGAGGCAGCTACATATACGTTAGCTCGGGGAAGCACTCATTTCTTTATGATAATGATCTACAACGAAACTCCGTTAGGTGCGAAACTTATGCTCGCTAACCAAAAAGAATGGAACGAACACAAAACACAAATGACTTATATCTTATGCTTAACTAAAAGAATGGAACGAACACAAAACACAAAGAACTTATATCTAGGATTGACTGCACCCTTGACTCATGCTATGGGGATCCTAAATATACCGAAAGCAATGGGCACCCCACAAAATCTAAGAGGGATCCACAGTAAAAGCAATACTATCATAATCGAGTCTGGCTTTAAGGAGAGACAACCACTCTTTTACCCACAACCACTCTTTCTTTCTTTGACCGAGTTGACAGAATAGAATAAGAGGGTACCTTATTTGTTATTGGACTTTCCTCATAGGATAGGCGCCCCCATGGTTGATTGGATTCCCCTAGGATAGGCGCCCCCATGGTTGATTGGATTCCCATCCCACTGGACCAATAGCTATAGGTCAAATTATAGAATATTATGAGTAACAACCCAATACTAGACTCTCGGAAGCCGATGAAAACAACTCATACTAACGCGCAATGTCATTTGGCTCCGCCGATACGAAAACAGTGTTTCCTTGCTCTTCACTCAACAAACAACATAGAACACCCCAATCTTATATATGATATATTATTATTGACCTGAACCCTTAAAGATGGAACACTCAAATATTGGATATTATTATTATTATATTTGACCTCGAACCCAGACTAATAGCTATCGGTACAAAAATGGACTAAATAGATTGACTTACCTGTACTATCACATCGGGACCTTTACGAAACCCTATAAGATCATTTCGTTTCGGCACTGTGATCTCAATAGAAGTGAGAGATTATTGACTGCCAGGAACCCAATACGTACAGGAACAGGCAGCTCTAATCGGACGTACAGGAATAGGCAGCCCTACCTAATAGGACAGACTACACCCACCCACCCACAAATATAGGGAGCTTCTATCTTAGGTATGGGGATACGAGATTCTATCGGAGGTGAAACTACTATCCACCGTTGTCAGTGGTCAATAGCCAGAGGAGAGGGACCGTTATCAAAGTGCTTATTGTGAAGCCGCCCACTGCGTTGATAAGATCTTATTGACGATGCCTTTCCTTCAAGCAGTCGAGTAAAGTAAAGAGGGCTCGAGGCAAGCACAGCATCCACTGAGCTATATCTTATATGGGTAGTGCAGTGCAGCCCTATCGCTTTTTCTTCCTTATTTGAGTTTAGGCTATGTTAAGTTAAGTAATCCAATCATAGTGGGGTGGGGGTAGTGCACATATAGTATCAATTAGTAAAGTAACCGATTAGTAAAGTAACCGAACTCCTTTGAATATAAGTCAATATATACTCCCTAAACACACTTCTGATTTGACTTTCATCACTAATATCGGGCGGGTGGGCATAAGATAATTCGGGCGGGTTAAAGCGAAATCATTGATTCTTTAACGCTCCCTATCTCTTATTAGCATATATTATATGCCAGAACTTATAATAACCGGCCCTACTTTATAGAATTGGTGGGAATTATGACTTGCCCTACTTTATTGAGAATTGGGTACCGCATCGTGGGGATCATACATAATGTGGGTACCACCTGCACTTATATTCTTTCAATACAAAACTGGATTCTATCCCTTAACCCTGAATGGAATCTAGATAGCAAGCATATATTATAGAATTCTGTAAAGTGAACCTCTCACTTCTTAAGATATAGCTATCAGCCTCCATAATTATGGAACCGAACCCATTACCACTCCCTTATTATTATTATTTACTTATTTCTTTACTTATTTCAGTGAATAGTAGTTACACAGATTCCATAAGAGATGAAAGTAACCTCTTCCTTAAGCTTTAAGAAAGGAATAATAGTAGGTTCCATCTATATATATATGTTTATTAAGTTCATCTTTCTATGTTTATTAAGTTCATCTTTCTATAAGTGAGTAACTTCACTGATGTATCTTTAGTTATTGAATCTCATGTGATTATTGAATAGTCTTGGTTTGGTGCCTATATGACGTATGAGATGTTGGTACCGTAGTCCTATCCTATTATGGAGTAAGTATTGTGATTCTGAAAGTAGGTGCTCTGCTCTCTCTCTTAAAGGGTGAAGTAGGATCCTGTCAATATACCGTCTGAAGGCGGGCAGTAAATAATAACACATTGTTTGTTGTCCATTCATTCTCTCGACTTGCTTTTAGAGTATAAAGGCGGTATTGCATATATCTAGATAAATCAATCTCAAATATAACCAACCAGAAATAAGAGAATCAATATCACAGAAAGATCTCTATTTATTTTGTTTGATGGCTCTCTTTTGAAGATTCAATTGATAAGAGTTGTAAGGGGCACGTAAAGCAAAGTAAAGTAAAGCTGCTTCGTAAAGCAAGGTTGGAAAGCCGAGAATGATTTGGAAGATGCAAGTAGGATTCATGTCAAGTGAAGCCCACTCTAAGGTCCTAGGTAAGAAAGAAAGGATGCAGTGTTTGCTTAAGTAAAGATAAGATGGATTCCGGCTTTATTGAATAATGGGCACGAAAGCAGGACGAAAGCTGGAATAATAGGCACGAAAGCAGGACGAAAGCTGGACAAGCACTCACTCCTTGAAAGTGAAGTAGATAGAATTCCATGTAACCATTGAAGTAGATAGAATTCCATGTAACCATATACATAAAGTAAGGCCCGAGTTAGGAGAGGATTTAAGTACTTTCTGTCGAGCCTTTCACGTTCACTGTAAGTCAAAGGGCGGTTCACTGTAAGTCAAAGGGCGACATCAGATAAGGTGCCCATGAGTCGTGGATTCAAGGCTAGAGTAATATGATTTGATTAAGTAGAGTCGAGTATAAGAATGGTAAGATTCTTCAATGAACTCATATGTGAACTTCTCTTTCTTTAGAGAAATATCATCATCAGATAGCTAGCTTCACACATACATAAGAATCAGATAGCGAGCTTCACGCTCATACTAAAGAATCACATATAGGTACATTCGTCCTACTGTTGTTGCTTGAGAAGGATAAGTCATAACAAAGAAGGCAAGGTTCCACTCCGCTAATGGCTAATCACCTATGCTCAATAACATAGACCCTTTACTGTACCTGAGAATAGTTTCTTATTTGCTGCGAACTCAATGACATAGACTCTTTACTGTACCTGAGAGTCGTTTCTTATTTTCGAACTCAATAACTATAACTCACTTTTGTTGCTGTGAGGATACTGGATAGTCTACCCTAGACGTTGCACGATAATCAATCCATAATATTTGGACTACTCACTACAGCGCAACAATGGATTCTCGCGTTTGCTAGTTCTCTCTTTCCAGGGATTTCCATTGATGGATACTGATTAATTGGCCCTTGCTTATTTTCATTTGTTCTCTCTTGCATAGAAATTCATATATAAGCCTCCAAACTTATCCAAATAGATTAGCAACACCTCCGAACTCCTCCAAAGCTCACTCACTATCCCTGATCTGCCAACTCGCTAACCTAAACTCACTGTGTACTTCAACTCTCAACTCTTTACTGATGGCTCCTTTGTCTTTGAAAGCTTCATATTAGTGCATGCAATGGACAACACAACACTATAGAATTCCTTCTCTAGCTTCCCCCACCCACTTAGTGCATGCAATGGACAACACAACACTATAGAATTCCTTCTCTAGCTTCCCCCACCCACAAAGCCTTGTATGTCTATCGAAGCATTCCTTCTCTCTTTCTTTGACTCCCTATTGCACTGTAAGCAATTCCCTCTCATTCAATGATAGAAGCGTAGCAAGCGGGCTCCAATGCCTTCATATCGATACGCAGCTGCCCTTGTTCTTATTCTAACTTCATCATGACTATCTCATGCTTTATACACCTTGTTCTTATTCTAACTTCATCATGACTATCTCATGCTTTTCTTCATCATTACTATCTCTTTCTTTTTCCCGAACGAGATCATCTAGAAATCTATTGCTGGCTCTTTCCCTCCTATCTAGGGGGTGCGTAAAGAAACTGTTAGTACTTTGATCGGTGGCAGATGGCTCCTTTGAACAAAATGCTTCTTCTCGGCTTCTCTCTACGACTCTATAAGTATAGGTTTGACCAACTTGATAGGTTTGACCAACAAACAGTATATGCTCGATCAAGAGTCTAGGTTAACAGTAGATGCTCGACCAACAGTATCGGATAGTCTAGGTTAACAGTAGATGTTCGACCAACAGTCTCAGAGAGTATAGCTTTGAGAACAGAAAGAAAGAGAAAGCCAGCCAGCTTAGGCCTTACGAATGTAGCTTAGATATCAGAGTTGGAGACTTAGGGTAGGGGTCTCCCTTAGCGTCCTAGATCAGATGCCTTAGATGTGAGTGGAATATATGGATAAGAATAGATATTACCTAACAAAGGTAGACTAAGAAGAGATATTACCTAACAAAGGAAATCTTGCAACAAATACCGCCATCGACAAAAAGGCTGTCTCTCTACCCATCTTCTCGAACTGCTAATCCTTAAAAACAACCTTTCTTTGTCTTTTCTATACGAGATACGAGCAATAGCCTATAGCTCCTTTCCGAAAACGAGTCGAAGAAGGAATAAAGCCAACGCTAGGGGAGACGAAGTGGGATCTCCATAACAGGGGACTCGCCCGCAATACTCTAATCTTTGTTTCCTTATTGTTAGTATAGATGGTTTCCTTTAGTTTAGTTTACCTTTGCGAGATAGAGAAAAACGAGTTGAGTTAGTTGTCCTTGTAGAGACAGCCAATAGTCAAGTAAGTCTGTCCAGTCCAAATACTCAGAGAAAGGAGCGTAGCGGCTATTCATGTCAAGTCCAAATACTCAGAGAAAGGAGCGTAGCGGCTATTCATGTCAAAGAAGCCAGTGAAGTAAGTAGTTTTGGCACGAGTGAAAACGTGATAAAGGATATCTAGGGTGGGTTCACTTTTCGAATATGTCCGGTATGAAGTGGATTTCTCATGGATAATCTAATATGCCAGGTACAAAGAAAGTGGATTTCTCATAGCCCTCCCAAAAAATCATGCTATACTCGCATAAACAATAACCCTTTTGGAATACCTGCTGGTCGCTGGAGAACTGGTTTCATGAATTTTCCACGTAGAGAAAGAAAGAGAAGTCACAAGGTAACTCTAACTCCTTTTCTTGATTTCCCATAATCCCCAGAAAGCTGCCCGCACTCCGTAATAATACTTTCACATAGATTCTTTACGGACTTATCAAAGGAAACTAGATGAATAGGGAATGCTAAATAGACCAATTGCAGAAGGGGAGGCAGCCAGAGGCAGGTCATCTTGATCATCTGTCCGAACATCCGTAGGCGGCCAGCCAACAAAAGAAATAAGATTTGAGGGAAAGGAAAGGAAGCAAAGCTCAACAAAGATATTGGATTTGTGAGGGAAAGGAAAGAACCATAAGATTAAGTGAGGGAAAGGAAAGGCTAAGATAGGCGTTATGAGTAAAAGTAGGGAAATTGCTTAGCCGATAGATAGGCGTTATGAGTAAGTAGGGAAATTGAAGCTAGCCATATAGGCAATCCTTACATTCGTAATTTCAAGAAGAAGGAGGAATCATAAGTATCTACGAAACATAGTTATGATAAATGCTATAATCAATCTATTTGACTTAGGAGAGGAGCCACTGGAATAGAAGGACAAAGTGCATTGGACCGCTGATATCGACCTATTCAATTATAGAATGGATGATGTGGGGAAAAGGAAATAACGAGTTGAACTTTCATAAAGAATATAGGAACTAGCTAGCTTTACAACTTCGGAACAAAGAGAAAGAGAATATAGGAACTTGCTTTACAACTTCGAAACAAAGAGAAAGAATCTAGGATATAGCTAGGCGGAACAAAGGTGATTCTCTTCATGCTGAAGACGATCTGGCTAAGGTGTTTGTAGAACCTTTTCTAATATTAGAAAGTCGAACCCTATGGGCCTCTTAGTTTTAGCGCCTTTCCTAAGGTCACAGGTGTTTTTATTTTAGGTTTACAATAGATAGATGGATACCTTAGCATTCGTTTCATCTCCTTTTCACCTTCTTTACATACAAGCTCAGTATTCTTCGGGTTGTTTCAGTCTACTAGGCCTTTCACAGGCGTGGCGCTCCCGCATATCATTTTCGCTTCCAAATAGAATCCAATCAAGGGTGGCTTATTCCCCGACTCCTTCTATCAAAGCAGATACCATCCTATACCGACTTATTCATTAAAGCGATCCACCTTTACCTCCTTACTCCTATTCCACTCTATAGAGAAAGTGTTTATTTACTCCATCTCTGAACTGAATTCAAGATCGTTGCATGAAGCCGGAATAGATGAGCAGGGGCGATAGGGAAGGGACCCCATAAGTTATTCCTTCAAGACTATTGGGATGAAAAGGGATGTCAGCCATATACCAATATAAGTGCATTATTCTCCATATAGTAACAAAACACAGCAACCATTTTACTTAAAGAATTGAAGACAGAATTCTCAATTGCAGAGGTTTAGTATCTAGGAACAGTCTCAATAAGATCCTAATTTGCATTTGCTACAGTGCTATTCCTTTTGTGAACTTTACCTATGCGCTCCACCCTAAGCTTGTTTCATTGAAAAAGTAGGAATTTCGAATGCAGACAGTTGAGATCATATGGAAGTTATGAATATTACCCGTTTATATACTAGGGCTAGGGCTCGCTAACGGAGTTTACAATTCAAACGATACAAGGCGAGTTTCCCACTAAAGTGTAGTTCAAGTTCTCAAGTAGTCTACGAGATCATCCGTTGTAGACAGATCTTAAGCAGAATTACCAGATGAAGCAGAAGATAGAAAGTATAAAGGAACAAGTAGCGGCGCTAGTACTATAAGGGAAGACTCTCGAATCAGAATCATAAGTTCGGCGGTTCTAGTATCTTCAGCTGTGTTAGCTCCCGACGAAGAATAGAAAGTTCCTGTTCCAGTTCTTGTTAAGTTGTATCCTGAAGCCGAAGAGAATGCCCCTGGTGCAGTCATGTATCAAGTGTCAGCGAATACAGCACCTTGTTAGTTTCGGGAGTTAACTAAAGTCAAAAGGGAATTGAGTGAAAAATCCAATAAGATAGTTATCCCACCGCGTAATTCGCTAACGCACAAGGGAGTCTTTGCAAAGAATAGAACTATTTCTATAGACTATAGAAACAAAGAATAGAACTCTTTCCATATACTATAGAAAGTAGTCACCTAACAGCAGACTCTAAAGAATAGAGTTGAGTGTAATAGAAGCACAGTGAAAAACGACTATATTACTTTCTAAGAATATAATAGAGTGCACATCTCATATAAGCGCATAATTAGGACCTTGTATATATTCTACTCAAGGAGGGAGCTTCTTCTTATTGCTTGTTAGTTACTTGTTGAGCTCCTGCGTGAGGAGTGACATTGCTTGTTCTCTACGCCCCCTACTTTGGTTAGGATCAATGGAGAAAGTGCGAGCCCCTAATGAATAAGTTTGGATCCTGATCTTTATATGTAAGTGAGAGAGAGGAAGGAAGATGCTAGTTTGTAAGGTATAGGAAGTTGGCTCGACCTAAGGGAGAGGAGCGGAAGACTTGTAGCGCTAGGATAGGAGGGACGTAGTGAAGGAGCTTACTCTTTATAGGAGGTGACGATGTGTAAGATAGCGGATTCGTTAGAGTAGGGTCATTAATGTACTTTTCTTTATTAGTAAGGGAAGCTAAAGTCGAAGAGTCAGAGGTCAGTATGGGTAGAGCACCCGCCCGAATGACATTTCTCATATCCTTCTCATATAAAGCTGCATAGGATAGAGCTCTCTTCTATTTCTCTTTTCTATTCTTACACAAATCAATCCCTTTTTGGAACTATAAGCAATTTCATTGAATCACCTATACTCTAACCTCTACTTACCTTACTCGGGAATCAGCCGATGGAAGTGACCTTTTCCTTTTGTATGTTACCTACTTTTGGTGGACGATAGGGCTAAACTCTCTGTAAGCTTGAGACTCGAGTTCACGTCATAGCAGTTGGATGGTGACAGCACCCTTTATCCCCTGTCATTCTATCGCTAAAGAAGAAAGAAAGTAACCGACACCCGGGGCTTGGTTCTTGTATTGATGTGTGGGTGAAGGGCACGAAGCAAAGGTCACTACAGATTCTTCCGAGCTACGTCCTTCATTGATTCAGGGTATTTCAAAAGAAAAGAAAAGACCTGAGTCAAATCTGATCGAATGGTAGCCTCCGGACCCTGGTCCTATCTCACCTTAACTTCGTCCCCCCTATATCTTCGCTCGAGCTTAACTTTAGTCCACCCTGGAACCCAACAAAGAAGCTTTGCAACTTCTGATCTCCCTCGTTCAAAGCCTTTATTTGGTCCTGGAATTATAAGTACTGGCCCTTTCTTTCGGTGAGCCCTTCCCAGAGCCATAAGAAGACAGAAGTGTGTAACTACACCCATATATCTATTCCTGCTTTCTTGCTCCTGCAATAATAAAGAGAGTTGGACATCTCATTCTACGAGAGATATTGATTAGCCCCGCACTATCACGTCCGAGAAAGACATTGATTGGGGATATTGTATCCAAGCCAATGAACAAAAACGAAGAAAATCTTATCACCACACTAATTGAAATTGAATGAAGTGATTGATATGGAGCCGAGAAGAGCTAACCTTATCTCCCGAGTCCCTGATCGAGGCAGTCAATAGGCTTTGTGCTCGACGGAAATGAATGTGACCTGTACATAAGCGCCTGGCAAACAAAGTAGAGCAAGGAGAAGATTGTACCAATGGCTTAGACCGCTCGAGCTATGTGCTATCCACGTCCGATGCCCCGGCTTTCTTTCACACCCGCTTTCGACCCAAGAATTCAGTCTCTCTAGGCATGGTAACCCTATAAGTTCTACCCACTAAAGACTACTTCACTAACGTAGGTTAAAAGAATCCCAATGGCTAAGGCACCGATGGGAAAGGTATGCTTCATTTAGACTCTCCTTATGGCTTTATTCCACTATTTCTGTGCACTCATCCTGCTTGTTTATTATTGCTTTATTCCACTATTTCTTGGCAGTAAACTTCTTGTCTTGCCTTATTCCTTAATCAAATCATAATAAGGGGAAGTCAGCCTATTCTACAATTCATTTATTCCGAGAATCTTGAGGGTTCAGTAAACTCTCTTCTTTAGTTCAATACCGTCTATCTATCCTGAGTCATAATTGCATTTCATATCTGCTGACCTGCCCAATACACCACCTACACCTAGAAACTATCTTTAAATGAAATCAGGGTTCGGTGTGTCCAAGAAGAGGAATAGGCATCAAATGCATTATAAGCTCTATTAGGGGTATTCAGTGATACAAGGCAACTACTAATACTTAATGGAATTTGAAGCGAGAAGAAAGAGTTGACTTATTAAAGAAGACAGTTGACTTATTTAAAGAAGATAGAAACCCACCCAGTCACTCACCTTTGTAACTTAAAGCCGAGGTAGGGTGCCGACCCATAGGAGTGGAAGGGTAATGCGCTAGCAATGTAGTATTAGGGCCTAACTCCCTTTCCTAACTTGATTTCAGTATTTCCTTCTCTGTCCCCTGCCCGGAAGCACTTGAGCAATTGGGTACTAGTAAGTCTCCTACTGCTTTCTCTTTCTCCCCAGTACTTATAGGCCTTAGCAACATTAGCTCTTTGTCCCCTAGCAACATTAGCAACACTGGATTTCTATGCAACATTAGCAACAGTACCCATATATCCCCTAGCAGCAGTAGCAAGTGGTTCTGTGAATTCAAGCTTTCCCCTCTGCCTTGTCTTCCTATCGGCTACGTTGCTTGTCAGGTTGGTTACTTCAATCTCTTATGGGCGAGCAGAGCACTCAATTCCATTCCTTCCTGTAGTTGGCGAGAGGGAAGTGAGAGTTTGACCCATTGTTGAATATCCGAAGAACTTATTAATTGGCCCTTAAGTAATTGGGTTTTCTTATCCTTATTTCTCCTAATTCTCCTTATTTATCTTCATTATAATAAGTAGGAATCTCTTTGGCCGGGTAGAATCAACAGAAGCTAGTATAATATATAATAAATAGAAACCTTTCACTCTATGTGCCTAGGAGCCTCATTCGCGTATCAAATCAATTTAGTCGAATACAGGATACGCTTGTCGAGCCGAACTCCCCTTTATTCCCAGAAACTGACTATAGAGGCCTCGATTGAAGTTACAATTCTTAGAAACCACCCAGTCACTCACGTTTTACCGTGTCAACGCTACTACGCGCAACAATACCTATGGATACAATTAATTTCACCCTGATGGCTACAATACTAGAGGAAAGAGCTGTTATTGTTAGTTGACTCTTATTGCCAGGAAACCAGAACTTATAATAACCGGCGATTCTATTCTTTATACGATTGATTTCCAGCCCTTAAGTAGTTGGTGGAATAACGAGTGAAATCTTCTCTTTCTTCCCTAACGCCTCTCTTCTACTATATGTGCTAGCTATTAAGTATTAGGGCCTTCTCTTCTATACCCGAGATACCCGCTAATGAAATTATAAGTACTGGCTTGCTTGAATTCTCACTTTCCTTCCGCCAATGCGTAATAATGCTCATAAGGGAATTTCACTCAGTATTGAGGTCTAAGAATCTAGTGTTGAATACCGATAGTACTGCGGAGAAGAATTAGCCAGCTTTGACGAAACAAGGGATTCCAAAGGTGTTTTAGCAGGGTCAAAGGAAGCAGTTAGAGCAGTTATCAAGTCTTTAGTTTATGCAAGATTAGTCGTAGCTTTTTCCATTGCTTGTTTTCCCTAGCTTTACTACTTTCCTGCGCGTACTATCCTCTTGGATGCCCTTAGCTTATCTGCTATGCCATATCTGTATTCTGCCCTGAACCCTACAAGCACAACCACGAGTACTGCAAGAGAGGCGGGCTTTAGTGTCTTGGTTGCTCGGGAGCCAGAGAGGAGCAAGAGCCTACTGACAGTAGTAGAAAAACACAAAGAAAGGACAAGCGGGACATACCTTAGCGAAGAAGCGGGAAGGGAATTGCCTGCTCCTAAGAAAGTGGTTGCTCCTATAGCTCTTGTTCTTGGAACTCCCCTCTAACAATGGTACCTACCTTGCGACACCCTGTCTTTGGGTTTTTGGAACATTTGATTAGATTCCTAGAGCTGACATGGTACCTAGCTACTACTTCAATGGGACCTATCTTGCTATACTGGAACCTATCTTTCAAAACCACTCTTTTTGGCACTCGAGCAAGGGTTTCTATACCTATTTCATCTTGCTGGCTTGTTCTACTTCTATAGGAGCCATCCCTACCTAAACACTGATTGAATTGCCAGGGTGAATACTGCACTTGCCTGTAGATGTAGATTCCAAGCACGGAGTTTCAATTCTGTACTTCACTACCGGGAGTTTTACTTTCATCTTTCTTTGTTGGCGCAAGTTCCATTATTGGTGTTGGCGAGAGGGAGAGCACCACTACACTAAGTTGGCAAGAGAGGAAAGGTATACCTCATGAAGTTAGCAGAGAGGAGTACTAGGTTTGGTCTTAGTCCTGTGTTCGGGTTTCTTCTATGGATAGAAAGTTGGAATGCTCGTTGGAATGTTCCTCTAGCAATGTAGTATAGGGCCTGCTCGATACCTCTTAGTTGGATAACCTCTGTGCTAATGGATTTATTGATTTATTGATTTCCTATTTAACCCTATGACTTGAAACCTGCACTGGATTGATTTCTTTATAATAAGAATAAGATTCCTTTCGCCACCCGACCCTACCTGTACATTCCTTCCCGTTAGCTTAGAGTAAACTACAGCACTACTAATAATTCCACTCGGAATCACCCTAACTTGAGAACTGCTTCCCAGGCTTCTGATCTTTAAACCACAGATTCCCCTTTGCCAACAACAAGAGAGGAAGTAGTTTGATACCTTAGAGACTAGCACTTAGGTTGGTGTTGAGCCTACGTGAGCAAGTGCTTTGTTCATGGGTGAAGGCCAGTTCCAGTGAGAAAGTAGTCTACAAGTTCTGTTGCGGGAAGGAGAGTTATGCTAGCTCTAGTTCTAGGTCAAGTAGAAGGAAAGTCAATTGTTGTTGGGGCGATGAGCAGGAACTTCAGTACTGGACTTATAATTCCTGTGGGGATTAAAACCATGCTTTTGAGTCCTGTGTTCGGCAGAATTGACAGCCCTTGACTATTAATTCGGTCAGTTCATAAAGTTTAGTAAAGAATCATGAGCCTGGTAAATGTAATCTTATAATAAGCTAATAATTGGAATGGGAATTTGACTCTCGAGCTCTGTCCCCCGATTCAGTTTCCTCCCCCCAGTCCTGTGTTCTTCCCACTACTCGGCTCGGTGCAGGTACTTAATTACTTGCACTCCTCCTGGCTCTACTTTCTGGATTTATTGATTGATTTCACCTTACTTATAATTTCTCCTGCCGCGGACTATGTTGCTTGGCCCTTCCCGGTATTGACCTCTCCCTCGCTAACCTAGTAGTGCTTTCAACTCAAACAACAGGCGCGTACTTTCTTCTTCCTGAGAGCATCTTATGATCCTGCAACACCGGATTGAGAGCACTGTCTTTATTGATTTCCTTCTCGCTTCCTCCACTGATACCGAGTAAACACTCAATGTAACAACTGCTAATCAATATTCTATTTGTTTCTTTCTCATCCCTTAGTAGGTGAGTTACCGGCCTGGCTTCCCCTTGATCTTGAAGTTAGGAATTCAATTGAACCTATGGAGCACGAGCACCCGGCTTCTTCTCTTGTTCCTGTAGTTTGATACCTTTGCAAAGTAAGCTGCAATGAGAGTCTTCATCCCGTTAGTGCTTCCTTGCCAGTACAGAAGTAAACCAACCAACCCTTGTAAAAGAAGTCAACCTTCCTACCCACGCCTATCAAGTGTTTTATGGTAAATTACCTATGTTGCCTCCGGAAATGCCCTTCTAGTTCTTTTGAGTCTATCAAGAGAGACCTGAGATTAGAGTAGTTGAATGTGTATTAGTTTACTATAGAAGAATGGCCTGTTCCGACTATAGTGGGGGGCGAGTTTAGTCTAGGAATTTCATAAGTGGGCGAGAGTTGGATGCGAGGGTTTGAGGTTTCCTTACTTATATTACGGAAGTCGATTCAGAAAGGGGAGTTTCATCTGTTATCTTTAATACTAGTTATCTAGTTCTCTTTAATCCTATCCGTTATCAGTCATCCTATATCAAGAGAAATCATTCATTGAGCCAGAATAATCTGCCCTGCATTTAGTAGGGTGTCTCATATAGTAGTAGTCCAGGTCCAGTGAGAAAGTATGGTTGAGGGTGAGTTAGGTCTACGAGAGAATCCGCGTTGCTCCACTTCGGGTTATAGGCTACAGTTATTACAATTCCTGAATTCGACTGCTACAAGCACGGTAACTCATTGACGCGTAACAAGTTATCGAAAGAGATGAAAATACATGATGAACTTCAAGGATAGGGCGGGGAAGAAAGAGAATCCACCAGTGAAAGTGAGAAAGTAAGGTATTGAAGCCTACCCAAACAACTTAATATAAGGGCAGATTATTAATCTGGCTGCAGTTGTTGCTTGTTTGCTCTGCGGGAGAGCCAGAGGAGAGACAAGGTTGCCGTAGTTTGATTAGCTAGTTGCCTGAGGTAGTGGTAGAACCCCTCTATTGAATTGAGTCTATGAGTAAGCTGAGTAAGAAACCACCCACAGTCTATTTTTCTCGGGGCCAAGCTACTATGCCCAGTACTTATAAGTTCAGGCAGCTTCTATTCCAGCTTCTAAACTTGCATCTGATTGAGTTTAGTCGAGAACACCTCTTCTTCTTCGTGGGCATGGCATGAGAACTTAATGATTCTTTAGTAACTTATTGGTTAGATGTAACTAATTGTTACTAATCCAATTCCTGCTTTGATTAAAGTGAAGAAGAGAATGGAATTGAATAATAACATCCAAACCACTTTCTATAATACCGAATACCTGGACATAGCTTACCAGTGGCTCAAGTAAAGACATAGCTTACCAGCACCCCTAAGTTCTCTCGAATACTTTCCTATAACTGGAAATCAATCTACCTTCTTTTTCCGCTTCTAATCTTTATCTTAAGTCAACAGCAATAGGTTCCTAACTTCAAGGATGGGTCGGGTTCATTTACATGCTTTCTTCGCAAGGGGAGGAGCTTTATGTGCCAGTGTTGTAGGGAAAGGAAGCCTGCAAGACCAACATAGGGAATTTGCCAATTATTGAGTGCAATACCGAGAAACTATATTCTTAGCAGAAGGTCTTCCCCGGCTCCACTACACCTCCGATGAAACAGGACAGGACTGCGAACTCCGTTAGTGCGTATACTTAATCTAAGGGAAACTAAGAAGGATGAAACTGGACCTAGAACTAGAACTGGTAATTCATAAGCTGACTTGAGAACTGCTCTAACAGCTTACTTTCACCCGAGATACCCGCGTACTTACCAGATCAGGCTTATGCTTTAGATTAGTATTCTTCCTCCTTTGCAGACCCGACTCACCTTCTCAATAGATCTTATTTCAATCTTATATAATCAATCAAGAAATCCAGAAATCAAGTCAATCTACTAGCACTAAGAAATCAATCCACCCTGAGTGCTTAAGTATAAAGTAAGCAGACGTAGGAGCACCCCCAAGATATTCTATAGAATAGAAGCCGGTAACTACCCAACCATAGGCTCTTTCCACTCCCCTTATATACAAGTTTGCTGTTGAAAAACATGACAACTTATCTGAAATCTTAATATGTTTAAATCGTACCTGTGTTCGACTACTACAAACAAAATACCCGGCCGGGGCATATATATCCTCTACTACTATAGGAGCCAGATGTAAATTCAATCTTCTAAGAATCCAATAATCACAGAAACAATCTAGTTTGGAGTTGCATCAACCCGTTAAACACGCGACCCCCATCCCGGACTTTATTTGCATTTAAGCACCACTACCCTCGGCTATAGAAGGAGTCAACTCCGCGTTCTGTTTCTTCCTCCTCCTTACCAGCTCCATCTTCAGCACTATTAGTAAGGGCGGCTTCAGATCCGTTTGTTGGTTAAGGGAGGATTCTCTCTCAGGCTTTTAAGCACTAAGTGGTCCAAGTAGAGTGCCAGAACTTATAATAACGGGTGCCCTTAAGTAATTGCGGTTGTCTACTCGAGAAGAATAAAGATAATGCAGCAGGATTAGATTCAACAAGCAGCGGCACAAATCAGAGGTGTTGCCCGAGTATAGACACCCCTTTTCATTAGAGAATCAGAGGCTCTTAGCTCCAATCTTTTCCTGCAATCAGATCTTATGCACTCGATAAGAAGGATTCCATTAATGATGAGGCGTGAAAAGTATTGCCAGGTTCAGGAACAACAGAATAATTTGTTCGAAAGTAAGCTAGATTAGATGATGCAGCAGAAGCAAGACCAGGAGAAAGAGCTTAGGCAGGAGCAGTGCCAGTGAGAGTTTAATCGCTTGTTATCTCCAGTTTGGGACGAGAGAGGCAAGAGAACAGAATTGATATTAAGGAAAGAAATCAATCAATTAGTAACATTATTACTTATACCTATGCCTATATATACTTATTTTAGTAACATGATTTTATATGCTATTTCTGGATATGCTATTTCTGGAACATGACCCACTTCTTTACTAAAACTCCCTTCCCCAAAGCCCGGAAAGGAAAGTAAGCTAACATCACTCCATAGCTTAGTAGCATCTAGGAGAAGACCCGACCTCTCTACTACCTTCAGAAGCCCCCTAAGTAGTAGTGTTTTTTTATAGCAAATATAGACTTCAGTTTGGATGGAAGGAACCTAGACTCCCCTTCGCCTCTACAGTCTCCGCTCTACCAGGGCCGCTTGTTCAATTGCCCTTAAGTAATTGCCCGTGTTTTCAAATAGCAATTCTGAACTTCAGTACTATAAGGGCCCCGGCTTCCTCACCCTTTCCAGCAGATGATCTTGAAACAACTAACTCATCTCTGCTAACTTCATTCGGCTAATCCACTTCTCCCTCTTGCCCAGTGACTGGAATTATAAGTCCAGTACTTAAGTTCCTGGTCTTGGTTCTTTTGTTTTATGGGAAATTCCATTCCAAGCCTGTACTTAATTCTTTTCTGCCTCGGAACCCGCTCCTCGGCATGAGAATTAGGATTGCAGTTGACCTTACTTGCGCTTGAAACACCTGTATTTTCTTCTTACCTGTATCCTGCCCCTCTACCGACTTAATATAAGGGCAGATTAAGAATCTGGCAACTCCTGCTCTTTCTCACTCTCACTGTAACTGGACTCGATACTATAACTAGATACTTAACTTTAACTGGCTATTCAGCTGCTGACTTGACTTTAGAGCTAACACCTGCCTTTCATTGCACCTGACTTGAGATTGGATGATGCCTCAAACCCTGCCTTTCAGGTAATGATAGTAATTCTAGTAATTCCACAGCAGGAACATCAGAATTCGCCGAGGGGATATAATAGAATGGAAGCCGGTAACTGCCCTATATAAGCTAGGCGGGATTACACTCTCACTCGAAAGAAAAGTAGGAGCCAAGACTACAAGCAACGGGGCAATAAAATCATTAAGTAGTTGCAGCACACATAGAATAGATTAACAACACAGAGCATTGCTTCAATACTAATGTTAGCCAATGCAGACAGGAACTCACTTAACTAACGCACTCCGTAGAAGCTTACTAACACTAAAAAGGTATCAAACTACATGTAATTGCTCCCCAGACTTCCTCTGCCATGAATACAGGTGAAAAACACTGGATTGGTCCCTACTAAACAGCGAAACAGGACTAAGTGTTATCCTATACTTATACAACAATCTGAAGACTCGCAACACTTCACTTTAACTAAACTATAGAGTGAAATACCTTAGTTATGTAATGGAAGGAACCTAGAAGTGACTCGCCCCCAACTCTACCTACTACTCTTGACTATCTGATTTCCCCAACTCTACTATTCGGCTCGAGATAGCCTATCACTGAACCCTCAATTCTTACGCGTTAGCGAGTTATTCAAATCGGAAGGTATCAAACTATCAAGTCAGAAGAGAGGATTGGTCATATCGAGCCTGTAGTTGGCGACCGGGTGGGTCTAAAAGCGCTTGCTATAGAGGTCGAGGAAGCATAAAGTACTGGCAACTTCACTTATAAATACTCCGCTCTAATGGAATGATTATTGCCTAAAGGTTAGCGAGTGGAATACAGAGTGAAATCAGTTATCTCTTATAGATAAGAGAGAATGAAAGTAGGAATGTCTGGTCTAGTGGCATCAATAGCTACGGCTGCCAATGAGCTATAGGAGCAAAAACAGTATTAGTTGACAGCTGCGATGCCTGTATGGGAAGCAGAGGCCAAAGCATAAGATCAATCATAAGAAAGATCATCAGCTACTATAGGAACAAGAGAATAAGCCGGGGAAGCAGTTCTCAAGTCTGTTACTAAAGTAGCGAGGGAAGCGGGAATAGAAGTTGTTTCAAGAGCGGAGGTGTTACCAACCAGAACAGGAACGACTACCCGGACTTTAGCCAACAAACTTACTAGAAGGGCCTACCTAAACTCTGGTAGTACTAGTGGAATTCTTACTTGATA
Source organism: Musa itinerans (assembly GCA_001649415.1). Lineage (NCBI taxonomy): Eukaryota > Viridiplantae > Streptophyta > Magnoliopsida > Zingiberales > Musaceae > Musa > Musa itinerans. The sequence goes on from LVTN01000322.1 coordinate 86,960, forward strand.
ACTTGAACTGGACTTATAGTAGTAGCTTGTTCCTACCTCTTTTCCTTGGGAAACTCATACTTTTCTTGCTCCTCTTATCTGTCAACTTCAACTAGACACTTGAGACTTATCCTCGAACAGGATATTTGACTTATGGTACTGGTTTGGTAGGTTGGTGCTCTAGCTCCAGTAGTTGCTTGTTCCCCGAAACACCCATAAGCATTAGCACAAGGGCGAACTCACCCCTCGTAGTAGTTGTTACTTTTGCCCTTACTTATTAAGGCTAGTAGTACTGAGTGACTTAAAACATATGTATTTATTGTATAGTAGCAAGAGGAGAGAGATATCCTGAGTTAGACTGGCTTGGCTCCCCGGGGCTCCTGCCGCCATGAATACTGGAATGGTAACAACTCACTAAGACATGTTAATTGTGTTATGCGTTTGTAGTAGTTGCTTGGCCCTTCCCGCGGAAAAGCCTGTACTATTTGTGCCATCTCTTATAACGAGTTCAATTGAACCTTATTGTTTAGAGCACCCGGTAGGCGAGATTGAGGTTAGAGTGCTTGTGTGAAGCAATGAGTAAATCGATAATGGAGGACCAGTACAAGCATACAGATTATGGAGGAATTTCATTGTGAATTATCTTATTATAGTAGCTACAGAGTCGTTGGCTTACCTTAGATCAGTATCATAGGCTAAAGAGCTATATCCAGTCCTGGCATTCAAATAAATAGTATAAGATAGAATACTTGTAATCCACTGCTTCTTTTGTTGTTGACAGCTTCATTCCTATGCTGCTTAGATTAGGATGCGCTCGAGAGAGATTCAATTACGGTTTTCCTTGGCGAACTAAACTCAGCCTCTTGACTTTCTTCTTCTTTACTTTATTCTAGTATAGGTATACCCACACTCACTCCTTACGATTGCTTGTTTAATTGAATCTAGCTATCCTAAGTCAAGAATAACCTAAGCTCTCTGTCTCACAGCTTGTGTTAGCATCTGAAATAGGTGCGTACGTAAATCTACTCTCTGCCTCACAGCTTATTCGCATATGATACAATAGAGTCAATAACCTCCCTGCCTGCCCTTAAGTAAATTCTGCTCGTTTAACCCTTACTTCACTGCTGGCACAAACTCACGTTGACCCCCCGAAAACTCAAAACAAAATCATTTAAATGACTTTCTATAGACCCACGGAGATTCCGTTAGCGCAACAATAAAGGTTGCTTGTTCGGTAACCAAAGAGCATAGCTTCGTTTCCGAAACCCTATAACCATTTTCGTTTTTACTTGGATTTCTTCCCTTTTTTGCCCTGCCCGAGTACTTATCCTCTTGTTCCCTTTCTTGTTGAAAAGACGGGTTTACTGCTTCCTTTACTGATTATGGCATATTTGTGGAGTTGTGGAACAGACAAGACAATAAGGCGCTTTCCCGAGCTTTACTATATGATGTTGCTGAACTAATAACTAAACACACCTATGGTTTGTAACTTGACTTATTCTTACCGGCGTAGGAATGAAAGCAGTGTCCAAGTTTCCATTAAAGTTGACTCGAGAATCAGTGGTTAAAAAGCGGTAAGCTCTTCGAGTTAAGTCATAGAGTTCCGTTCTTGATTGGCTTTATTGCCCTTGTCGTGGAGAGAAGAAAGGTAGGTTAAGGTGATTGACCGAATTAACGACAGAACAAGATATTGTAATAACCATCGTTCTCATTAGATAGAATAGGGTACAAAAGAGATGGGTAGCGAGTGACCCTTCTTGCTTATTACTCTACTATATACTTAGTTTAGCTCCCGAAAACAGCTACGAGCTCAGTGCTTTTCCCCTTCCCTTTGCATGCGTGGCTTTCCCTTTGCCTGATTGACTGCTTTCAAGAGTAGTGGTAAAACAGTAGGTAAGACCTCGAGGCTAGATATGGAACCTTTTGTCCAAGCCAGACGGATATGCGCGTCAACAGATTGTACCGAAGAAGAAGAAAGATATAAAGCTCAAGCAGGAGAATCATCAGTTCGATAATCATCTTATACAGAAGCCTAATCTCTTTTCGAATGTTCACGTAGCGATACAGAAGGAGCTGTACCCGAAACAGTAGAAAGTATTGTTCCAGAAGCCGAATGCTCATCCGCTCTCTTTGTTCAAGCAGGAGAAGGATCCGTGTAGGAAGCTCAAGAATGGTAAGTCTATGTATTTCCAGTTATAGTTGTTTAATCCTATCTAGAGAAATCCAAGAAGAAGTCAAATTGGATCCTTGCTTATATTGAATTTAGCTACCACAATCCATAAGATAGGAACTCGAGCATTGCATCGTTTCCTCATAGTATTGCATCGTTTCCTCGCAAACCACCCCGTTAGTACCCCGACGAGAAGTCACCCTTTGCTATAGCCCGAGAGTCACCCTTTGCTATAGTTATTCAAGCGTTAGCGCCTTGCTTTCTCTCAAGAGTTTCATCTACCTAGCAACATATTTCAATTATAAGTCAAAAACCCGTATGACATATTACTTGATGCTCTAAAACATATTCCAGCTGAAATATTAGTTGAAGAACGAATTGATCCCCAGAGTGCTGACTAACTACTTGAAGAATGAATTGATCTAGCTTCCTTTAAATAAGGGTATCAAATCAGGTGTGAGAGCCTTGCCTTAAACTAAAACTCCGGGTGTTATAAGCTTTAACCCATGAGTACTCGAAATATAAGGCTACCAGAACTAGACTAGTGCTACTAAGAATCCAACCAGTAACAACAAGAATGAAAGGGCGGGAGGGTTCCAACCACTAAGAATTGACCTCAGTAGTTACAGAATCAAACTCACTCGTCCCAGAATGAAACTCCGCAGGTAGTAGTTTACAGAGGATTTGTATTGTTGCCCTTCTATTAAGTCGCAGAGGGATATCCGGAGCAAGTTGTTATAAGAAAATAAGAAATACCGGCACCAGAGTTAGGAGTTAAATCAAATAGCTGAGTTAGTTCTTATATACAATATCTGAGTTCCCGACCTCTTATAAGTGTTAACCCCTCCACTCCCGAACAAAGCTAGCCATTTCTATTGACTAGAGCAAGATCATAGCAGAGATTACCCACACCCTCAAGATCATAGCATAGATGACCCTACCCTATTAAGTAAGAGACTATATTCTTAAGTCAGATACTTAAGTCAGATACTATATAAGTCAGATACTATATGCGCTTTCAAGTAAGTAAGAAACTATGCTTCCACAAGTGCTCTAACATGGAGAGAGCTATTTCTTATGCGCTTTCAAGTGCTCTAACATGGAGAGAGAGCTATTTCTTGGATTCTTCTATGGATCTCCGAAAAGATTGGAAAGTTTCCCTCTCCTTATGTATAGGCGAGCCAGATATTAAGTCGCCCAGCCCGCCTTTATCTTACTATGCTTTATCTGTGACAAAGGGAATAGGTAGTTATTGTAAAAAGGAGAATAGGTAGTTATTGTCAAATATTTGTTTCTTTTATTAGGCCTTGTGAGATGTATTATTTTCATTGTTCTGTTACCACCTCTTATCTTTGTTATTCTTATTATTCTTGGTCTTGCTCTGACTACTAGGGACCGGACCCGACCCGCACACTGAGAGGGGTTTTGCTTTCACACGGAAAAAGAAGAAAGTATAATAGACTTTCCTTTGAGTCACTGCACTGAAAAACATTTCACTATTCTATCAAAGATCCAATGAATGCTAAAAGATGTGAATAAGCACCGGCGATAGTTCCGCTCTTGTTGGGCAAGGGGTTTGTTTGGCAGCTCAGCTCTATACATAAGCCATTGCGGGGTCTAATTAGGGGATAGACTATGTGTTTTTCGTTGGTTTGGGATTTCCTGTAATAAATCTCGGCAGAGAATGGAATTGAGAGTAACTGCCAGTAGTTTGCATTTCCCTGTCGGTCTGACATATTACTTGATTTATACAAAAGTGGATTAAGGGCGGCAGACGTTCAAAAGAGAAATATAGAGTTTACAGGGCAAATCGGCTAGGCACCAGGCATACTAATCACGGCTTCGGCTGCTGGCTCAGAAAGAATCATTTCAATCAATTTGCATAGTAAGAGGTCTTCCAAATCCGGGGAGAACTCTGATGCATTCCATTCTATCACACACTATAGCTATTCTCCTCTAAGACATTATTGCTGCAATCGGTTGAAGCATTAGTTCCCGTTTAGTGGGTGCTGGGGACAGACTTTACGTAACAACTCCATGGGGGCCGCCATGCCTTTCGATCTATACAAAGTGGAGGAGTAAATTAAGTGCCAATTAAGCAGTCGCTACTGGTGTGGGCTGCTATCAGAGATGATTCCAGAAAGCCAACTTTCATTGAATAGGAGAGATAAGAGTTGTTACAGCTTGAAGAGATAGAGAAAGAGAAGTGAAAAGAGCATATAAGAGATATCAAGTAATGGACAATAATCCAATCCATAATTTTAGAGAAAGGTCCCTATTGTGATAGGAATGATTTCATGAAATAGATAGGATGCCCAATGTGGAGAAACTCTCTCTCTTCTCTTGTACATAAATTCATTCGTTTTCATTCCTTATTCTATTACTTGACTCGGTACATTGCTTTTAGCCATCTGCTTGATTTATTACTTCTTTCTTACTTTCGGCCCTTACTTGACTCTGTCGCTCGCGTATAATATAGGCGCCCCCTAAACCGAAGGAATATAGCTCCTTTCCTCCCTAAGTTGATTATGCTTACCATTCATAGAATCAAATAGGATATGATGATTTTCATCTGATCAGACTCTATTGAATAAGAGGGTAAAGCACTTTATTGCAATAACCAGAGGGTAAAGAACCGCAGAGGATAAGAAGACAGACCCATCCCTTGGGCAGCGTCTTTGGCTGGTGTTTTTGCTTGGATATCGGTGGATCAATAGGAACTCCTTAAACCTTGATTGATAGGCTCTTTTAGTGTTGGCGTATTGGGTTTAGGCAGGGATGCGACACCAGAACTTATAATACTTGACCTTTACTTCCAGGTACAGACTCGGTTACCACTAGAGGATAGAGGTAGAACCATCCCACAGATAGAATGTTTCCAATTACAGAGAGTTTGTGTTCTCCTAGAGGTAGACCCATCCTACAGATAGAATGTTTCCAATTACAGAGAGTTTGTGTTCTCCCAGGAAGAAAAAGAAAGTGATATTCAAAAAGAAAGTGAATCGGGCAGAGAACGGCCGGTGGGTAGCTCGGCTCCTTTGGAAGGCATTTAATGAAATGAAATAATGAAATAAAGAAAAGAGCTAGTCGGGGGCGAGCCTATTGTTTCATGAAATAAAGAAAAGGGCTTGTGAGGGGCGAGCCTATGGAATCCAACATGAATGGGGCTTAGAGACGGCAATAAAGAATTGAGCATCTTAGGAGTAAGATCAAGGATGTTTAAAGAAACGGCATATCGCCGGAATTATAAGTACTGGGCCTCGATGATAGCTAACGAAGACCGGGGCCCGCAAGGCAGAGTTGTGGAATCGCACCTATTCCTCGGTCGATCTATCTTTGAGTAAACACTTCCGATCTGCCAGAATTATAAGTACCGGGGGGAGTTACCCTTGTGCTCATATGAAGGGGAGTTACCCTTGTGCTCATATGAAATAAATAGAGAAATCGAGAATAGCTTCAAAGAATCAAGAAAGAAGAGCATGAAAAGAAGAGCATGAAAAAAGGGACGTTCACTGGGGAATCTCTTTCATTCTAATTATATATCGTGGGAGTTGGGCTGGGATCCGGCCCGAGTTCACGGGTGCTTTTTAGAAGTAGAAGGCAGTGAGTGAGCAAAAGAATACGGCCTACAGAGAATACCCCTCCCTAATTCAGTTAAGATGTTTTAAGTTAGGATATTCTATTATATGTAAGTAGGATATTCTATTATGTTAATTGTAATAACTTTACGTTGTTAGCTTCTTTCCTAACATGTAGCTATTTCGGCTAGGAAGTCTTTTTCTACTTCTCGTCCCAAGATGCACACTCGATGGGGCCGCTCTTCTGTCTGACTTGGATTCCTGTGCTAAACAAATTCCCTCTTCACAGAAATAGGATCTCTGCCTTCAAGCACGATAGGCTTGCTATGCGATATCCTTTAGGGGGCCGACTCGACTCTAGATAGCTTTTTTGGAATCAATTGGAATCCTTTCCTTTACGCGCCAAGTGGAATAAATCCTACCTCTACCTGTCCATTAGTTCAAGGGCAAAGGGATCAAAGACAAAATGGCCAATACCGATTCGGAATCAACAGTAAAGGAATGAGTCCTGCTTTGATAATAGGATTCTCCTCCCTTTTATGGTATGAGGAAAGAAAAGCGAAAAGTATCCGTGTAATCAAGGCCAGGGCGTTGGTGAAAGCCCATTTAGACTAGACTATACGAGGTTTCTATCTTTCAATGGAGCCAGCAGAATGTCGTTTCATCCTTCTAAAACCCCACTTTTCGCCGACAACATTATGATTTGGTATAGCAGAGCTCTTCTTTTTTTCTTGTGGCGCACAAGAGCAGTTAATTCCTAAACCATGGCCCGGTGCCCTTTAGAGCCAGAGTAGAATTGTAAGGCTCCAGAGAATAGGTTAGTTTTGAAGGTCTTTGATGATCTCCATTGGGGAAGGCTCGAAAGCCATATCAAGGTCTACCCACGGCGCATCTCCCTCATTGCATCTTTTCGCAAGGGATTCTACTGGCACTATTAAATAAGTAAAGTATCATCCCAGTCCTTGACTTATTACATGGCGAGAATCTGTATCAACCAAGGTGAGTACGCCCGACCCAGGCCTTACTTAAATAGGGAGTGGGGAAGGCCCCAACGGGAACTCGGATATTTGGTTTAGCTGGCCTATCTTATCAACCTCGTAATAGGTGAGCCTCTCTCTATAAGGAAGGTTAGGTTCTTTAGGTCTTTGTACAAGCCAATATATGGTTCTTTGCCAATAGATGGAGTGCTGGTGGTCACGCTTCACTTACCTAGAATAGCTTTCAAAAGACCTTTTCCCCATATAGATGCTGAGGCCTATTGGCGCCTAGTATTGTTACACGCCTTACGAGCGTTGCTCTTTATGTTCGGGCGAGCTAGCCTATTGAAAGAAACGAATTCAGAACAAATCCTGCTTATAGATGCTCTAAGGACTCTGACTCCAATGGATCCTCTACTTACTTGACTCTGACTCCATAGGGACTTTGACAACTTTCAGAATACTTAGAGCCCCAGCGATTGAGCGTACAGACCGTAACTAGAGTCACCTCCTTAGGTAATTGATCAAAACCATAAACTTCAGCTAGCTCTTAGAAGGAAAAAGAACTACCTCATCAAGAGCAATAGCATGAGAGAGACTGACTTCCTGCCCCAAAACGAAGTAATAAAAAAACGATTAGAACATTACCCGCTCCATCAGACGGGACGACCTACTCCAACATTGAAGGAAATCTCCCATCTCCGAATGGCAAAAAGCAAGTTATCAAGGCACTCGTTAGGCCTTAAATAGAATCTTATATCTACTTAGATATCCAATTCTCTGTCAAAGAAATTCCTTGGCTTTCGATACTTTCTTATGAAACTAGGTCTACCGCGCGCTCCACCTTAGTCCTGAGTTATAGAGCGGGTCTTTTATATAATCTGCGATGAATACGCTGAGTTCATGGTGATAGCCGATAAGCTATGACCCTCTGAATGGAACATGCCTTCCCTTGTTCGGACAGTGATTGGGGACGAGGCGATTCATATATCCCAGTGATTGGGGACGAGGCGATTAACATCCCTTCTCACAGATACTTATGATGATCTAATGTTACATGGATCAAATAGTTGGCCACGAGGTTTTTATGGATCTAATCAGCTATTCTAATCCGCTATAGATTCTAGTCTGTAGATTCTAGTTATAGTCTGTTTGGAAATAGAACTCTTTGAAAGCAGCATTCCCCTTGACTCGATCTTTCAAACAAAGTGACTTCTATTATATGTGAATAATCCAAATTATATGTTAATAATAATGTTAATAATAATAATAACTAGAACTCGCTCCAAGGCACTGTGTCGAGAATCAAAAGAAAGCGCAGCACTTCCCTAGAGTAGAAGGAAAGGACGATGGAAGGGAATGAATTGGCAGCAAATGGCTTATAATCCTTATCCCTTCCTTAGCTTGAAAAAGGACTCCAATTAATAAGTTCTGGCCCGATTGCTATTAGCTAAAGTAATCCATTATAGTGCTTTGTAATATATTAGTGATCCATTATAGTGCTTTGTCGGGGGGTCAGCAGTCAAGTAACCTCATTGCAACAAAAGTGCTTTAGTAAGTTTGCTTATAAGATACTACTCTAAGGGACAGTCAATAAGGTACAGGGTCTATCTTCTTGGGGGCTTTCATAGGTGGATTAGCCATGAGCTCTGTTGCATATGGGCGTGACGACGAGAATTGCCTGATTGCCCTTACTTTAGAGGCGCTAAGCATATTTCTGCAACTCAACTACTTTGAGCTATAGCGGCACATTATGGTCCAAGGAGCTACTGCGGCACATTGTGGTTCCAGTCTTACGCACACTCGCCTCGCCTCGGGTCGGGTCGGGTACCCTCCTTTTTCGTGGATAGTCTCAGTGATAGCTACCATTCTATTACATCTTACGAAGCATAAAGGTGCGCCTACCTTAAGATTATGGCCTTATGAAGCAGGGTGTGCTGTGGTCCATACTTATATATACGCGTCAACTGATTGTCCCGAACAAGCAACGAATAATAAGCTTAGTTAGTTAGAGGACATCAGAAGCACAAAGAGACTAAACCTAAGCTGGTTATCATGAAATTCTTCCATTCTATTCAATTCTTCACGCAACACTCGACTTAAACACAAGCACCTTAATCTCTCTTCTCTATACCGATTGAAAAGCACCCAACCCTAAATCTACTGGCAAATAGCCTCTATTCCTCGCTTTCATTAAAGAAAGGAAGCAATGCAATTTAGAGTAAGGGTTGTTTCACTCTATATTCAATAGCTGGATCAGATGCCTCATCAAAGTTCTCATGCCCAACGAACGGAGTCAGGTCAGTATAAAGTGAGCTCCCCTACCTTAATGCAGATAACACAATATGATCTAAACCCTGTATAGCCTTACCAATTGGCTTTCATTTATGAAATGTTAATCATTAGTTGTGAGTTTGGAATCTAGAGTATTTGCTTTGATGGATGGTATCTTAATTGCTTTGATGGTCTCTTGTTTTTGTCAGGCCCGCAACAGATTTCTCTTTGAAAGCAAGGCACCAGGACTTATAATAACCGGCACACTCTGCTTTACCTCATCAGTCGAACCTGACTAGTTGTTGCCCCTCGCCTCTAGCAATAATGGAAAGCGGGTCATCTCATTTACTGCATTTCTTTTTCACGGAATATTCTCACTTTTTTCCGTTTCTTTCTTCCATTGCGTACTTTTCTTTTGCTGAGGATTTGGTTCTCATTCCTTCCACTTAAATAGTTTTCAATGCTACAGCCAACTCAGAGAAAGATGCAAATAGTCAAGAAAAGAATGCCGCTACTATTGAACCGAAGGTGACTCGCCTAGAAGGAATAAGTCTGGGGAGCCAAGTAACTAACTAGAGGAAGGGATACCAGAGATGGGATCGAGCCCACACTCGGTGAAAGGAAGCAATGCCCTCCTGTCTTGATCGAAAGGTTTAGTTCTTCCCCCCAAGCACTTTATTTGGATGACAAAATAGACTCAATTGGATAAGTAGGAAAAGCGAAAATGGAGTCTATTAAGTTATGTTAAGTTATCTTATTCTCAGTTTCCACTCTCTTACCGGCTTTCTGGCTTGGAATTATAAGTCAGGAGGCTTCCCTTGCTTTGCTCTAGTCCTAGCTGGCTATAAAACCGCCTTGCTTTACTCCTACCTTAAAAGGAATAAATAATACTTTAACTAGATAGCTTGCAACTGGTGGGGAAACTCTAACTCGCTGGTGGAGAAGATTTCAGGAAATGCCTGGAAGGTCTTGTCGCAATTATTAATAGGGCTTTCCCCCCTCAACCAAAAAGGGAAAAGTAACTGGAGGAAACGGGACAGCTATCAAGCGGCTTTTCAAATAGGTAAGGACGGAAGGTCTCATCGCTAGATGGAGATGGAGGGATTTTCACTGGCTTGAAAAAGATGTCTATATTGGGACACAAAATGACTAGTTCTGTCTTTCTTTAGAGCCTACATCTGAGGATAGAGATTTCCTTTTTTCTCCAATGCGCTTCAGACGTTTAACATCAGTCCCACTACTTTGGTTTAGGTTAGGTTTAGCACTCTTACTTACATGGAAAGAGATGGGCTTGCTTATCCTAGCAGTTACACAGCCTAACAATCCTTATTTCGAGCTCGCTCGCTTACAGAGGGACTGGACTGTCTGATTGAGTAGCAATGACAAGAGGAAGGCGAAGGCCTGCTTCAATGGAGAGATAAGGGTAAATCAAACCGCTTTTAGTCTGGGTCTGCTTTCTTCCTTTCGGCTAGCTAAGAGACTCGCCCTTCTCTTCTCTGGTTTTCACTTTCTCGAAGGCGCAGAACAGAATGGGAGTAGATGAGATAGAATGCAATAGAAGCAAACGCTACTCTTAACGGTCAACCAATTACTAAATTCCCTTTCATTCTTACATTCTTAATTCTGGAATTCGGAATGAATCAAATATCCCCGATTCGAACCTACGATGAGTCGGTTAACAGCCGACCGCTCTACCACTGAGCTATTGAGGAACAACGGGAGATTAGATATCATAGAGTTCCATTCCCGTTCTCAACCCATGGCCAATATGCACTCGAGGTTTCCTTAGTCACCCCCGTCACTTCTTCGTAGTGGCTCTATTTCATTATATTCCATCCATATCCCAATTACATTCATTTCATATCCCTTTCGTGTCATTGACATAAGATATTTCGTTTCTAGTATATCCGTTTCTATTTCTATATCTGTGGGAAAGTGCTCAAATCATAACATTCTTTCAAAGCAGTTGTTGGTTTGTTTGGTAAGTGCTTTTATTTGGATTCAGATTAAAGATTCAATTAAGGAACACTACGGAATCTGCCTTCCCGGAGCATGCCCCTTCATTGACCACGTATGCTTAAGTGGTAACGAAGGATGCAATTCTGGCTCTTGGCTCCCAAGATAAGGATTCTTCCGGCCCCCACTTTTCTTGTTTCCTTTCTTGTTTCCTCAGTGGGTTATTTTGTGTATAGTACGAGGATTTGGAGTTGCTTTCCTTGGAGTGATGTCTTCTCTTTTTTGAATCTCTTTTGTAATCCATTGTTTCAGCGAGTTTACCAGTGAGCAATCCTTAGAATTAGCCTTACTCTTTGAAGACAGTGAGAAAGCTGGGGTCCCGTTCAATCAAGTTCTTTTTCTTTTACTTGGGGTTGAGGTTTACGGAGTCCTTCGGTCTTTAATACAGGATAGGATATCCCACGTTACTCGAGCTCGAGCAAAAGCTCTAGTCTAATTTCATGGCACCTTCTTTTCATTCTCCAGTGACTTTAGTTCCTGCAATGTGATCATTCCTAAAGATCCCTTTCTAAGAGCATCGAGGCCCTTTTTCTTTCATTTCCCTGGAACGACTCTTCTTAGCCTGTTACCTCTTACGGTACAGTAAGAAAGTCTCCGACCAATCCTAATCTAATGCCTTGGGCGCCAGTGCCTTCTCAAAGCGAGCCCCTAAGGGATTTCTCTTTTGCACGATCCACCTCTGGACCATCAGACTATGAAGCAGTTGATTATATACGAGAGCAGGAGGAGGCTATCTGGGCTGTACCATTAGAAAGAAAGCCAGCATCAAAGTTTGGAAGCATTATCTTACTTAAGGAAATGATCAAAAGGGAAAAAGATACTTAGGCAAGATAGCTGGCAAGAAGGAAAGCTTCTAGTTATTGATCAAGGCAAGCGGCTTTAGTTCCCAAGTCAAGCAGGAAGTCAAATAGACTGGGTTAGAGATCCAAAGTTGGTTCTCGGTCTCTCATTAAGGCAGTGGGAGTAATAAAACGAATCAATTGATAGAGAACAATGGACTTAGCCCTCCGTTTCAATCCTATCCATGGCAAGTACCTTAGTCACTTCTCATGCCCGAGGAAAGCAGGGAATACAGTTATATCCTACTTTCGGTGGGCTGATAAACCTAAACTCTTTCTTGTGTGTAATGAGTGGCTACCAGTTATAATTCATTCTTTTCTTTCGGTGTCACTGCAAGTTCTTAGGCTCTTTGTCTTCTTGCTCCATTACATCTTCTATCATGTTCTATTGCTTCTTCTTGTGTCCTATTCTTTCTGTCCTTTCTTACCTAACAGCGAATTGAGTTGAGTATAAGCCAGTTCAGTTCATGTTGAGTGTTGTCGTATAACAAAGAATGCTTAGCCCACGTAGCGCTTTCGGGTTCAGGGCAGAAGAGGACAAGTCAATGAATAAAGAAGCAGTGTGCGAGGCTATATGAAAGTAAGCGAGAAAGTCTAAGTGATTCGCGCCGGCCCGCTTATTGCAGTTTTCTTTTATTCCCCTGCTTCTTCGGTTCGAGTGTAATCATTGAGAGAATCATCAATTTAAGGATCAGACTCAGTGGATAAAGATAGTTCCGCAAGCCGTTACGCTAACGCTTACTTATTCGCGCAATCTTCCCATATACGCTCATCAATAATCAATTCCTTATTTGTTGAAACAAGCAATGTGACGCTATTGTATAGATTTTGGTAATTAGACAGGAGTATCAAGTAAGCAAGCAGCAAGCGGTAAAGGTGGAGTTAAGGGAATCAAATAATATAGTATAGGTTAGAGTGCTTGTGTCTATAAGTCAGAAAGAAAGCCTAGAGTCATTACTAAGCGGCGTTAACGAGTTGACCTGCATTTATATAAGATGGATAGATTCCATGAATTATTTGTTGACTGAAGCGTTAAGTCATGACGATGCAATATAGATAGAATGATTTGTTAACTGCCAACGAGCTGATCTCCTTTCCTTTAGGCTGGATGTAGTTAATCTACTATGTCCTGTGCCACTTATATATCTGCGTATCGGCGTCAGTGAGGTGTGTTAGTGAGAAAGCCCTAGTTAAGTGAGTTTTGGGGAATTATTAAGTAGTCATGAAAGTTCTAGTTTAGGGGTTCCTAGCTTCATAGTGTTCGGGGTTCCTAGCTTCATGATGAAAGTGAGTTTGGGGGGAATTATTAAGTCTAGTCCTATCTTATATATAAGTAATAAGAAAGTCAAGGTGCTGAAAGCCTGTTAGGGGAAGAAAAGAATCAAGTACTGGATATTATTAGTAAGAAGCTGGGGAAAGAGCTGGATTATCAAAAGTTCGAGTTCAGTAGTAGAGATCAGAATAAGTGGAAAGGTAGTCAGCTGAAAGTCAAGGTTCGGATTCGGGGAAGAATTGAGAGTATGGCAGAGCTAGAGGGCTACTAATACTGAGCTTCTTTCTCGGCCTTTCTTTAGTCTCGCTCGATCTTAGGGTCGGGTCTCTGCTCTGTTTTTCATCACCTTCTAAGCACCTTTCTTGAGTCTCGGTCTGAGGGTCGAGTCACTGCTCTGTTTTTCATCACCTTCTATTCTATATGTGGAGATAGCTATATGTTCACGTGAGCCCTCCCTTCCTTGCGCTAACTTCTTATTGTTGTTCGGGACGTTAACGCTATTATGCAAGAGAAATGAAATGAGTGGAACAAGCAAGTCACCCGTCTTTGAAACTAGAACCGGCACAAGTAGTAATAGGTGAGGTAACCAGTGACATCTTTCTATAATGTGTGCGCTTACTTAATGGCCACAAGTGTTAGGTTTTGATTCAAGCAATAGTCAGCAGTTAGCAGTGAGGTCACTTCCTAAACTTAATAGAGAGTGTAAGGGCTTAGTTTTTACTCAATGAAATATTTTGGATAGCTATATTCTCTTTTTCAAGCAACGGAACAAATAAACAATGCCGCAATAAACCCATGACCATAAAACGACTTATAAGGTTCACTGAATGGTGTACACTTGGTTCTGTTGTACTTACAATAGTTTTGGAGTTAGAGTGAGGTTACCACGGAGTGGGTCAGTTCTTATTTGGATTCTTCTATTCTATATATGATTACACTATAGAACAGTTCCACTATGCCGAGCCTACTTACTATGTCAAAAGAGCACTACTAGGCTAGATCCACCTTCTTTCTATACTGAACGACGCTTCCATTGGAGATGAACTACAGCACCGCTAACGCTTATTGAACAAGCAAGCGCACCTTACCAGACTCTTTTCTTCCAAAAGCAGGGAGTTAGCTGATTACCAGACTCTTTTCTTCAAGCAACTTAAAATCAAGTTAGGTATCAACTAAGCAAGTCCTGTTTACTGCGTTAGTGAGCTGGTTGATGCTAGTTAGCGAGTTGATCAAAGTGCTATAGGAGTTTTACAAGGGTCTCAAGTAAGGTATAAAGTCCAGTTTTGTAGAACGATTAATTATGCTCAAGAAAAGAAGTATCAAGTCGAAGATATTGTTATTGCGCTTGAAGTCAAGTAGAAAGTAGCAAGTAACGTTGAAAGAAAGGAGTTGAGCTCGCCAAAGCCTAAGTGCCTTAGTGCATTAGTCAATTCAAGCTTTCTAATAATAATACTTGCGCTTAGTTCTTAAAGGAAATAATGCTCTGTGTTTGTTTTTAATGACTTATATATGGTGGGCGATATTCTCTTCTTCATGATAGCTAAATGATTTGAAACAAGCTGTTTTGTGCGCGTTAGCAACTTTCAGAGGAGCTCCGTTAGCTACTAGCGTTTGTTTGGAGTTAGCGACTATAGAGCCTTTGTTAGCTTTGGATGGAAGAAAGCAGGCTATGCTGCTGTTTGTTTAGAGTGCTCTGGTTTACTTGGCCTCTTTCTAGTGTTGGATGATGAAGCTTACAAGAAATATGATTTGATTTAAGCAACAGGTAGATCGCCCTTTAAGCAACAGGTAGATAAAAAGCTCTTGTGCGTGCGGAAACGAGTTGAGTTTCGAAAGCTCTTGTCTTGCGCACCGGGTGTTGAACCGCTCTTGCCACGCAAGCTTTTAACGAGCCACCGCGCAACTGACTACTAAGCTTGGTGGACTTCCTCATAACAGGAGCCCCGGAACACTTACCTTACCTTCACGTTCTGCTAGTGATAGAGTGCACACTTACTTTACCATCAAGTTCTGATAGTGATAGAGTGCAAAATAAGGTTTCCACACAGTGAATTGAGAAATGTCACGAGTTTGGCCAATTGCTCTCGGAGACCTGCTAGGCGAGATTCCGCTTTTGTTTCTTCCAAGGCTTTCAATGATAAGAAGGGACGGAAAGAAAGCTTTTTGCCGGGAGATCCACTTATATTTCACATTCTCTTTTGAACAAGAAAGGAAAAGAAAGGGTGATGAATCACCAGTCCCGCCATACAAGAGAAATAGAATCCAAGAAGGAAAGCTAGAACAATAAATAAGATGTCCTAAAACCGCATACACATACACATACACTCGATACAAAGCCAGAAAGAAAGCATTTGAACAAGACCACGGACACCATCACTAAACCATCCGAAAGCCTACCTTGATGGAAGTGAAGGAATAAAGCCAAAAGCGCTAGTCCCATCTCTTTCTTTTATGGAATTAGATAGTGACTCATATCAGCTTTAATAACAGGGGATTCGGTGATAAGGCGAAAACATAACAGTTGAAAAGGCATGAGTGAAGGCTGCTCTTTTCTCCTTTTCTTTTGATGGCATGAGGAAGTGCCACAGCTCCTTACAGAAGACTTGCAAGCTGATTGAAAACAGATTTCTCTTCCGAAAGAGCTGAGTCAATAGGACCAGAGTCGAGAACAGCGCATACGCCGAGCTCCTAGTAGAACAGTAAGAGCTTCTACTTAACTAGGATTACCATATACATCCCTTCTACTTGTTAACTAGGATTACTATATACATCCCTTCTACTTGACTTTCTTAGTTATAATGTTGATAAAAACACTTTCTCTGAGAAAGAAAAACAATAAGTTCCAACTTCCTAGAGCAGAAATGACCGTAACCTACCTGCTTTGATGGTGGCGTGGCTCAAACTAAAGGGATCATTCCGGTGGATCTGTGAAGTGGGTAAGATCACTAAAGTAAGTGCCTTGTGGTAGATGGAACTGCAGCATATAAGACCTTTCTGGGGATAAAGAAAAGACCCAAGCTAATTGCCCAGCGCTTAATCTTAATCATATATATATACGGGTGCGGGTGGTTGTTTCCTTAATAAACCCTTCAATGGAACTTTTGCCACTTAATAATCTAGCTCCCCGGTTAGTCAAAAACGATGTTCATCTTCGGACTGTAGCTAAAGGATTCCTTTCTTTCAGGCAGGAAGCACAAAACTTGCCATCTGACCAATGATGCTTAGTGAAAGGTATGTCTGAGTATCACAGCGGCCTGTATGACATCGTGATAATAAACACTTGTCCGGCTTCATTTTATTCCTTCCCCATAGAAAAAAGGCTCTAGTTATATCAATTATCCTCATCCTCATGCCTTTTTCCACCTGCCATACTTAGATTTGGATAGAAGGAAAGGTTCGCCTCTCCTTGAAGTCTAGTGATTTCGTACCTATGAAGTAAGTAGTTGTTCCATTCCGTTTGTCGACCAGCTAAAGTCAAGTAAGGAAGAATCCAATCTTTCTTTGAAGGCTGGAGGGAATAAGCGCTGCTAGCTGTTGGAGTACGGGCATTTGGAGATTCGATTAGGACTCAGAGCATGGCATTCGATTAGGGTTTTCAACGAATCCGGAAATGGGAATGCTTGCCCCTTCTTTGTCGGCCTCACTGTTCGAACAGACAGATTCCAGTCCTAAAGGAAGGACAACTGTCGTCTCTGACACTGTTTCGAGCCATTACTTCCCCTACTAGCTAGCTAAGGCTGTAAATCCGTCCCACTATAGCCCCTTGATAGAGGCAGAAGCGGGTCCATCTAATCGTACTCAACCTGTTCAACCCTTTCTATTCTATATTAAGATAATGAAGTAATTGGTCGAGTGTACTATTGGTTTAAGTGCGCTCACTAACTCCCTTTTTTGAACTTACGAAGAATGCCTTTGTTCACTTTCATGTCCGAAGATGGAGATCTCTTTAATGAATGCTAGAAATCAGCCCTATATTCTGCGAAAATCCCCTCACGCCAACGCAGTACACCCATGCATATGTTTAGCTCTTGGTGTTGGTGGTTTCTAAGCTCCCTTGGCCTTAGTGAGCCTATCTGTCTTGTACTTACTATGCTATGCCCTCCATGTCCACCTTAGTGAGCCTATCTGTCTTGTACTTCATTCACCTATGCCCTCCATGTCTACCAGTCTCTTCATTCAGTAGATTCTATCGTGAACCCGTCTTTCAATTTCAATAGGAATCCAGTGCGGCCGAGCAAAGAGAAAGAACCACTTTCACCCATTTTGACATAGGATTCGCCCTCTCCTTCTGTGCCAAAAAGTTGTATAACATGGCTTCCTCCCGCTAGGATCATTCTGGAAGAGGGGTAACCACCGTTGGGCTATGTTCTCAAATTCGAGCTGGTAAGAATTGAGCTTCGGAATCCTTAAATTGAGCAAGCGGCTGGCTAACACTGTGTTGAAGTAACCTAAGATGATCTGATCCAATGGGTGTCCAAGAGTTTTCAAGAAAGAAGTCATATCCGCCCAAACTAAGTCCATTCCTGTAATTATAGCTATTCGAAGCATAAATGAAAGAGAGCAAGCCACACCAACCCAATCTCGTACTGAACTTTCTATTTCGAATTCTAAAGGGACCTACTAAACCTAAACAGAAGATTAGATGAACTTAACGAACCATGAACGCGTACCCGTAGCTTTTCTGGGAAAAGTATTAGACGGCCAACTAAAACAGTAATTACGCAAAAGAAAAGAGATTCAGGCTTGGGTTTCCAGATGGGGATTAGCTTACTATTCGTGTTTGTTCTCCTCATCTATTATTGGTTGACTTGCTTCCGTTCTTTCAAAGGACCTTTTAAGACAGACGTAAGTATCCTTAAAGAAAACGACGTAAAGATACTAAGAGAAAACACCCCAGGAGGGAAACTTTAGAACCCCAGGTCCTCTGTAAACGAAGTATTTCTATGAGTTAAACGGCGCGACCGCTCTACCACTGAGCTACTGAGACTTCCTCTTATCAAAAAAGAATCGAATGTAGAGAATCCAGAATGGAATATCGATTTGGAGTATCTTTAGCTGACTGCTTAGTTCGGTTTCTCTTAGACTGTGCGAGCTTCAAGAGCTTCTTTTTTCTAATTGGAAAAGGTATAGAATAAGGGCGGGCACTATTTGACTTGTTCATCCAAGGTGGTACCACTTAAAAGCCAATCTTGTCAAGTCTTTCTTTCACACTGGGATTATTACTTGAAAGTCTTCACACTGGGATTACGACTTAAGGAAGGCTTTCAATTCCACATTCCTTTGTCATTTTAGAGGAAGAGAACTACCCGTTAGTTGTGATTATGAGATCATGATCAGATCTAGTCGACATCTAACTAATATATGAGAAAGATTCTCAATGAAATGACCATACATTCTGAACTTAACTAAGAAAGGAGTATAGGTCATCATAGACACGGGAATGAAGATAGGATTCTGCACTTTCTTCTTTTGGAACATAGAAAAGACTCATTGGCAAAGCATTCGAACAAAGGCCTTTATCCGCAAGGAGCTTTGATTTTGACTCCCCCGGGTTGATAGAACGTTCAGAGGAAAGAGCTCACCGAAAGGTAGTCCCCGGAGTATTAGCTTTTAAGAACATAGAATAAGGGCGGGCACTATTTGGACTTGTTCATCCTTTATTTGACAAGGTGAGTTCAAACTAAAGGTAAATCGACGACTTGGCTTTCCACTATTTCCTTACCTACTGTGCACATGAATCAAATAATATTATAGAAGTTGTATTTAAGTTGTATTATAGAAGTTGTACTAGAAGTCGTATTATATAAGTCGTACGCTTTCCTAGTTAAAGTAGCAATTCCAGTCAGTACGCTTTCCTAGTTAAAGTAGCAATTCTAGTCTCTGCTTCTTAGGACGAAAGCAATCCGGTCAATGAATCTTTCGAAAGGCTTGGTATCATTGCATTAGCGCTTCCGTCTGCCATTCTGGGTAAGCAAGTCGGATGTCTCCTGGCCAGCCTCCCCTCCGTAGATAAGCCACCCTCCTTCTGGCATAAAATAGAGGCGGAAGTATCGAGCTAGGCTCCCTTTACGTACTATTCAATGGATCGTCTCACTTGCCTGCGAACATGGAGATCTTTGTCAAGCTCGACTCTTAAGCATCAAGATCGCGGATCCCAGTACTTAAGTTCAAGGGATCATCATATAGCATGATTGAAACTCCTACCGTTGAACTAGTCTGCTGTAAAAACGAATATCCATGCTTGACCTGAACGAGCTATTGAAGGCCTGTTCCTAGCCCACTTCTCAGAGAGCTTATACAGGAGTTTATCACGTCGAAGGAGTTGCGGATTACCTCCGGGCATCCAATGGTTATAACATATGAAAAGAAAGAAAAAGACATTTGATTACTCGCCGCAGCTTGTCCCGTTGCTTGTCCAAGTGACTTGTCCGGTGGTTACTTGTTGGGTTTATAGCAACCTTTATGTTTCAAGCTGTTTATGTTCCTTCTCATCTCAAGTCAGCTGCAATGCAATCAGATCTTCATAGCAAGAAAAAAGTCCAGTCCAGTACTTAAGTTCGGGAAGATCTTTAGCGGGAAGTGAAGTTTCCAGTATAGTGCAAACTGAATAAGCTGTAGAAAACAAGTAAGCTGCCGATCTGCCCCAAACAATACTTGAAGTTCAGATCAAGATTATGCTTCGGCTGATTCTCTTGTATCCTTTGCCAATTACTTAAGGGCAGATTATGAATCTGGTGCTTTAGTTCCTACTCAAGACAGGACTGTTGCTTGATCACATAGAAGTAAAGAATTGGATGAATTTACCGTTTGCACACCAGTACTCTCCTCCGCCCTTAACAACACTGCTACGCTAGTACCTGTACTATATATATATATTTCTTATTATTTACCAGAACTATACATGAGGAACAGAAACATTATTTCCTTACTTTAGCCAAGTACCGAACCAAGACTTAGACGTCAAAGAAAGCCAAGAACGGATCTCGTCTCGTCGACAACAAACACAGGAACTACACCCCTATCTTTCCTTCCCGCTTAAGATCTGAGAACAGGAACTGGCCTAGCACCATTATTTCATGGCCCTGCTTCTATACAGTAGGATTCCAGAGAAAAGTAAACAACAACTGGCTGACGCGCTTAACTCCACTCTTGAAACGGAGTCTGGGCCTGGCCTATAGCTGGACCTGGCAATACAGTTCTCATGCCCACCGGAGTGCTTAAGTAATGATGAAGTTTCAGGACACCTCGCATCAGAAAGACGACTTGGACCACTACTTGGGGCTGTCAAACCTTTCTTTTTAGTGGAAATGAATAGCTCAGCAGGCATGTAGACCATAGGCTTTCTCTCCAGTACTAAGTCCACCTCCCGGTCCGGCCACCAGAGAATCCTATAAACCTACCTGTGTCGTACATACATCACAACATGTAGGGTGGGTCCGGGGCTCACCCAAGCGAAATATAACCCATCTTATGATTGATTCCAAGATCCCAACCGTCTGTCTTCTTGGTCATCAATCTGGACCGTGTCAAAATAGACGCATTGCTGGCAAACCCATATTCGCACGTTTGGAATGATACTAACCATCCTGATCAGAAAGCCTTAAGAAAAAAAACACACATAGGCAACAGTCAAAAAGAAAGCGGGCGTAAGTGGTTGATCCCGTATGCTTTCTATATCGTGTATGCTTTCTCTATCCTATTTCTCTATGAGTGCTCTCATGCTTTCTTTCTATGTGCCACGGTGATGATCCATTAATCATGCTTTATGGACTCTGCCGTTAACTGCTTTCTCATTTATCTATATGTGTTGATCCGTGCCCCCCCCGCTTCTGCAGCAGCATATAATCTCGGTCCCGCCCGTCCCTTGATGCCCAAAGCCAAATCTTCTTCGAATTGGAAGAAAGCCAAATCTTATTCGAATTGGAAATGAGCTATGTTAGATAAAATGAAAGCTCTTCAAAAGAATGATGGGATCTTGTCTTTCAACCACCTCACAAAAACATTGTTTGGTAAAGGTGGGCTTACAAAATACGAGTAATATGGTTTTTTTCTATAGAGGTACAAACGGCTTGTAGCAAACAAAAGGCTTTTCTCAAGAGTCAGAAAGCTCACTTGGTTTCTCAAGGCTATGAAAAATAGAGAGTAGAATATTATGCCGTCACGTTCAATCCAGTTGCAAAAAATGGTACCATAAGCACCTGCTTACATTCTGCACTGGCCCAACTCTCATCCAAGTGAGACGTCAAGAACGCTTTCCTTCACGGAGATCTCAAAGAAGAGGTCGAGGCCAACCTCCCGGTTATTAATATACTCTATTATTCATCCATACTTTTTGTGTAAGCTTTCAAAGGCTCTCTATGGACTCCACTACCCGAATTAGCCAAAGATCCTTTTTCTAACTAAGAGAGTAAGCAAGCTACCGGAAGCGAGAATTACCCCTGATACCTCCTTTTCGTTCGAATGAGGTGGAGCAATCCGAACTCTCGACAGAATCCTACAATATGTTTTGATTACAGTGTATACACCTAAACCAACTCATGTGGATTCAGCCCGAGGACAATCTATCAATCAGAAGCCAGAGAGGAGAGATGGCATACATATAAGAAGTGGAACTAACTTCGAATAGAGAGAGTGTAGGCTCACTCACAGGTCAGGGGCTAGTACAGCAAAGATGGGTTTCAATTCCTACAGAGCAAGTGGTAAATCCAAAAGCCAACGAAAGACTTTCCGTGAGCATCAAACTAGAGCTTGGTAAACTAAACCTAGCCTATCCCCTCGAAGCAGCTCTATGGTTCAGGTATTACACAGGCGTTCAGTTCAATCAAGCTTTTTCTCATATGGAGGCCTTCTACGGCTGATAAAAGTACAAACTTCCCTTTATATTTCTAGGCGTTCAATTGTAAGATATTATTTCCCTGAATGGAAAGGAGGAAGCAAACCTTTATCTTCGTGCTCGATTCCTTGTTGGTGCTTTATTATCGAGGCTGGGAAGACAGCGTAATAGGTGTTTGTTTTGCCCTCAATTCGCTTTCTGACCTAGCGCGAATGTTTACCAATGTTGACCAGTTTGTACTTACTTTATTTCGTTCAGCCCGATATCAAATCGAGACGATGACAACAGCGGTTGCAGAGGTCGACAACCATAGCAGACATCACATGAAATAGGATGTGAGAGTGAAAGCAAGCAAATAGGATGTTAGAGTGAAAGCGGTCAGTTGCCGATGATCAATCTTCACTTTACTACACGTCCGACCTCCCATAACATCTTTCAAGGGTGCCGTCTGGGTACCATCATTGGGAAGACAGCGTCATATTGATCCTGCCTTTCCTCATCTTATGGTCTTTATCCTTACTTGCATCCCCGTACTACTATTAGGGCGCTGACTCCTTATTATGATTCTTAGTTGACTTATTTATTATTCCATTTTGTATTCAGTTGACTTATATTAGAATTGGTTGAGTTTTGTAACTTATCTATTCTCTTATCTTACCTTATCAATGATTCTATTAATGACAATTATTCCATTGCAGAGCACCGCACACACCACTAATTCTTCGAGAGGTCATTAACTCATGCAAGGTACCCCGGTCCTACACAAAACATACCTGCGTATGGCACAAAATACCCACGCCGCGTATCGGATGAACACCTAATGTACCCACCTATACATAACCAAGGGAGAAACAAACACATCCACCTAAGGGAGAAACTCAAGGGGTCTTTGTCAAAACAACGTGCATTGGGCGGTCGAACGGAGGTCTTGGTCTGGTCAATGTGAAGCGGGCGAAACAACAGGCGACATAGCTCATTCATAGAAGGGCTGGGCAACTGCTGGTCACGGGGCCGGTAACTCAGTCTATGAGCGGTAATTAACTCATTCATAGGAGGTAGCCGAACCACTAATTACTCATTCATAGGAGGTAGCCGAACCACTAATTACTCATTCATAGGAGGTAGCCGAACCACTAATTCGAGCTACCATGAACTCTGTCAACGGGGGCCATCGGACCGGACATGCATTGGGATAAACAACATTTCTTCTTTTCTTTATTTGTGTGACATAGCTTATTCATGTAGGGTAGGTGCGATCCACAATAAAGAAGGTTTAGGTCGACAGGCCTCGGGGTCGGACAACAACAATAAAAAAAGGTAGGTTCACTCGATCTTCAATAAAGCAAGGTAGGGTAGCGGTAAATAAAGCAAGGTAGGGTAGCTCAGTAGGGGTATAGGTACGAGCAACTGGTCTAGGAAGTTATGGTCAAGAATAAATAGGTGGGCCAGCAACACTGATACTTACTTCGGTCGGCATTATCCCTAATTCTTTACGTAGCTAAGCGCATTCTTGTAGCTGAGGCGCACTCTTAAAGTGTCATCGCACCGGCATTGCATTGGTAGGACCCCGGGGCACAATTCCATCATTCATTCATAGGTCGGTCGTGCACCCACTCATTCATAGCATAGTAGGCCCATCGTTCATGGGGGACATCATAGTGGGACCGTCGTTCATGCATCGTGGGGGCGAGCAACAACAATAAAGCTTTGCCCTGGCGTCAAAGAAAGTAACTTTAAGTATGGAATGCATCACTCAATTAGGAAGTATATTCATGACATTTGTAAGCTCTCTATGTAGCTGTTTATTATCAACAATTTCGTTCTCCTTTCTTTTTCGTTTTGGTGGTGGTCAGAGTTAGCGCTGGTGGGGTAAGCAGGGAGAGTCATCTTCTATTGTGGATTCTATCTTTCTTTTTATGGGTCTTACTACTATTTCTTTACATGAAAATGGTAAGACGTAATATAGCACCCCAGGCAATAAACCTAGTGGATCCATATAGCCTGCCTTAAAGGGGTTGGGTTCCGTGTTCAAGGAGTTTACTTAGTTTAGCTCGGGTTTTGAGTGATTTGATTATTACGCTTTCCTAATAAATGAAATACATTCCAAGAAGACTATTCGGTAGCCGAGTTGGTCTGACTCAGCAAATGTACAAAGAAAGCGGGAATCTACACGAACAAAGAAAGCGGGAATCTACACGATATACTAAGCCTGCGTGATCTCTCATCCCTACGACCTACCTATGCTTATATTCACTTCACTGGTTTATCGACGAGTCCAATGGCATCTCGAGCTGTAGTATATGTCACTGAAAAGATATGCCACTAGACCAGGTGCTCGTGAGAAAGGCAACGAACCTTCTAACGGTGGGTTTTCATTGATTCTGATGAGGGGGATGCATCTAAATACGCGTATGGAACCACAATCTCTGCCGCTAGCTTTGCACTCGTGGGATCACTTGGTGGAACCGAGCGAAGTGCGGAAGCTAGAGCTAAAGCAAGGTACGAAGCTACCAGCTAGCAAGCTGCTTTGGTAGTACTCGACAGAAAGGATAGGGCTGTGCTGCTGCTGTCCAACAAAATAGTTTGCTAAAAAAGAAAAGTAAGGAGCGAGTAAGGTCACGTAGCAAAGTCTTGTACCCAAAATGCTCTTGCCAAACTTGAACCAGTTCCTAAAGGACAGGAATTGATAATACGCAAGCTAGAAAGAAACATAGATGAGATTACACCCCTATCAGTGCAACGGACGCTTTCTCCCCACAAAAAGACTCAAAGAAGGGCAGATTCTTAATCTGGCGCCAAACAACGAGGCAAGTTGCGCGGCAGGAGCTGGTAGACGCATGGGCATTTTCCCCACTATGGGGCTCCATTTCAAGTCGAACTCCCCTTTCTGAATCGACAACTAGGTTCATTCAACAAGCCAAGCAGCTGGCAACTACACCTCTCCTATGGCTCTTTTCACTCTGTCTCTTGAACTCCCTAGTGATGAACTCCCCTCCCGAATTATGTATTAGGCCAACTCCTTAGAACAGGTGTTATGACCGATATGACCGAAATAAGTCACAAAATCAGTAACATTAGGGGTAACAAGTTCTTCTATACCTCTGGCTCTCAGCTCATCTAACTCAATTCCTTTTTCTACCCTCAGCCAACTCAATTCCTTTTTCTACCTTCCTTTAACTTCATTCTTCTCCTCCGTTTTCTCCCTTCATTCTTCTCCAAGGTCTAGCATCAGTCGTTTCCACTAGTGTTATTCCGTAACTGGGGATTAAGACAGACGTTCTTCCCCCCATATGGATAGTAGCTTCGACCAGAACTTATAATATCCGGCCCCCATTGAGAGAGATAGGAATCGAATCGGACAAAGAGCTGTTAGCAGGCAGGGCTTGTTAACGAATGCCCAGTTATGTTAGGTTAGAAGGGCGGCTCAACTTCTTGTTTTTCCAATGATTCGAGATATGGATAGTGCACTGAGCGAAGCAGCATAAAAGGTACGACTCCGTCCTTTCTTCGTCTCCTATCTGTCCTTTCTTCGTCTTCTACGAGTTATGAGTAAGTCCTATCTCTCTTCTCGACACAGTATGTGCGTATGCAACTTCTCGACAGTATGTGCGTATGAAAAGCTACGCCTAGCTTTGCCAGTACCCTTTTTTGGAAAGTTTTTCATGGTGTTTGTTTGACTTCCGTTGTTAGTGAGACGATTGTCAGCAATCAATATACAAGGTAACCCAATTTGATACTGCGTGTCTATCTACCTGGCTGAGCATAACCCTTTATGTTGTCACCAAATGTGCTGCTGCCGTACCAGTTCAATTCCGTTTTTCTCCCAACATCCTTAATGTTCATTCAACAAGCCACCACCACAGCCTTTGTCGTAGGGGTCGATCGGTTTTCCAACCACCACCACTCCAAGTATGCGGGTTACACTCAATAGGCACTGACAAGACGAGACGAGACTTAGTTGCTCCCCCACATCCTAGAATTCAGACATGGAGAACGGAGCCAGAACTTCTTAATTGGGAATAAAACCGACTCTTTTACATTACCTAGACTAGAGGGTTATTCTTTTGCATACAAAATGGATCGATCAACCAAGCAAGCCTCTTATCGAACTTAAGAGAAGAGCACCTCAAAAGTCATAAGGGTCTCAGGCTGTACGGCTACCTTGTTACGACTTCACTCCAGTCACTAGCCAGCCCTGCCTTCGGCATCCCCCTCCTTCCGGTTAAGGTAACGACTTCGGGCCAGCTCCCATAGTGTGATGGGCAGGTGTGTACAAGGCCCGCGCCAGTACTAATACCAATATTTCACCGACGACGTCCTCTTTCGTTGAGTAATGGCATGTTAATATCCTTTACAATGTTCCAGGATTTGCAGGACCTTCTCTGGGTCACATGGCCTCGTCTTCTGGCTGCGGCTCGTGGAAGTTAGCTAAGACCCAAAAGTAATAGTGGTCGTCCGTTCGATAAGTTATTGAGGCAGGAAGCACTTTTTCTTTCGAGTGCAAGACCGCTCTCACAAACGCTGGCTTCTCGCAGTCTGCTATATAACTCGTCATTTGCCATACTGCCATGAGAAGATATTACTCGATTGATACAGGTGTTATCATTACACGCTATGTCAAAAAGGTGTCTCTGGAAAAGTCTCTAATCTGATTTCCTATATCCGGCTCAGTACTAACAACAAATAGGATTGACACAGCTTTATGGAGTGAGTGGGTCTTGCATTGCTATGACACGCCTGTACTTACTAATCGGAGTGCTTGAAATTCGATTCTAACAAAGAACCCCCCATATGGAGGACCCCTTATGAAAGGTTGGTGTCCCATGTTCTAATAAATGTCTATATGCGCTTAAGATTCTCGCTTTGTTTTCATCTACCTACTTGTCATCGCTCTATAAAGGGCCCTTCTTGCTACTTTCGAGGATGCTTTGCTTAAGTTCCAGATCGAGAGGGGGCGTAGCGCTGATGCCTCTAGCTAGACTCTCGACTAATAAAGAGTCAAAGCATCAATATCAAGGTTCAGTAGAAAGTCACACAAACACCGGTTATTATAAGTTCTGGCAAGCGAAGCGGGAATAGAATATGTATCCGGATATGAGGCTCAAGAAAGTAAGTTTAGAAGCAGCTGGTATTCAAGTTGAGTTCGAGTTAAGTAAACCAGATCTGTTGTTGTAGACTTCCCACTTGCTGCTTACTGACTGGATAAAGGCTTATGATCTAGTCGATGAAACTCTAAAGTCAGAATGGAATATCTCCCTGATTACCCTTATTCCTTTAGATACTAAACACCCGGAAACTCACTGCTTCCTGCTGGCTCCTTAGTCATAACACTTGGTGAACGATCCCTTACTTACTCACTGCTTGAGCAACTAAGTAGTATAGGGCTAGGGCCGAGTCTGAAGGAAAAGATGCATTTCTTAACAGTTATGCTCTATAACTAAAACATAGGAATTTGGATCTCGAGGTAACAAATCATTCTTCAATATGGAATTGCACTGCATGTCAGTCATATAATAAGGAATGGAACAGCTCACCGGTTATTATAAGTTCTGGCCCCCTGCGCAGAATTCCATTGCTTTCTCTATTATAGTTGCTTATTCGGGAAAGAGGGAATCTAAGTCAGAATCTCCGGTCCACTTTCCTTGCAGCTGACTTTAGTCTTAACCGATTAACAGCATATTATCAGGCTGCATATCTCTACTATCAAGTCTTAATTGAATATCGATCCTATTGAGCTATTGAGTTATGTAAAGTCAAGTGTCGAACTTCTTCTTCTATGGAAATAGCATCTTATCGAGTAGACAACAAAAGAACTGGTGGCCGATAAGTAAGGAGCTACTGCGCCGACATAAGAATCAATCTTTACTGCAACACTCGTAGCAACCAACTCTACTTATTTACTTAGCGCTTACTTTAGCATTAATCGTGTACGTGGTCCCGCTTCTTCTCTCGTGGATAACGTAGACAACACTTCTTGACTTGAAGCTTGCTTAAGACTTAATACTTTCCCGCTTCACCTCTGTTCTGGGCTAGAAAAGGAACAGATTGTCCCGCTGGAGCACAACTCACATCAGACTCTCGGTGGGGCGCTATAGTGGTTGTTGCTTTTTCCCCGAAACCCCAATCAGCGTCAGCGTCCCGAATAACAATAAGCTAAGAAGCTCCGGAGGGTTGCAATCAAATAAGCTGCCCGGCGCACATTGGCTTCTCTTCTGGAACTGTTATTCTATGAAAGGTACTTAGTTTATTGAGCCAGTACTTATAATTCCAGCATATAATCTCGGTTAAAAGCCAGAATTATAAGTCCAGCAGGGGCAACTCTACTTTCTGAGTCGCCAACACTAGTGGAACGGCTTGCTCCTAAAAACTCTTGACGCACAACCAACGTCTTGCCCCAGTCCAGTTTCGTTAGCAGAATTCCATTTCCCTATTGGACTTTCAGAATCGGCACCCATCAGTTGTTGACTTGAGATTGGATTTAGCCCGCCCCAGTTACAGCTGTTGAAATGCATTTAAGCCCATGAAGATGTCTTTGAAAGATGTGTCTTTGCGCATTAGCCGACTTCTTACGTGCGTTAGTTGTTGCGAAAGCAAAGGTTGCAAGTAAAGTACCATGTGTATAGAGTTCGGCTGCCTACACTTTTGATTAAAGGAAACAAGCAACAACAGGTATATCCAGATCCTAGCTCCAAATAAGTGATAGCGCAACTCTACTCTCAAGTCTTAATTTGATGTGGAATTGTTTCATTTTGTTCTTATTCTTCTGCAATAGATCCTCGCACTTGAAGAATTTGGACATTCAACAGCTTCTTAAGAGGGAGATTCCTATTATACAGTTGACCTGACAAGCGCCAACACCCTAACCTCTTCTTCTGTCGGAGATGAACTAAAGCCAACGCTACGATAACTGGAATTATATGCTCTTACTCTTAGTCACTCGTACCAAAAGCAAATAGACTCCACCATAGTACACCGCGCTTCAGAAGCTAAGCTCATAAGACGTAAGGGCAAGAAGTGATAGTTACCAACAACAAGAGCAGAGGTCAACTAATTGCATTTCATAATAGATATGGAATTCCCCTTTCTATACAATACACAGCACCCATTCCCGCAACACAAGAACCTATACCTATAGAATGACTGTTTATATACTCAACACACCTTTCGAATAGAATCTGATTCGGGTTATGCCCTGCTAAGCGAGATTATGACTTCACTACTAATGAGTCTCATTCTTACTTTCATCTAATAGCCCGCCGGTTGGTTAAGAGAAGAGCAAACACGCGGACAAGCAACAACTAACGGCATTGTTTGAATCAATTCCCCCATCTTGCCTCCCGAAGTGCTCGGTCAACTTCCATTGTTTGAAGAAATTCCCAATCTTGCCTCCCTAAATGCTCTTCTAAGACTTTTGGATCATCTTGACTTTCGAACTCCCTTCCCTTTAGCGCACAAGAGCGAAGAAAAGAACTCGCTAAGCACTTAGTGGCCGTTGCATTGATAATAGCATATTTATTGGCATCTTCACCCGCCCCATACTTGGCTTGCAACTGACTTTACTGACTGAGATGATCTTCACAATGAAACAAGAACTTAATACCCTTATACCGCTTATAATCCAGTTTCTTATCTTTAAATGGAATCTCTATCCTTTTATAAAACAATAGGAATTGCCCTCGAAACGAAACTATCCACTCCCTTCTAGCTTGTTGCTCACTTTCTACTTTACTTAATTGCGTATTCTCTTATTCTTGATACGACAACACTAGCACCAAACCTCTCTCCACTTAACCTCGCTCCATAAGACAATAATTCAAGTGCACGGCAAGCTGAGTAAGGACATTCTCGTATACAAACGGATTCCAGGTAAACTCGATTGCATGATACCCAGACTTTTGCACAGCATTTTCTCTCGGAGACAACACAAGCACTGATTCATCTCCTGGCTTATGCTCATTTTGTGGCAGTAAAATCCATTACATTAATTGAGTCTATCTTGCCTGTGGTATATAAGTGATTAAAGACACAGCAACAAGAACTTATCGAGTGTTAGTAAAGAAACAGCTACAATAACCTCTCGAGTCGCCCCGAACTCACATTAGCCCTTTCTTTTGCTTGCTCAAAGTCAAACTCACTACCACATGTTCCCTGGCTCTTTGTTTTATCTCATCTAGCTCTACCACCCTTACTTGTTGACTTTTCATCCCATCTAGCTATCCTTACCAGTTGACTTGTTTCATTGAGTGCAAAAGGCAGGAAGAGAATGGAGTGCAAAATCATCAAATCCAATATGAGAGCGTTCCTTCTTACATAGAATATATTAACCAAATCAGGAATCAAACTCAATTCCAAATTGCTTACTGCCCGGCGCGCCCCAAGAGTCACTAAACACCGAAAGTGAGCACTTAGGCTTTCACTTACAATAAGGGAACAACGAATAAGGGGCTTTCAGAACCTAAGAAGTATAACCTTAACCTACTTTCACCTACGTAAACTTGTACTTAAACGAAAAACCTTTCTATACTGATTCACTTAGCGCTTAAGAAAGACATTCGATTCTCCACGCCACGCCAACCGTCATATAAGTGAGCAACAGGAACAGGCCAAGAAGGAGCTACTGCCGGGACGGAAAGAGTAGGAACAAGCTAGGGAACAAGATCAAGTAAGCACTACTGAGGAAAGAGATGCTGAATGAAACGAGCACCCTGAAGATTGACTCGGTATAACTCTTACTTGTCTGGTAATAACTCGTTCTTCGCTCGACTTGTACTGGACCACTACTTGTTGCTGACTAAACTAGCAAGGGAACTCGCACCCAAAGAGAAAGAGACGAGACTCAAGCTCGCTTATGAATACTTAGATGCAAGTAGAACAGAGATTTCTGAATCGACAACTTGAACACCTGAACTCAACAATTCATTCTTCCACTTTCCCCCCCACCGGACACCATTTATTATAGTGCACCGAGTCAACTACTCCCGCTAGACATAGACCTGTTCCTAAGACCTTGATTATCTTATTTCCAGCCTTGCCGTACCATACTTGAATTCAAGGAACTCAACAAGGCAAAAACACTTATGGAATTGAATCTAGACCCCCCATATCCCTAAACTGGAATTAGAACTCCCTAAAAGGACCTGAGCTCGCAAGACTTGAAGTTCCTTCCCGCTTATCGCAACAGAACTATCCTTTCCGCTTGCTGCTAACGACTTTCTCTCCGATAACAAAGACAACTTGTATATTGTATATAAGAAAGAGCAAGCCAAGAAAAGAACCTAAACAACCCTAATAGAAGTTAGCAACCGTACTCGAACCTAGGAGCAAGCCAAGCACGCACCTCGCCCCGATAGTCGCCTTTTGCGTCTATATGACTCTGTTCCACTATTCATTAACATTACTCGTAAATATACTATCGATAAGCTTCTGAAAGACTTGACTATCGATAAGCTTCTGAAAGACTTGCATGAAAAACGAAGTTGGCAGAGGAACCCTATAGGTGTATTGACTTGCAACACCGATCTCATATATAAGCGAGATCACTTAACCGAGATCATATACATATAGAATTGTATATATTCTATTACTACAGTTTCTATACAAAACGGAAATCAACGAGAAGGCCAGTCAAATAAGTTCGCATCCCGAACTCGACTTTCACCCCGGTAGCTGCCGTGGACTGACTCAAACCAAGTGAAGAGCCGAGTCAAATAAAGAATGAGAATTCACTCTCTCGCGGGCAACTCCGCCTTCAAAGTCTTCTTGTTACTGTGTGTACTACCCAATTCAATCATTTCTCTATTCTGCAAACATGAATGGAAATTGCCTTGAAAAACTCCCTTACCGTTAGCGCCCCAGAACCTTTGCTTTGCTTCTCTTGCTTGAAGATACTCGTATTCAGTGTGCTTCTATCTGGTCGTTCACCGCTTAACCATAACTTGCTATTCTATCTTCTCTTTATAAAGAGAATCATTAAAAGGAGAAAGTATTGTTTCTAGATTCCGTTGATTCTCTTATTCAAGCATCTGATTCGGATCCTTATCTTGACTACTTTAGCACCCCTTAAGATATGAGTAATCCGTACTAGAAGCTCCTGCGGGACAATCACCTCCTTATTTCTCTGCCTCTCGAGTCGACAACAACAACTAGAACTTGAACGGATTTCTTTATCTACTGAAGTGCACCTCGCTTCTGCTTACGCCCCTTAACTTGATACCGCACGCAGAGTATGTCTGAGCCTACTCCTGATCAGAGAGAGAATAGAATTCTAATGCAAAGGAGCGAGCACCTGTGAAAACTTGATTTGTTGAACCAATTGCAGTACTAGCAGCTCACTTTATACTGAACCTTGAAACAACTGTTGTACCAGTAGGGCCAGTAATTGATGCTTACTTTCTAACTCCACTTTATGAATCGATCTCATCAGAAGGCAATAATAAAGCTCCACTGGGCGGGCGAGATCCACTTGACTCTCGCGGGTAAGGTTATGATTGGTGGTTTACATATTTAGGTATACAGATAGTTTGTTAGCGATGATATCCATTGCAGGGGTCGAGAAGCTTTACCAATACATAGTAACGATGAGATCCTATTCCTCTTTCTTTTAGAGATCCTATTCCTCTTTCTTTTACCTAATTCAAATAGAGAGTAAGTATACAGTTAGTTTCGAGTTAGCTTAAGCCATGCCTTTACTAAACTCCACAATTCTCGCCACATGCCTTTACTAAACTCCACAATTCTCGCCATCTCAGAGCATAGGGCAAGTCTCACCCCTTACTGCCTCTAAAAGCTGACCTCTTACTTTAGCCAATTTTCTTGCTGCGGACTCCTCTTCTATCTACGTCAACAAAGAAAGGGAAGGCGAATTACCGACCCGAACTCGGGAAAGCCAATCTTGAACAATAGAAAGTAGCACCGGACCTATTCCATCTTCTGCTTAAGCGTGTAGGTGAGTATTCATTCTTACATAGACTCTATTCGGCTTCTTTATGTATAAGATGAAAGTATAACTGGCCCTGGACATTATCATTCTTATGCTCACTTTGGCACTGCTGACTTCCTTTCTACTCGCACTTAAGAATTTACCGACCCAGAGCTTCAAGATGTTCGCAACACAAATAGAAAAGCAACTACAAGTCCTTTCTTCAAGCAACTACAAGTCTTCGTCGTTCATGGCGGCAGGATCCCATCATAAATGCAAACAGAATCATTTGCCGGAGTGGAGGGGTGTCATAGATTTTGGTAGGATAACTAGCCCCCCTAGTGTTCTTTCTCTCCAATGAAGAATATAAGAATTAGGTTTCAGGTTTTAGGTCAGAATTCCACGACAAAGTAAGAGGATTGATCTGCGCGTAAGGAGTGTCAATGAAATGTTGAATGCGAAGTAAGTAAGCTGTGCCATCAGAAGTAAGCTTACGTGAGCCCAGGGATAGAAATTGGGTAATAAGAGCTCTCAAGAAGAATCCAAAGTTTGAAAAACCCCGTGCAAACTCGCTGTGAAACAGACTAAGTGACTCCACTCACTCCTCACTGTGAAACGGACTATATGTTACTCCTTACTCATAACTTGAAGAATCCACTCTGTTTCTTTTCGCCAACTCTGCTTAATTCAATCATGGGCTGTGGCTTCTCCTCTGGAACTACTATTCAGTGCTAAGGCACGACCCTCCATCTGGGTGGGTGCCCCGACCCGAACTCGTATTTAATCTGGAGCTAATCATTCTTCAACTTTACCTTCATCTCACTTTCTATCAGATTCAGAAAGAGCATCCGAGAATTCATTACTCGCGCTGCTGCTACAGCCTTAGCCTATTCGTTAACTGGATTTCCTTCGGCTTCGGCAACGGATTCTGCTCCACCAGATTGAGAGTTATAGGCTGGCGTTAAGTGGTTGCTTGGAGAATGCAAATAGGGAGCCTTCTTTATCGGTGATAAGCCTATACACCCTTCTTTCTCGTCGAATACCTCTTTCTTACTCTTTTATTACCCTTTCCTTTCTATACAAGAAAGACAGACACTCTTTTTATTACCCTTTCCTTTCTATACAAGAAAGACAGACACTCTTATGGATTTGAGACTGCATTTGATACTTGATCTCGAACTCCAGAAAAGAATACTATTCAGAGTGAGTTGACAGTCCTGGGCATTCCGGTGTTTGAGGGCCATTTGTTATCTTGAGCGACCCGCGCATTCATTCGGCTTCTATTCTTTCTTGGGCATGAGAAAAGAGATAATCCTCCGTATCTGTATAAGCTTACTTACTTTATACCACTTATTCTGGAACTGCTGATTCTATTTATTACCTTGTACACCTCTACTTACTGACCTAGCTCTAGCTGAAGAATGGAATGGAATTGGAAAGAAGAAATAAGAATAGAATGGAATTAGTTGACTTAGGTATATGAGCCGCATTGAGTTAGATTATATTAAATCTGCGCATTCAGTTAGATTAGATTCAATGGTATATGCCCTGTCAAAGGGACAATAAACTTACTGGTATTACTTTATATGTGTTTGGGAATTAAGTTCTTATTGACTGGCAAGAACAGAACAGATAGAGGTATCGGAGCCATAGGTAAGAGGTAGCGGAGAGGAGCCTAATTCTTTTAATGCCAGCTGCTTGTTTCATCCCTTTAGTACTGTTCAAAGATACTGGTTCGGTGCCCGGTACTTCTCATTTCTGGACCACTACTTTTAGGGGGTCGAGTAAACGTTTTCCTATAAGAGGATCCGAATTGGAATTGATATTGGAATATTTGAAACTGACCAAGCTACGTATATAAAGGCAAAGAGAGTCGTATTAAAGAGTTTTCCCTTGTTATGAGCAAGTCTTGTGTTCTAGTTACGAGTGGAAGTCAACTTTCCTTGCACTCAAAGATAGGAGTCAATCCTTTTACTATCTTTCATCCCTAGTGGAATCTGTTTTCTTTCCTTAATCAAGTTCTAGCTATTTTCTTCTACTTCACTTATAATACGTCTCATGATGGATTCCCTTCGTTTCAATTGGAAGGAAGTTTCAAGTTGGAAAGCTGCCAATGTAACGGAAGCTACTAATATGGGGATCCATACGAATCCAATGCCACAAGATCAAGGGAAACAAGTCAATCACTACTTAGAGAATTCTACCAGTACAAACTCATCCAGGACCTCCGCGCTAAGACTAGCCGAGCACTGCCGCCACTTAAGGCACTCAGGCTCACTTAACTCAACTCGCTAACGGTGAAGAGTGGAAGCTAGTTCAAAGGGTGAATTGAGTGCTGCAAAAAGAATGGAATCCATCGTTTACATGATCTCATTTGGGAACCCTACTCCTTACTTACTGCCAAAATGGTTTACGCGTTAGGAGCTCTATTGGGTTGCCCCGTTTGCTCCATATTCTACATTCTACTTTCTACCCTATACAACAATAGTACTTGACTTAGAGCAGATTAACAACCCCGCTCCTGCCGCCTTGGAATTAGGACTTGCCTAGTGTCTTGGCTTAGTTTCTTATTCCAGTTGTGTTCTAGGCCTTGCCCAGTTACTTGGCCTTTTGTAGTCGTAGCTTGGCTGGAATTGAACTGAAAACTCATATTTGTGTGGAACCGGACTCCTTACTCACACTTTACTGCCTAAAATCTTTGCTTGCTTGTTGAATGGAAGAAAAGAATCAGCCGGTTATTATAAGTTCTGCTATTGCTTGTTGAATGGAAGAAAAGAATCAGGCTCGAAAAGGATGTTCCCGCGTCTACCAGGGCTTCCCTTTCCCCAATAAGAATGCATGATGCTTATTTCCTTTTTTCTTTCTACTAGCGCAGGGATCGTGATAACTCTCTTTCTTATAGAATTAGGGGCTGGGCTCGGTTTCCCTTTGAGTAATGCGTATGACCAGACGGAAGCTGATGAATGATTGTCGACTCTGAACGCAGTTCATGGCACGGTTCCCCCGACCCCTATCCATTACAGGCAGGCGGCATAAAGAAAGCTCCCATCAGCAAGATATTTCCTCTTGGGGTTTCAATTCATTCTGAACTTCAATAGCATAGCCAGAGTCAGCTACGCAAGTCCCTTCCTTGATAAGCAGAGAAAGCATCAAAGAGAAGAATCAAAGTAATAAATAGAGGGTGAGCAAGCTGTAGCCGAATAATCCATGGTAGAGGAAGTCAGGCAATAATCGGGGTTGCAATGGAGATGGATGCACCTAATCCTGTCGGGAGCAAAGTAGCAAGGCCAATCAAAAAGTAGGACTCCTGAAAGTAGGAAACTGAACGGATCTCGTCGCCAACACTTGTTGAACGTCTTGCCTTGAAATATGAGGTGGAAAACAAAAGATGAACTTCGTCTTTCGAGCGCAAATAATGGAAGAGCACATGGTATGGATTGAGTAAAGATACGACTTCCCTTTGATATTGCCGACCTCGACTTGAAGTGAGGAACCCTTGCGGTTGCTGATGGTGATCCACCTGTGACTTCCGCTGTTACGTTACTTCCCTTATTGGCATTCCATTGCTTGTTCTCTTTCTTTAGTCAAAGAATTATTTGAATCTATCTCCTTTCTACCGCTACGTGGGCAGTTGAGCATTCAGTCTCTTCTTCTTCTTGAAACAATTAAACAAAAACTTCGATTACATGAGCACTTAGGCTTGAGAACCAACCCCTTACCTAAACGAATCAGTAACCTCATACCATATACAATACAGCTGCTCTAGCACCAGTACAAAAAATAGTCTAGGAGAATTTATGATTATGATAGGATAATGGAAGCAATGCTCTGTGTTACATCAATCTATAACGCGTACCTTCAGCTCCTTCTCTTCTTTCTGGAATTCTTTCTAACCTTTGCCTTCTCAAGCACCCAAAGAAACTAGACTTCATCAGGGATAGATGCGCTTGAGTTTGATAGTTCTGTTGATATACCCTCGTAGAGACTTGATACCCTTGATAGAGCTGATAGTGCAAGAGAGTCGACGAGAGAATCGGCTGTTGAAAGGTTAAAGGATCTAGATATGAAGCCGAAGCCGAAGCTGGATAAGTATCTGAGGCATCAAGCGGGTATCTCGGGCGAAAGTAAGCAGTATGAGCGGTAGGCCCCTTGCTAGTTTAGAAAGCCTTTTTAAGTAATTCATTTCGTAGCATAGATATGGATTTTCTTGCCTATAAGATTTTCATTTAACACACTGCTCACTCTTGATCTTAGTCAACTACAACGGGATAGGGGAGCAAAAGGGGAATGTTGGCGGGTCCCTGAGAAACGAAACACTCTGAGCAAAGCAAGTCAAAAGCCCGGCAGGAATTAGAACCGATTCTATATTGCCCTTCCAACAAGTCTTTAGTTTATGGAATGGCAAAAAGCTCTAGCCTTCTTTGGAAAGCAAAGCTTTACTTGGCTGGAATAGCTAATAGGCGATCTTCCTTACCCTTTGTGGAGAGAAAGGAAAGAGGGAAGCTTAGGAAGTGTATTGGAAGGAATTGATACTTCCATCCATGATATGCCGCTGAAAAGCATTAAGTAGGTCGCCAACAGGCTCAACCTTATGCTGCAGAAAATGAATACGCCTTCGGACATCGGTATAGGGGTGACAATTCCATAATGGGCTCGCTATTCTGCTAAGCCAGGATTCGAACCTACTGACTGTAACGGATCTTTCAAGGCTTTTCTAGCGAAGTGAATCAATTGAAGAAGGATAGAAATTCAAGCCGGAGAGCGCAGAGGGCGATGTTTAGAACACGAGAGAAAAAGATCTCAGAGGAGACAGGGACGGAATTAACAGCAGATCCATGAGTCCAATCAACTGATTTGATTCTATCTAATTGCATTGTAGTTGCAAAGAGCAGGAACTTAATTACTGGAAATCAGCCATTGCTTATCCACCTTTACTTGAATTGCTCTTCTTGGCCTTATCAAGTTTAGCGATAGCGATAGCCCGCTTGCAATCAGTGAGTTCAGAAAGGAGGGAATTGAAAACTCACCCTCTCGCCCTTTCATGTGCCTTGTTTGTAAAGTAGGTATATCGCCAGATCTAGTAAGTAGTGAGACTGCCTTTTAAAGCACACTGTTTTTGAAATCTCCGGGGAATCCCCCAGCTAGGAGAGCTTGACCCCAGGCTAAAGAAAAGCAAAGCGGAATGGAATTAATATCTCCCCTGTGGAGATCCATGTACTCAGCTATTCCCTCATGCTTCGGCAAAAGCTTCTTTCTCTTTCCTATTCTACGATGGAAGGAAATGTCTTCCTACTCATGCCTTACCTGCAACTTACTATAAGGGCTGATGCTTTTGGTTGGATGTATTAGATTCGGACAGATTGATTTATAACTCTGGATTTCCCTGTTCTTGCGGAACACTTTTCGTACAAAGATTGAACCTCGATTGGAATTAGGCTGTGTATTACACAAATTCATCGCGTATATGTCCTGCGTATCGATGAAATGCACTTTTGAATAGTCGAGACCAGGAGGCAAGGGGAGTGCTTTATCTCTGGGCGGAGAAAAGGCTTTCCAGGTCATAAGGATGGAAAAGAGGGTAAGGCTTATTACGGGTAGTAAGTTTGATTGGGTCCCCAGGAGCACCTTATTGCTGGTGAAGGATCATAATTGGCCGGAGACGCTGCCTTCTTAGTTTCTTAGCTTACTTTTGAGCTTGAGATTCGTTAAGAGGCTTGCTTTTTACGGGCCCTGGATGGCTGGCTTGCTGCTTCCGGGTGCTCTCTTGTCTCTGTGCATTCTGCTGCACCACATGAAATAGATCCGGAGGTGAACTCTTATCTCTCTTTACTTGTAGATCCGGAGGTGAACTCTTATATCTCTGTACTTGGCTGCTGAGTTCATTTCTTTTGTATTTCCTTCTTCGGCAATCTCATAGCACCATTGCATTGCTTCCTTGATAAGCGCATATGCGGGTTCTTTAGGCTTGTTTGTCACTGTGTCAATCACATCGTAAAAACGACTACGAGCATAAAGGGATAGAGATTAGTTCTACTTTAGTGCTTTCCCTTATACTGACTCATGAGAAAGGTGGATCAATAAGCCAGACTGGGAATCAAGACCAGTACTTATAATTCCGGCCCTACAGAAGGACAGCAAATGATGAAATGGGTGGCCTTTACTAAACTTCGGTATCTTGAAGCGGCAGAGCGGATGTCGGCAAAAACACTCTCATCTAACTTGGATACTGTATTGGTCTGCTCCACTTCAAGCTTCTATCATTGCCTCTAATCTTACTTTTCGCCTCTCATCTTACTTTTCGACAGCTATTATTGTGATATTATTGCTTTTCCACTGCTATTATTGTGATATTATTGCTTTTCCACTGCTATTATAGTTATATGATAGTATTGGTCTGCTCCACTTCAAGCTTCTATCATTGCATTGCCTCTCATCTCACTCTCTCCCCAACAATCAAGATATTAGGCACGATTGACTTGGCTCTTGACTTGCTCATAACTCTATACTATTTAGTAAGAATGTGACTGCAAGGTAAGAATCCTAGGATGGAGCTAGGGGTCGCAGTGGGTAACTACCCTTGTGCTAGTGCTCTTTCTCGCCAATTCACCTATCAAGTCTGATAGCTCAGCAGATATATAACTACGTTGCTTGTCCCCGAACTCCACTCGTAACACAGCATTGCTTCCTAACTCACTAGTCCGAATTCCTAAGCGTTAGCTACGTTTCACATGGGCATAGGTTAAACGACTCGAACTATGGGGGTTGGTTTCTAGTCTTAACCGAGAAAGAAGCTCTGTATTAACCCTTGCTTTTTTTGTAGTTACTTGTTCCCTGCCCTGAATGACTAAAAATACAAATAAGGTAGTTATCCACTTATAGATGGAATAAAGTAAACAAAAACCACAGCTTACTCACTCTTTGAATAGAAGATGGGGCAGATAGTGACTTTGAACAAAATCCTTATTCCGCTTGTTCTCACTGTTGACTTTCATCATTCATATAGGGTGGTACCCCGAAAACAAATAGCCTAACACGCAAGGGCGCACTCT
The DNA here is from genome assembly GCA_001649415.1 of Musa itinerans. Lineage (NCBI taxonomy): Eukaryota > Viridiplantae > Streptophyta > Magnoliopsida > Zingiberales > Musaceae > Musa > Musa itinerans. The sequence goes on from LVTN01000322.1 coordinate 126,866, forward strand.
AACAGCATTGCTTTCTTTCCGAACCTTTGACTTTCTCTCAGTCATTCCCGTCCGCCTTTCTTTCCCTTTACACCTTTTTCTCTCAGTCATTCCCGTCCGCATACGTTACTATGTACTTTCGACTTGATACTTCTTGAGCAACCATTAATAAGTCTGGGGACAGTTACCACCTTTAATGGAATAGAATTTGTCTTACAACTCTAATGTAAGAGTAGAACAACATTGCTGTTACATCTGTAAGAGTATAACAACATTGCAGAACATCTATAATGAAAGTAAGCTCACTGCTATTACCGACTCCCTTAACAAACTCACTATCCCTGCTCTGCTAATAAGTTAACACCGAAATAGAGAACTTACTAACGTTAACTCATTTCACTCAGGTAATCAGGCCTCTTATCGTGGACAAAGAGCGTAAGGAACTTCCACGACAACACTTGAATGGCCAGACTCAAAAATGCACAACTACAAAGCTCACGTTAGTCCCCCGCACCCTGCATGACCACAATAAGTCAGTTGTTTGATAGCTGGGCGCTGGTTGCTCTTCTTTTATATGCTTACCCTCTGTTTGCTAGCTCGGCATGCTACTGCAGTCAGAGAAGGGGAGCAGTTCGAAAGGAGCAAGTGGATGTTCGAAAGGAGCAAGTGGATTTAGTATAGAAGTTCGTTTTTCTAGAATCATAGGATTTAGCATTGGCAATGAGATCATAAGGGGAGTGGTATCTCGGCTCGAAAGTCAGTAGCAATGAAAGTGACACCTATTCTCTGCTCTTATTGAATAGAGTCTCTATTAATTCCTTGAATAGTATCTATTAATTCCACATTATCCGACCTATACTTTATGTTTCGAATGAAATTGGGTACTTAAAGCACTAGGTATAGCACCGAGTAAAGGTCACGCTTCTGATCTCCTACTCCGGATATATAGCTATAGATATGGTTTCTTCTTCAACACCTTCTAAAGCTTCCTACTCCAGGTGATGAGGAGAACCTATGTTACTCTAAAGAAGCCTTCTTCAGCGATTAGTACTTTTGCCATAAGAGATAAGTTGAACAGAAAGAGGCATAGAGATCTTAACCTTTCATTGCTGCTTACTCACCTAAAAGAATGGAATCTATCGAGCAACTAACAGGAACGAACTTGCCGTTAGCTAGGTGAAGCTCCACTCTTGGCACCAGGACTTGATAGGGGAGACTGCTTGAGTGTAGGGCGAGATAGGGGAGACTGCTTGAGTGTAGGGCGAGTTCCGTCTATGAGAGAGATTCTTTCTTGTCGAGAGGAAATACTTGTTTCAGCTTGAACTCCGTAAGCTTCTAACTCCACTCCTAGCGCATAACCAAGCAAACTAGTAACGGCAGAATAACAACCTATTACTTCTTTAACGAAACTGGAATCTGTAACTTCACTCGCATAACCCAAAAACGTTACTTGCGTGCAGGTGGGTCGGTATTGATTCGGCTTCGGCTTCAGTACCTGATCCAGCTTCATTTTCCTTATTCTTTACGGATTGTGCTGCTCTAGCTGGTATAGTACGGTCTCGAGGAACAGGCGCAAGTCAAGTTTTCTTGGGGTCAAAGTGGAATCTAAGTGAGAGTTGGGGTCGACAATAGAATAAGTAGTTTCGTTTCATTAGAAACGTTCGGGGGGGAGCAAGTCAAGTCTTTGGGGAGCCTCTAGAATGTTACGCTAAGCAAGACTCAGGGTTAACGTGAGCTGTTTGGTTTGATATGACATTCCTACTTTAGAGGCGGGTGAGAAAAGGATTCATTATTCCAGAGAATCAGTAGCGGCGAGATCATCTACTGGATCGGGTGAGGCTGTTAGAAAGTAAGGTGTTTCCAGCCTAAACAACCTGGCTGTTAGAAAGTAAGGTGTTTCAGCCTACTTTAGCGTCAGCGAACATAAGTCATACATCGATAATAAGCTCTTTTCTCAACTGCTGGGGTGTTGTCTCTGCTAAGGAAGGATTAGTCCCGAGGTGCCCATCTCAGTGATTAAAGAAAAGTCAGCAACGCGCGCCAGGCCAGTACTTTATGATTCGCTTACCTCTACTGTAATTGTTGAATCTAATTTCTCACTCTTATTACCTAAATCCATACTAAATACTCCTAGGTTCCCTTATCCTGATGTGTCACACGATAGATGATTTTACAAAAAACTCCCTAAGTACCGAGTCGAACAGTTTAGTCTATCAGATTCTAGAGTCTCTCTCTCAAGCATTCACCTTACTTTCATTTGCAGATTCTCTTTCTCCCTTGTCACCAACACAGTCCACTTTCCCTGACGCCAACTCAAACTCCCCATCGTAAAAAACGGAATCTTATTGTGCCCCCCCGAGTCAACTTATTCATTCATTGAAATTGTAAACTCTGTTAGTGAGTTACCTGATCTCGTAGACTACACTCGAACAGCTAGATTCCACATTTGCTGAGTTGACCAGAGTTAGCAAAAGCAAAAGAATAGAGGCCAAGTAACTACCTAAATTCCCTTTCTTTGTTGACCGGGCTTTACGTGATAGAGTTGTACCGGGCGGGCAGGCTGTAAGTGCTATAGAACATTACCAACGGGAGATCCGCGTTAATGTGTTCACGCCAAAGGAAAGAGAACCAGCAAGGGTGCAAGCCAAGCATTAAGGTGAAGCTTTCTTTAAATAACCTCTCTTCTCTCCACGACAAGCAAGGTAAAGAATGTAACTTGAATCTAGAACTCGAACTACTTCTTCACCAGCATATTTTGCCTCACCTGTTCCTGCAATTTCAACAATAACGGATTCTTCAGCGGTTTGGAATTAAGTAACTAACTAATACGCTATGCGGTTAAGGTTTAAGGAACGGAAAGATAACAAGTAGGTCTCGCCCAATAGATCCTAAACATGATACGGTGCGAAATGCACTAGTTTTGGCCTGAAGTCAGGGTCTGTGTTGGCTGAAGAATAGGATTCTTTTTAGTCGACAACAAACACGACTCGCCCGCCCTGCTTTTATTGAAACTCACAGGTCTAACAGAGCTTCCTCGCCATGCTTTTATCCGTCTCTTTATTGTATGTTAGAGTATCATTCTGACCTTGAGAGAAGGAGCACCGGGGTTGATGCAACTTGACTAGACTAGCACTACTTACTTGATACTCTACCACAGCTATATATATTATCATGTTATCATGAAATTCTCTATTTCTATAGTGATTCAAAAGTCGACCCTCTATTTCTTGGTATCGATGAAACCCCTACTTCTGGTCTCTGTTCAACAAGACGGAATTGACTACTTGCTTAACACATTGATTCCACTACAGTTCCAGGAAAGTATCCACAAGTCTTGTGTTCGCACTTAAGTAATTGGCGAGTGAAAAGCGGCAGTCTTGGTAGTAAAGTAATAATTCCATTAGAGCAGAAGAATACATCTAAGCCCTTATAGACAAGCTTGCTTTAGTTTATTGTCGGCTTATCTGCGTGGCTGAGCTCGAGTAATTAGTATGAGTTATTGGGGCAGGGTTCCGGTCTATGGGAGTGAGGGCAGTGCGAGCAATTGTAGTAGAAAGGGTATACTCAAAGACATCGGATTTCAAAGTAGCACGATCTAATTCGCAAATGTAACCCAATGGAGCACTACTAGCATTTTAGTGTATAAGGATATAACTCACTCCATTGAGCTTGTAGAGGAGAGTCCATTGTCAGTATAAAGATAGTGATATCCATGATAAGAAACTAAGGAATCAGCTGGTTAACCCATCAGAGCTTATGTCAGTCAACAACAATAGCTTTATGTAGAATCTATGGAAAGCACTAGAGATTGAGAACTTCTTCCCATTTATAGACTGAGTCCATCTTTGACTTCATCTTTCTGAGCTGGATTAGGAATAAGAGCATCACATAAGGAGCACTCCGTCTCTACTATGGATTCCGCACTACATACTAGATTAAGAGCACTCCGTCTCTACTATATTAAGGATTATCTAGCTAAGAGGCCTGCAGCATTAATGACAGCTGCTCCTTTTGCTTGAAGAGGAAGAACATAGTAATAGCTTAATGAGTCTTTCGCTTATGCACTACTATAATCAAAGAGTTGGCTATGACCAGGTTACTATCCAACTCGACGGCACCCATTTCATTCTCTGGGAGCTACAACTTCCTATGGTTCGCTGTCAACAACTGCTTGGCGTAACCACAGCTGCTTCAGAAAAGTGGATAGAGTGCTCCGGCTTCGATTTCTCGTCAAAAGTAGGCCGATGGATCAGTCAAGGTTTCAAAGCCCAATCCAGCATATGAAGAGTGGCTCTGCAAAGATCAGCCGCAGGTCAGTTGGATAAACTAAACCTTCCTTTACATCTGCGCAAAAGTCCTAAAGTCAAAGAAATTATGGCTCAGGTAATAGATCTGACTCATGCACATCAGATATGGAATTCCATTCATGAGAACTTCGCTCAACAACCCCAAGCTAGAGAAATGCAGCTGCGATTGCCTTCTATACTACTTCCTCGATTCCTATGCCTTGCTTTTACCTCCGAAAATAGATTCAGAAAAAGAAGTCACTTATCTAATTGTTTGAGAGAGTTACACCCCTTTGAGTCCTACTCAGAGTAAAGTCTTCCAAGGAGCTGTCCTTAAGGACCAATGCCAAATTCTTTATTGTAATGAAAGGTATTAGAAGCTGCGGGTTCGTCCTTACCTGTACACTGGTGAAATTCTGCTTTTTCTTAATAGTGATTTGATTCTGGTTTTTGGTATTTCTTCTCTAACTATGGCAACTATTCATTGAACCCTGCTGGCATACCTATGGGAACTTTACCTGAATTAGGCTCCTCTCTCTATTTGTAGTAGTGACTTGCCAGACTTATTAATGGTTGCAAGAGAAGTATCAAGAAAAAGTGGAGTATCTCGTCCTGGCCCTACAGCTCGAAGTTGAGTGTTTGAGGGAGCTGCTGCTGAAGATCTTTATTCGGCAACTGATCTTGTCCCTTACGCTGACTACTACTTTCTGGATCCTATCCTAGACTTAACGAGCAGTACCACTTTCTACTACCCTTTCTGACTGACCCGACAGCTTAGCTTGCAACTTCAACAAGAAACGAAGATTGGAATTGCCTAGGAACAGCTTCACCCCCGGCTTCTAATCAATCATAAAGTCCAGTACTTATAATTTCTTTGATACGAGGTGTCCTGAATACTCTTATTTAGCAAGCGGGTCCTCGAGGTAGGCGCGGGATACAATTCATACAAAGACTTCAACAAACCCCAGGGATACAATTCATACAAAGACTTCAACAAACCCCAGGGATACAATTCATACAAAGACTTCACTAAATCAATGGTGGAATAAAATCACAAACACTACAAAATGACTGAGAAACTACTTTCATTTGTTTGGCTCTGATCACTACTATTTCCATACTAAATTCATTCTTTATCTTTATTATGATAGAATCAGGTCAGGTAACTCACTAACCATGGACAGGTCAGAAACTCACACTCGAGCAGGACCTTCTAGTAATTCGGCAGCAGACTTTCCTCGCACCAATTAACTTCCTGCTCTGGAACTTGCAATTATCCATGAGACTCAACTCTCACTCTAACAGTACTACATCAGGTGCTTAAGGCTTTCAAGTGTAAGTAGGGAAAGTGTAAGTTCATTCTTTGCCCTTCTAGTAAGTTTCTGATCTTCATAGCAAGAAACAAGTCAACCAGTGGCTCGGACAGTTCTAGTTCCGCGGTGCCAGTTCCATTCTGTTTTTAAGGAAGAAGAGAAGCGGCTTATACTTACTGCCGGGGAGTAGGAGAACCCGCGTCCAGTGTGCCCTTAATTAATTCGTTCTTCCCGCTTCATATCCAGATTACGCTTTCACCTTTGTTTTATTCTATTCTATTCCCCCGCTTCGCCAACACCCTTCTTTCGCACTGCTTCCAATCTGGCTTCTTTTTCTGTTTGATAGCAAATCCGCCCTTACTTTTATTAAGGCTGCTTGTAGGACTCCATAATATAGAAACTCCTTACGAGTTGTAGAGTAGTAGCCTGTTCCCTGCTCTTTATTGGTTGTTGACAACACTCGCACAGCTTACACTGCTGATGTTGACTATATAGATGCTGACTTAGCGGTTGCTGCTGACTTGTGATTGTTTCCTACTGACTTAATGGGTCCAGTATCATTCCTTAATTGAAAGTTTCATTGTTATCTGTATTTGTTGCAAGAGGGATAGAAGCCATTCCATTCTTTATTTGCTATCAGCCAAGTCACATATACAACCACATAGCAACAAATAAATGCATTGCTCATCCCGTTGCTTGGCCCGGAGTCCTAATTAATAGCGGAGGAGCGTTGCACGGGGAAATGCAAAGATCTGATTGAACTCCTTTACACCCTTTCCTCTTTCACTCCTTTACTAGTATAAGTGTATTAGTGGAGGTAGACTCGCTAACCAAAGAAAAGAATGAATTTCTCAAGAGAGAATTAATTGATATTGATTTCTTCTACTGTAAGATCAGCTCCCTCTGTAAGATCAGCTCCCTCTGTGCGCCTAGTGCTTGGTAAGGTAAGAGATGGATTCCATTCCTTCCTGCTTACTTCACCCATTCCTCTTAAGCTTACTGAACCTATGATTCTTAAATAGTGGTTCTGCTCTTGCTCTTGAAACAAAGTAGGATCTCTCTTCCCTCTGGCCCTTGCTTTAATCATTATAAAGAAAGCATGAATACCGGTGACGCACACAGGACTTGGTAACAACTGTTACTAACATATACCCTATGGCTCATCTCTAGCTCCAATTACCCCTTTCCTTTTTCATTAATTACTTTGGAGTTTCGTTAAGTTCCTGAGGTGTTACCGGATTCGATTTCTCTTTTCACCCTGCTGGCTCTGCTGGGCTTGTGTAATTCGCATCTAGTATAGGACTAAGAATAGGGTTTCAAATGCATTATTTCGCATCGCCAAGACACTAAAAGACAACTACCATAAGAAACAACATAAAGTCTATTTCTGTAGAGCTATTACCAAGTCCAGTATTCAGGGCGGTAGGAGCCCTAGCCCTGCAGTTAAAGTGCATTTCCGATTAATAACATTTACCCTTGCCTAACCAGTAGAGTAGTCCAGGTTTACAGCCCCAAGAGGAGAGGCAAGAACAGAGCAGATAGAGTTAGATGAAACTGACTAGAAGGGAACTTAGAATAAGGGGCTTGAAGTTTAGAATTGCATTACCAGATTCAAAATCTGCCCTTATATTAAGTCGCCTAGCCTGTAGTTGTCGATCAGTGAGTTATTTTTTCCTACTATTCTCGGTGTTACCCACTTCCTTTTAGTTACTTACTTGTTTCATTCGAGTTGAATTCTTTGCTTTAACTTAGAGAAAGAGAGGGTTGGGGATGAAAACCCTTCTTTTGAATCAGATCAGTTATCCTTTTATAAGAGGTGGCAGTGCAGTGCTACTGTGTTTGTACTGAGTCAAGGGCAGCTGTTCTTTTATTGTGTTTTCAGTTCACTACCGGGACTCGAGTGAGAACACCTATCTTTGCTGGCACAGCTTCTAAATAGGATTCAACAAGAACCAGTACTACATTTGCGGAACTACTTGCTGTTGACCCGGGGCTCTTTAACAATCTAAAACAGTAATGGAACTTGCCTAAACTTCCCTTGAAGACCCACTCGTTGGGCCTGGGCCTGGCAATACTGAAAGAATAGAACCTAGCTCATTATTATTTCTTATACTAATAGGAATAAGGAATGGATCCAAGGGAAGAAATCAATCAAGAAATCAATAAAGTAGACATCAACGAGATCAGGAGCTGTGAAAAGAATTCCTTGTGTTTACTCAGATGTTGTGCTAAAGTAAGGTAGTCGCAGGTGCTTTTCTCTCGATTTCAATTACCTAGGACAGGACCATAGGGGCTGGGCAATCAATAGTCTAGGCACCATCCCGAGTTGACGACTAAGATTAGCTTGGCCAAAGAACACTGGAATCAAAAGACAGGACTTGCAAGGCTGCCGGCTACTGTAGTTGTTTGGCTGTGGACATAGTTATAGGAGCCTAATTGTTACTAATTTGCATCTTTTTACTGACTTTAGAGTTTCATTCCAATACGAGGGAAGTGGATGCTATGGCTATGGAGAAACAAGATCATAAACCTGAGAAGGTGAGGAAGCTGAATCAATATATGGATTAGAAGCAAGAGCTGGAGTAGTAACAAGAGAATATACTGGAGCAGGAACAAGCAAATAAGCCTTTGATGCCTCCCACACCACTCATTCTTTTATTGAAATGATAAGTTGCTTGGCCTATTTACTTAAAGGCAGGAGCCAACTTCATTCTTCTCCTATAGAAATAGAAGATGCCGTTTCAAGTTCAATATGGAAATGTATTTATGCTAGATCACTATCAGCAAAAGCAAGGGAACCCGTAAGGCCGAGACTGACGCTCAAACACAGGTTCACTCAGGAATTGTACTCGACTCGACACTGATTGAATTGCCTGGCCTTCTAAAGCACCCAACCCATATCTATTACATCACACCACCCCTCCTATGGATAAATAAGGATGGAATTTCAACCCCCACCAGAGTCAAAGCCTCGCCCACTCGAAACTTTCTCCTAACCCACTCGAAACTTTCTCCTAAATAATAATAGAGATTTTGATATGGCTTTTTTCTACTGTGTGTCCACTGAGTCAGTAGAGCTTCCAGATCAGTCGTTTATCACTTTTTTGAATAAATTGGATGGAATTTCACCACCTAGCCCGAGTCACTGAGATACCCGCGTTCGGAAGATTTGTCATATATCTCTTATAAACCCCCGGCATCTATCTGATCTTGAAACTAAAGATTCTCCTGTGCCAACACCAGAAGGGATAACAGCCTCGGAGACTTCTCTTGCAACACCTGATAGAGAGTCGACAACCTCAACTCTAACTGCTGAAGAATTCTTAGTTGACTCGGCAACTTACAAGAAATACTCTGTGCTCTCACTTTAATAAGCATTACTCATCCTATAGCCCAGCAGTATATCCTTGGAAGACCTTTGCTTATGGAGCACTTCTAGTTTTGGCCTCTCTTTGCCTTTGTAGTAGTGACTGCATTGATTCTTCAAATTCTATAAATGATTTCTTATATATGATATAATAGAACAATAGAACTGATGAAACTGCTAATGAGGAATGAACCAGTCCAGAACTTATAATAACAGGCTGCTTCCCTTGCGGACTCAACAAAGACAGATGAAACTGGCAAGGAAGCACTAAATAGCCCCGGGGTGAAGACGAAACTCGGGATGAAACCTACTCCTTGTAAGCGCTAACCTAGGAACTAAGCCTATATTCCTTCCCTACTATCTCCTTCCAACAAGCCCAGCAGCTGTCAACTATTGACTGAATGAGGCCGGCTCCTCTACCTTAGTTAACAAATACAGAAATTGACTATCGGTCCTTTAGCCATGAAGGAGTAATAGGGGCACCGAACTAGAAAGAAAGAAATCAACCCATATTAATTGACTCATTGCCAGGACTACCGCCCGAACAAAGCACTTGGTGTTAACTCTATTATTAACTGACTGTTTATTGTCTGCGTGAAATCAGTTCTCTCACAATTATTATATTCTAATTAGATTAGATCACCTCTGTATTGTTCCAGTCCATAAGATGCAAGAGCAGATGCCGTTCTCAAGTAATACGTGTTTGTTGGCGCAAGGAAAGTAGTTTAGCCAATTACTTAAAGGCACAGGACAAAGAAAGATCTTCCGCAGGATCAGTTCCAGTTCCAGGAGAGTGGAATCCTAGTTTGTTGACGTTGAATGCCCAGTTCCAGTTTCCCTTACTTATAACGGGATAATTGCCTCCCCTGCTTCCCTGCTTGTTTCAATAAGTATTTGTTTATTTGTTTACAGAGTGAGATGAGATGCTCTAGTATTGACTGGCAAGAAGAGAGAGAATCTGCAGAGTGCCAGGTAGCTGGGTGTTAGAGATTGGTAACCAACCAGGCCAGGAGTTGAGGTCAATTAGAATAGTCAATAAGATGTGGTGATGGTGTTGGCGTAAGAGGTCAGCAGCAATTACATTTTTCACTTCAATAAGGAGAGGTCGTGTGCTAATGGCAAGAGATAGATAAATGGAATTCCTTGTTTACTTTGCTTAAGATAGTCCTGGCCCACCTATTTATAAGTTTTCAGCTGTTTCAAGTCTTGTTTCGGGTGACAGGAAAGCAGTCCGCAGTGAGAGTTTAGTCTACAGGTTCAGAAGAAAGAGGTGTATAGGGAAAGAAATCCAGTAAAGACATAGCATTCTAATTATGGGCTGTCCCCTTGCCTATCTATACCTCAGAAGAATGCACCTAAACCTAGAAACTCCCTTAGCACATAGGTTATACTAAAGTAGGAGTCTGCTTGGAAAACTGCAGCGTTGACTTTATCAATTAAGAAAGTGAACTGATACTTACCACTCTCTCTTCTTTAGTTCCATACAAACTAGATGGTTGATCAAGAGCACTAGGTTAGTTAAGAGCACCGGCACCCACTTCACTTGGCAAGAGGGCAGGGAAAACAGGCTTCGTCGTCAACTCGGCAATAAAATGCAGGACTTAGCTTCAACTCGGGCAAGGGCAGTTCAATCGACTTTCTTATGGCCCATAGCAGGCAGAGGTGTTAGCAACCGGAGCTTCTACTGAGCAGGACGACTTGGATCACACTACAATACAGCACTAGCCCTCCATACTCACTGTGTTATAGCCCAGTTTTTTAGGGACAAATTCTACTATCACAGCACTTATTATGCTTTATGGGAAATCACATTACTAACTTTTCCCCGGATTTCAAAGAATGCATTTTCGTGTATACCTTGACCCATCCTTTTTGACCAATATCTATCATACCTCGCTCATGATTCTTGAGTACTTAGCGATGTCAACCCAGGCTTTCAGCACCTTTACTTAATTTCTTTCCCGCTTTACTATGAATTTCTAGAACTGGCAATGAACTTCCCGCAACTTACTATATTGCCCTTTCTTTTGAATCAGACTGACTGGATACTGCCTCTACTACCTCTGCTGAGAATTGGTCATAGGTTTCATAGTATAGGACCGGTAAGTAAACTCTATTCTTCAGAAGGTGAGGAAGGTTAATCAACCCATATTTGATAAGTTGAAGCCATGGGCGGATGCAGATATATAAGTTGTTGGATACCCTCTGGTTTCTCTTATTGGGCTGCCGCAACACGCCAGTACTTTACCTCGCTTCCTCGCCTGTTCCTACTACAGATCTTGAAACAGCATATTTTATTGATTCCCGGGCCCTTGCCCTTGCTTGTCGTTTAGTTGCCCGGTCTCTTTTCTTTCTCCACTTTCTCCTTAATAAGATAATAAGGAATTATGTGTACTGTGTCAGTATAGGGGAAAGGTCGACTGTTCCTCATAGTTTGATCGTCTTTGTTTCTCAATTCCAACTGTGTGAGTATTCGTTGCTTGCTCTTGAAAGATTCCTGTCCAGGTTGACTCGGTATCATGGAAGGGTAGAGTTTACAGTTCTCAGTAGCAAGTCCTTGGCATCAGGGAAAGTAGTGGAATTCTTTGACTTATGAGTGGAATTCTTTATTAGTTGAATGAGTTTAGGGAGAGAAACAACCTAGCGCATCCCCCTTAACAGAGGTGGGCCCGGTATATCCTAAGTGACTTTAGAACAAACATTTACCTTTACCGATAAGTAGGGCAGGTAATTAATATCCCCCAACCCAACAAGCAAAACCACTAATGGATTGATTCGATCCCGATTACATTTCAAATAGCTCTTATAGTGAGTTAAAGCCACTCAACCCTAGTGAATTTCATGAAACAAGCTGCTGGCAACATTCCATTACTTACAAAGAATAGAAAGAATAGGTACAATTGCTCTGAACCAACCCGGGGCCCAGTAAATGCTCTTACTGAACCTATCTAGTGCTCAAGGGTACGAATGAAAGAAAGGAACTGTGAAGCCAACTAATAAGTATAAGAAAAAAACTCCTAAAAATAAGAAGTAAGAAGAAAACGGAAAGTAAAGAATCCGAACTCATATAGAACTCCGGTATGCAAGTGAAGTAATTGGCTTGCTGCTAGGTTCTTGTACGGTTGCTAACTGAATGAAGGTACAAAACGACTTAGAGATTCCTTCCCATTAAGATAAGATCCGTCGGCAAGGGAAGCTGTTAATTGAGTTGTTTAGAGGAGTAGCTGTTGATCAGGAATAACCGAGAAGTAGGGAAGTCCACTCGACAAAGAATGAAACAGTACCAACAGATGTGGGCAAAAGAACTGGCCGAGTAGATTCGGCTTATGGAACTCCTTCGCGAACTCCTGGCCTTATAATAATTAGCTAACAACATTCCCCCTTAGCCTGGAAAGTAAGCAAGATGTTGTCTCGAAAGAAGAACTCGCAATAGGTAAGATTAAGTACCGCCCCCGCCCAGCTCAAGCAAGTGTACGAGAATAAGCCAGCCACTTGGGATGCCTCAATTGTCACCTTGTCTCATTGAGACGCAGAAGTCAGCGTTAGAAACTGGCTCACATTAGCACACTTTGGCTTCTGGAACTATACTTCTTGCTTCGCCCTTGCTTGTTTAATATCCTTCGCCCTTGCTTGTTTAATATCATGGAATTTGATCTCACTCGCATAGTATATATAAGATATGAATTGAACCTAATCTTAATCGTAGTTGTGCTAACACGAGCTCCAGATTCACCTTTGTACTCACGTGAGAGAGTTTGGTGTCAGCAGGTAAGAGTTTAGGAAGTAGGAAGCAATTAGAACAGAGTCCACAGTAATCAGTGAGTTTGTGCCAGCGAGAGATCCACTTGTTATCTTGGCAAAGCGCATTAAGTAAGTAGGTCCTTTATACCGCTCCGTCGCGTGGGCTAAGCATTAAGGATTCTATCTACAGCCAACAGTCAACCGTACTACACTACTCGGGAAAGCAAAGCACCACCATTAGGGAAAGCACAGATAAGAATAGCACAGATATAATGACAAGGGCAGTGGGCGCATCAGAAGGCTATAAAGTCAGGGCAGCCAAAAGAGTCGTTTAAGCCAGAGGGGATGCGAATATGATAGGGAACACACTGGGGGGGCAAGGCAACATAGGTAGGTGAGTATACTCAGGTCTCTGGGACTGAGGGCACTAGTTAGTTTAGAGAGTTCTTTATTTGAAGCTATGCTCTCTTTGTTTATCGTATTCCATTTATAGCCACAGATTTGTATATTCTTTATTGAATTACTTATAGCATTCAATTCCTTATAGCCACGGATTTTGTAATAAATTCTTGTTAGTCAAGGGGATGAAGGGAAAGGTTTTGGAATCACAGTACTCTCGAGCAGGGAAGGGAAAGAGAGATGAAGATACTAATCATCGTAGATACTGGTCCCTATTGCCCCACGTAACAGTACAGGGTTAAGGGAAAGCTTCGGGTAATCAATGACTTAGATGGGCGGTCAGGAAAGAATCAACTACTATAGATAGATTGCTGGAGAAAAAGCTCAATGGAAAGAATCAACTACTATAGATGAGATAGCTGGATAAGAAAAGAAGCTCAATGGAAAGAAGACATGACTTACTAAAGATAGCAGGATTCGAAGGTCAATAATGGAATTAGATAATAGTTCCCTATAGCTTCATCAGTAAAGAGTAAAGTCACGTATAGAGAGGAGAGTAGGGCTTAATCAGTAAAGTCACGTATAGAGAGGAGAGTAGGGCTTATTCACTAGAGTTTACGTTAGTATAGTAAGTCAGTATTTAGTATAGTAAGTAAGTATATATAGGGCTTATTTCACTAGAAGTTTCTGAGTGAGGTACCATAGTTGTATGAGGTGCACGTCATATTCCATTCCCCGGCAAACTAACCAATGGAATTGCAAGCTCCACTAATATATAGATTATAGTAACCGGCTAGACTTCATAATTTCCAAGGCCTCATTCCTTTCTTTTAACCTAACAGCTTACTAAACCCTTATTCTATAAAGAATGGAACTCAAAACTAATAGAAGTGTAGAACCCTAATGCCCATGGAGCGGTAACCTAATTCCTTTCTTTCAAGCTAACTGTCCACGGCTTCATTCCTTTCTTTCAAGCTAACTGCTTACTGCACTTCTTACTTTCCACTTTCTACTTTACTTGCTCCGAGCATTGGAGTTTGGGCGAGTAGAGCCAGTAATCAGCGGTGCGTTAGCTTGCTTCTTCTCATTCATTTGGCGGGCTTACTTCATTTCTTAAAACTAGCTGGCTCTACCTAAACTAACAGCTTTGCTTCCAAGCTTTGCTTCCAAAACTCACGTTCGAACTCAAACTCAATAAGCTAACTTGCGCCCTTACTCTGAGGCAGAAGGAGAAATAAGATATTCAAAAGCGTCTGCATCCTCACATTGACGCGTATATATATATAAGTCTAGACCACAACGCGCTGAAGAATAGAAGAAAGTGCACAGTGACTTGTTCCGTAACTTGTTCGTTTCGCATACGTTAGCACAAGGGCTTGTTCCGTTCCAAAGCTGACATTAACTGTTACTTAAGGAAAAGAAGATGTCTTGGCTGTTGTTTAACTCACTAACGCCGAAAACAGGACTGGATTCCTTCTTGCGCCCGAAACCAGGACAGTCTTCAGTGAAACATAAAGGAATTTTGGACTTATGTGCATCTCTATCATATAATGGAAGAATTTCCACTCAAGTATCGTTAGCGAGCTACGCCTTTCCTTTCAAACGGATAACTCTGATGCCTTTCCGACCACAGCATCTCTCTATACGACTTGAAGCTACAGCAGGACAAGATGTTTACCTACCAGGATATTGCCTTCTTGCCCGGAACCTTGATTATTGCCTTCTAAAGCACCGAATAGTTGTAGAGTGGAGTGGTAGGGTCGTTGTCCGCGCTGCGAGATAGGTTCTTGTCGAGATCCATAGGGCAGATTACCTTTGCGCCCCTTGCTTGCTTACTTGTTGAATCAACGAGATCAGAAGAACCACTTCGAAGCTTGCTGTTGCTGATGGGGATGGGGATCTACCTGGTAGTTGCTTGTTGAAAGCTAATCCCTGGGCGTGGAAGAGACAAACTAACAAGCAAGGATGCAATGAACGATTCTAAGGCGGCGTAATAGATAGAATAGGGCTTGCCTTGGACTCTATGCGGGTTTTCGTTCTTTAGCCATGGTTTTTCTCATCCTTACCAATACGACTACTAAAAACGATTCATTAGTCTTATGCTGGGGATGCACTAGATCGTACACCCAATCAGTAAAAGAATGGAAGTCAAGAGTCAGAGTTTGAACAAGAATAAGATCGAGGAGAGGTAGACTGATAGCGGAGCTAAGGAATGCAAGTTAGGGTAGTAAGCCCCGATAGTATGTAGGGCAAAGATCCGGAGCGTTTAGATTAGATAAAGAATGCAAAAGTCAAGTACTCCAGAATTCAAAGCAGTAGTGCCGGTTATTACTTGCCCAAACCAAACTAGATCGTAGCACTTTAGAGCAGTTGCGAGAGGATCCGAATAACGAGTCAAAGAATCAGAGAAAGGTTTGTGAGAGCCAAAGAAGGGCGGGTTAGAACTTAATTACTTGGAAGCAGTGGTGTCAGTTTCCAAGCAAGGGAAGCGTCAGCTGCGATGGCGGAACCTAAGGAGTCAAAGAATCACATAAGGCAATTCAGTTTGAAAGGAAGGAGCAATAAAGAGAATGAGAGCAAGAGGATAAGTTTGAAACTCACAAGTGCGCCAGAGTGAAAGAAAGGAGTACCAGGCTAACTAACAAGATACAGATGCAGATGTCGGGTAGTAAGAATCAAATAAAGGAATGGTAGACTTAATGGCAGGGGGGTTGGGCTTAAACCCTGACACAGGTAAGAATCAAAGACAGGTCCGGTAGGCTTAGATAAAGTAACGCAGGGTTCGAGGGCAATAGGGTAAAGATCCGATAATAGGGTAAAGATCCGATGCAGTAGCTAAAGAGTCATAGTTTGGGCAGCGAGTCCTAGAAGCAGTATTTCTAGCTTGATTGCCCGGTAGCTCCACTATACTATGAGAAGCGTCAGTGCCATTCTGGGACTAATAGATTGAGTTCCCATACGGCTTACTTGCCGCAGACAAGGCGGACAGGTGGTTGAAATAGCAATTAAGACTTGGATCCAGGGCTGTAAGAATGGGAGCTCTATAGGAGCGGCCGGCTCTACTTTTAGCAGGGGGGTAGAAGAGGCAAACTCAAGGGTGAAACACAGAATGAAAGGTCTAGGTCGTTAAGGTCAGTTGGTATTGGTAGTAAAACCAATGTGTTAAGCATAGCAATATAGAGTCAATGAATTCACCTTTTTGCCCTAGTTTCGCTAAGCAAACTACTAAGAAATAGAGTATCAATATCATATGAGAAAACACATTCTACATTTAAGATAAAACCAAATAGAATAGTAGTAATCATAAGAATTGGAACTTGGGGGGAACTATAAGATTAAGGTACGATTTAGTGCATACAATAAAGAAGTGAAATAATAAAGCTAACAAGTAAGGGCTTGGCTACCTGTAAATAAGGCAAGGCTGGGTTTACAAAGTTCATTCTTATCAATATTGGTTCTAGTCTGTTGACAGTGTTGTTGGACTAATGGACGTCGCTCAAGTCTTTTTATCGGTAGTTGGTTTCCAAGTTGCTTGTTTCAGCCTGTTATGCAGTAGTCAATTCCTTATTCTAATAGCCAGTATTGAAGTGAGTGTTTTAAGTCTAATTAGCATATTGGTATCAGAATGCACTTAATGCGGCTACCTCCTTCCACTCGCGCAGCATAATCCAAGACAGTAAGGGCAGAGCGAAAGGTATGAGTAGCAGACCAATAGACGGGAAAGTCATACTCTAGCTCCAGCATAGGGGAATCAAAGTAAGGCTTGGAAGCTATGAAGCAAGGTTTTACGCCGGGAAGTCAGAGTGCTACGCTGGTGAGTAAGACTCGGCTACCGGGGAAGCGGCTTGTGCTTTGGCACCTGCCTTCGGATTAATACTTGTACCTCTGGGTTCGATTCTCTCTTTTTCGTTCTTCAGTCCTTGAGTTACTTGTCTCTGTTACTTATAAGTTCAATTATGAGTTTGCTACTTTATTCTTACTTTTCTACTTGACTTTAGAGCTATGGAACCAATTCTTTTACAGATGGGTTGTATCCTTGGGATCACCCTAGAGGAGCTCATTCTTAAAGTAGTATAACGTAGCTCAGCCTGAAAGTACCATCAATCAATATCTTCTATTAATAACAACAATAAGTCTGTGGTTCTATTAATAACAACAATAAGTCTGTGGTTCTATTAATAACAACAATAAGTCTGTGGATGGTTGGTTCAAGTGTTCATCGCACCTACTCTGCCACAATCTCATTCTTAAAGTCACTCCGCTCAGCTCATTCTTTTCCTCAAGGTAACATAGCATTCACTCTTTTTTGCACATATCTATCATTCTATGACCAGTACTTATAATTCCAGACTGATTCTTAAGATAGGTTGACTCATTCTTTAAGTAGCTAAGCGCATTCATTGGTCGACAACAAAGGGGGTGCTCGTGCATTAGAGGTGCGATCAACTGGTATAGTGGTTCCGATCAACCGGTCTAGGTACGTGAAACTGTTCTCGGGGCCGGTCAACAGATCGAAGAGGTACGGGCAACTTAAACAATAAAGCACGGGCAGGTAGAATGGAAGGAAAGGTAGTCAAGCCCGTTAGGTAGTCAATATTCTTCCTTCTTATACAACGAAAAGTTATCCTGCACAGCGCACCCAAGACTCATTATGTTACTAATAAGTTCAATTTACACTAGGACTCCCAACTAGGACACTCATTTCTAGCTTTAGCATCCTTCCCGTACTGACACTCATTTCTAGCTTTAGCATCCTTCCCGTACTTTGTTAGTGCAATTATTCTATGACGGAGTTCTATTCTCCATACGTAGCCCCGACCAGCCATTCTTTACTAATGAGAGGGTAATTCCGATTCCGTCCTGCTCCCTTGAAAGACCATTCTTTGACTACTGGGGTTTAGCCCTGATACCGATGAGTGCAATTCCGCCCTATATTAGCAAGGTTCCCTAACGAGAAACAGCTTATGAGGAGTATTATTTAGAATGCAATAGGTGTGTGGGGTATAGTAGAATAGTTTCCGTGTAACTCAAGAATGCAAGTAAGTAAGTGGTAATCAATGGATGGGGAATTTAGATCAATAGTAGCAGGCACTGTTGGTGGGGGTAAGTCTTCTAAGTGGTAGTTGGCTTCCCGGTTCCTAGTTTCAGTATTCTCGGTAGTGATTTGATAGAGTAGTAGTCCCATTCCTTTTTATTAGCTCAATTCCTATTGGTACTTGTTGCATTCTTAGAAGCAGAAGCTGTAGCTCGACTCTTGTATGCCCTAGTGACATTCCTTCCAGTAATAGCTCAGTCTTAATTAGTAGCTCTATGCTTGGGAGCATTAGTGGATTTCCTATTTCTTAGTTAAAGTCGAGGTAACACCAGTTTTAGTTTGAAAGCTAGGCGGGGTAGGCTTATAGTATGGAGTTCAAGAATGAAAGACAGGCAGGACAGCTTTGAGGCCAGCAAAGCAAGGGTTGATACCCGCCGGTTGGTAGGCGAGAGGGAGGATAAGAATAGAGTAACAGATACTAGGTTGGCAGAGAGATAAGTCAATTCTTTATTCTTTGTTTCCTTTTTTCGTTTCGAGTCTAAGAACAGAGGGAACTTTTCATAAGCCTTCTTGTCCGTGGAACAGTTGTTTGGTAGAGTTGGAGAATTTGTATATGTCGCCCTGTAGTGCTCTTGGGTTGCCTTACTTAGTCATATGAGTGAAATTCTTATCTTATCCCTGTTATCTTATTCTAATAAAAGTACAAATGGAATTCCTTACCTTAACAGCTACGCCTGGGCATAAGTTAACCGACTGGGAAAGATTTCAATTGATTCATAACTTTAGAGTAGAGGTAAAGTAGCCAAAGTCAAAGGTAAGGGAGTTAGCGATAGGTCTACTATATTCATTTGTTGGGGTAAGTCTACTACTGGTCAGAGGGGTTTAAGATGTAACTAACCCAGGAATATAATCTAGACGTGTTCGTAGGGAATAATAAGTATGAATTCTCCACTTATAACAGTTTAGTATGAAAGTTGTAGTTGCTTGTCCATTAGTAGTTACTTGGCCGGAACGGAACGGTGCTCGGGAGCAATAACTTGATTTGTAGCAATAGGAGAGGTTGGGGTTAACTCACATGTCAGAATTGAACTCAGTAGTTACACCTCTGCACTAACTTGAAATGGAATTCTTATGTCGAACCAGAAGAAAGAGAATCCGCATCCCTCTTTGACTCGGCCTCTTCGGCCTCTGCGGCAAGTTCCATTATCCGTTTGCATTGAAAGAATGGAATTGATCATGCTCACGAGACACTGCTGAAGTAAAGGATAAAGCTGTTGGCGCAAGTTCTTCCCTGAAAGTCGAGTTCGGGTCGGGTTTACAGCGAGGCAAGAGATAGAAATTAGGATCCAGGTGTTGGTTACGAGTCTTTTGAAGTTCTTGTTGAATCCCAAGTTTGTGATCTGTTACAGGCTTTGAAGCAGGAAAGATAGAATCTAAGTCATACACCTTTAGCTAGAAAGATTTCATTCCTATCTTGAGTACTATATATAAGAATAAGGGTAGCTTTTCAAACAGTCGCAACAAGACTAAGTGCTAAGCTAAGGAAAGAAGTGTCAATTACTTTATTACTAGCGAAAGGTAGAATCATTTGTTTATTACTAGCGAAAGGTAGAATCATTTGTTCTAGGTCAAGTATCAAGTGTAGTTACTAGAGATCAAAGTAGGCCAGTTCCCGTGATAAAGTAAGGTGGGAATGTTGGAACCAGTACTTATAATTCCAAGCTACTACTACGCGTTAGCCCAGTTAGTCAGAGTTATGTCAATTCCTGTTTGGGGGATCAAGAGTGGAAACAAGATCAGAAGCGGTTTCCGGATCAGCAACAAATAGAGTCAGGGCGCTAACAGAAGAGGTTGGAAAAGAAAGGCTCTTTCCATGTAAGAATAAATGGACTAAATAGCTTTTTGGGTCTTCAATGAGAGATTACCCTGGGCTGAGAAAATCTCTTTATTTCAACTAAGAAACGGTACTTATGGCGCATTTGAGCCTAACATCTTACCTGTTGCAACTCTCCGGGACAGGACAACCTCTGGTGCAACTCATGAATTGAAATTGAATATGACTTGTTGTGCCCTTGCGTTAGGGAGCTTCCTTGCCAGTCGAACAAAGGACACAGATCTCCTTGCCAATACATTGAGTAAGAAAGGGAAGTGGAGTTGGACTGATTAATTGGCCCTTATATTAAGTTGGCAGATGGTTTACTTGCAGAGTTGAGGACCTTATAGTCAATTACCCCGAGTTGGTTGAATCTGTTGTTTCAATTGAATTCTTTTTTGATGAAACCCGGGGCCAAGCAACATAGTCAGTAGCGCTAAAGGTTGTTTTCCGTGTTTTTTGATAGCTTCTAGTAGAGGACCTGAGTGACTTGGCCAGCATATAGTAATAGAGTGAGATCTCGCTCATTCCTTAGTTTATTCCCTTAACTCTACTTTCTTTTCAACAGAAACAAGAATATCTGACTTCCCCGATCTTGAAACTGGAACTTGGCCTGCTCCTTATGATGATACTGCAGCTGACACCATTAACATAAGGGCTGGAACTGGGGATTCCACTATATCAGTACTGGCACCCGAGACTATCCTTTCCACTCCACTTTCAACCTCGTCTCTTTGAACTCTCACTATCACAGGACTTATAGTAATTTACTACTCGAAACTGACTAGAAGGGCCTAGACAACACTCGAACAGGACTCCCAGGGCCCGAAATTATAAGTCCAGTACTTAAGTTCAGGGAGGAATTTCATTTGATGCCTATAAAACAGGGCCACAGGACTTGGTCAACTCATACTTCTTGAAAGAGCTATACCGACTTAAGATAAGGGTGATTAATCAGCTCTGGTACAACAAATACAGATGAAACAGCCCCAACTTCAATCTAGGGCAACTACTACTGATTCACAACAGGGTTCCCTTGCCTGACCACCTCTCTTATCTTTACAACCCAGTACACAACCCAATAAAGTATGTTTTACTTCCTTAGAATTCCTAGACCTCCGCCTCTGCTGCTTCATATTGAATTCCCGAGCTAGACTTAACGAGTTCAGATCCTTTTCCAACAAGAAGTGCTCTGATCTGGCACCTTCGAAAAGTCACTTATTGTCTCCGCGTTGTACTAGAGCTGCCCGATATTGCCATAATCTCTATCTCTGCTAATTCCAGTAACCAACGATAGCCTCTATTCTTCAGCCATAGTGTCTTTAAATGAAACTCACCAACCATAGCCTCGTTCTCGAAAATAGGAACATATTATAGACGCCTCGGCCTATAGCTATCAATACAAGACTAGAAGACAGGGCTTGCTGCTATTGCTGCCCTAAATCGGGTTTCCAAAACTCAATATTCATTTGTTGGGGTAAATCTACTACCCTACCGAAATCAGGTTTCCTTGGTAATTGCTGTAAACTCTCCCCTTCCATGAGACCGAGTCAACTAATTCAATTCCGCAGTGCCGGTAGTTGTAGTCCTGTTGAATGAAAGTAGTCCTGCACTTAAGTAATTGGTTCTAGTTGTTGGCAAAGGATCCGACCCCATTCATTCTAGTGGATGCGTTTTCGTTTCCCTCGTTAGCTTCGTGTTAGTTGCCCCTTTGTAAGTTGCTCACATATACTTAAGTAGTGACTTGGCGGGTAATACCTGGGTTCATTCTTTAACTACAGAGCTCAATTCCTCAGGACTCCGCGAGTTGGCTGTCTCTTTCTTACCTGGCCCTTGTTTTAAGGTATGAGTTCAATTCTAACTATCCTTTAATAAAACATAGGATCACTTTGACTCTATTCATATAGGATAACTGATGAAACAAGGTTTTTTTTAAAGCAATTCTTGACTTTCAATACTTGAGGCTAGTTCAATTTTGTACTTCTTTACTTATAGCTTTCTCTCCTGCCCCAATTACTTAAGGGCATCTGCTTGTATTCTTGCCTGGCTTTAACACCGGATTTAGACTGCTTCTCTTACCTATGGCTCCTATCACTTCATTCTGACTTGAAACTAGACGGCTCATCTCATCTCTTTGAACTCTTGCCCATCAATACTCCATCTCATCTAACTCGCCTGCCTATCTAATTCTAACTCGACCACCTATCTAATAGGAATTGAGGAAAGGAGACTTAAGCTCTAGAACACTTATGAAAGAGCCAGAGCTAGAGGATGTGTTAGTAGCCAGAGTAGAGGTGTAGTTGCCAGCAGCCAGTTTAATACCGAGTGGAATCTGTTCCTACTTCTTACTTACTTCTTCAACACCGGGGAGCTATCCTTTCTGAACCGACTACACTATCACCAAAGCTCTCTACACGGGTCCAAGCAGCGACTAGTTTAATCCATTGAATTACAGAATGGAAATCATATGACCGATTCTCTGCAATAGGGTAAGTAAACTCTCTTCTTTCTAAAGAAACTACTTGCTTGCCCCCGAGACTTATTATAGAGGCCCGAGCTCTCTACTTCTACTAATAATAATTCTATCTACTAATAATAATTCTACTAGCTACTCTAAACGTAACTTGAAACTTTACCTCGACCTGAACCAGCAAGCCTTAACTCCCGGTTCTTTCTATTCATAGTACCTGTTTGTTCTAACTTATAGCTATAGATGGGATAGATCTAGCTTCCACTCCATTCTTAAAGGAAAGATAACTAGGTAGGGGTGGCCTTCTTCTCCTTTACTAGTAGTAGCTTGGCAGTTGCCCTTCTATTAAGTCGGTAGATGAGCCGAATGAAGCAAGAATGGAATTGAGCTAGTCTAGTCAAGTTGCCCTTCCTTATATTAAGTCGGTATCGGATAAGAGACAGAGGCAGCCCAACCATTAAGGACAGAGTCGGAGGCAACACATATGATTAACATACAGTTTCCGAGTTTAGATATGAGAGTAAGCGCAGTTTGTTACATTAGCAGAGTTGAACAGAGGCATAGGTGAGGTGTTACCACCAGAATAGCCTTATTGTCAAGCTTCCGATCAAATGTCTTATATATAGTCTATTGGCTTAACCGAGATTCTGTGCTTCTTCAGCCCCAACAACAAGTAGTGGTACAAAGAATGGAGTTTCGAGTTACCAATTCATTAAGGGCACAGGCTTGTATATAAGTGGATTCCTATGTGAAGCCCCTATTTTGCCTGTCCTGTGTTCTTGCCCCTCTATTGGCTGTCCTTTGTTCGCTGACGCGGCAGCGGTGTTGCACGGTGTTGATGCCAAATCTCATTCCATTTTGACGGGAGCAGGTTCAATGTGTGGGTGCGCATACAGGCTTTGAAGTTGAAACTAAAGGTTGAGTGGAATCTCTTTGTGCTTCTAATGCTTCTAATGCTCCTCCCCTTAAAGGTTGTATCATTCTTACCACTATTATCCCGCTTAAAGTAGTCTGCTTAGCTTGGAGTCTGTCTGTTTCTTTTCAGTGAGAGTTTCATCCTATGTTTAAGCTGTGCAAAAGTCAGCAGCAGAATAGACTGTTCGATGGAATGGAATTGCAAAAGTTGTAATTGAGTGCACGTCACTTCTTGTCCTATCTTCTTAAGCCGTAAGTGATTCAGTGTTGTCCACGAGATAGGAGGTGATTTACTTTCCCTTTCTTTGCGCCCTTGCTTGAAGTGAAGAGATAGAGTGTTACCGAGATATCATTTGATTATGGAAATAGAGTGCCAGAAGCGCTACACGCAGATTTAGTCAATAGAGTTCCAGCAACTCGCTAACGCTTACTTCTTCGACGGAATTACTAACTTACTTCTGCGCACTAGAATAGAAGTTTGCTCAAAGATGATAGTCAAAAATGCCGTATAAGAGCCTATAAGTGTCTTCGAGAATCCTCAGTGCGAGTAGTGAGTTCCCTTTTTTTACCATACCTCTCTAGGCGGGTAACAAGAATTCTTCCTCTGTTGCTTGTCCGCGCGTATACTTGACTTTACTTCGAGCTGTAGGGCGAGTCAGGCTAGTAATGACTTTGAATAGGGCCAGTAATGACTTTGAATATAGTAGGGGCTTGATATTAATTCTCTAATATTCTATAATGGACTGGCATAGTTTTAGCTCTTCTTCATTAGCGACGACCCTTAGCAACCTCTCTATTTGGTTACGCACCTCTCTCTATATATATGTGTGTCAGTTCCATTCCATTATTACGGATTTTCTTTGGAAGTTCAATTCCACTTGACGAGAAGGGAAGGAGTAAGGAAAGGGCCACCATCTCGAGCCGAGCGTAGTGAGCTTTTTTTGTTCACTTGAACACGAAGAATACCCAGGTAGCGAAGAGCCGACATCGAGGTAAGGTGCCGATATTCTAGTGTTTATTAAAGTGTAGAGAGAAGTTACCCTTACTATAGATTAGAGTCGTGTAGTCATGAAATATGAAATAGATTTGAGTATTGTAGTTCTGTGAAATATGAGATTCTATGCATTGCATATTCCTTCATACTCGTTTCTTTGTATGCTCTAACTGAACTCTACCACTTGTTTGCTGCTTTAATAGAAATCCAGAGAGCTATCCTTCCTAGTATATCAATTATGAACACCACAGCATAGCTTCGTTTAATAACGACTAAGGTACAGAGCGCGCAGCTTTGTTTAATAACTACTAAGTTAAAGATAAGGTACAGAGTTGCAGGGAAAGAATCTGATTTCACCCCATTGTAATTGATTAAAAACACAGCTTCCTGCTGGCACAAACTCACTTACGCACAACCAATACTGAAGAATGGAATGGAGTTTGCAGACATAGGTATCGGAGCCAGAGATAGATATCCTGAGTTAGATGAGCTATAGTTATTAAAGAAGCCGGAGAGGTCTTAATTCAGCAAGTAAGAATTCCGTTCTCTGAGATGAGCTGCAACTAATACATGCACATTCCTATTATTGCTATCCGCCAAGGAACTACATCAGTGTAGCGGCAGGAGCCCGGGGAGCCATAGGTATAGTTGCAAGACAAGCAGTAGGAGCAGTGCCAGTTAGGTCGACGAGATCAGAAGCTCAATCTGTAAGTTATGAGTCAGTGTCCTGTGTTCTACTATCGAATCAATCTATTAGGGGTGCAGCGTATGGGTGAACTCAATAACCCTTTGCCACACTTCAGAATTCCCCGAAACTTACAATAAGGGCACAAGAACGGAAAGAGACTTGACTTTAGTACACCTCGCATCAAAGGCTTTACTCTCTTCAAAGCAAAGCAATTAAATCAGTACAGTAGTTCAAAAGCTTTCATTGGGCTTATACTATAGGTATATATAGGAGATATAGGATCCTAATTGAGTTAGATGAGAGTCTAGTTCCGGTTCTAAAGTTAGGTTATTACCAATCTTCAGCATTTACTACTACAGGATCAGACTACGGATTTGAAACAGGAGCTGGGCTCTGTTACTACTGAGTTAGTCGTTTTGAGTTAGTTTCATTGCTGGTTAGTCGTTTTGAGTTAGTTTCATTGCTGAGTAACTTACTGACGCGGCAGCGCTTCAACTTCTTTTGAGTCCTGTGTTTGTGGAACAGAACCGCTTGAAGCTTGCTCACCAGCTCCATCTTATTCTTTGGATTCTTCTTCAGAGGAAGGGGTCTATCGAATCAATCTATTAGGGGCCCTTATTGTAAGTTGTGCCGAGATGAAGCAGTTATCCTTTACTTTAGAAAGATCATACGAGATGAAGCAGTTATCCTTTACTTTAGAAGGATCATATAGAATTTGTAAGGGTTTCTTCTACAGTGTTCGTATAGGAGCAATTCCAGTAGTTTTGATCTTTTGACTTCAATTAAGTGAAACACAACCCTACCCCACCAAGTAAGTAAACAAAACGACCCCTATCCCTAAACTACCCCTTAAAGTAGTAGTGGAGTGGTTAGTTGACAGAAACAAGAACAGGACCCACCAGGGGCAGGCAACCACTTAGTAATGGAATTGTGAATTACCCCCGCTTCCTAAGCCAACTAACACGGATGCAAGTTTCATAGGTGTAACTAGATCCTGTCTCTGATCGTTCCACTAGTGATTCCGGGGTTGTCTTTTGATTCGGCTTCTGTATACGATGAAACTTGGGATAGGGATGAAAGTATAACTGGACTTAGAACAGGACATTCTTCTGCTGGAACTACACTTGATGAACCGAAACTGACTATATAGGCCTCTACTTAAACAAGAATTTGATCCTCTATGGCAGAAGCACAAACAACGTATGCAGCTAACTTTCATGCTATAGTTGGTTACCGCGCCGTGGTTCTATACTCTATTATTTCTATGAGCTTATCTTTTTCCAACCCTAACTTCAATTGCTTCAGAAGACCTTGATCTCATCGATTCAACAAGAACGGAAGGATACTATACTAGAGCTATAGCTCTCTACAAATTCTCTTTCTTATACAATAGCTCTATAGCCCTCTACTTTTCATTCTCTTTTCTTATACAATAGCTGCTGATTCTTATGATTCCGCCAAACTCTTATGATGCTTACATTATACTTGGGATTACCCCGACACAAGCAATACTTTTTATGAAACAGGACTTTCCACCTTTGCTTTTAGTTGTCGAGCTGGACTTGTACCTGGACCTGTACTGGCTTCATAAGTGATAGACCAACACTTAGGTTATGGAATACTTTAGCCTTGAAAGCGAAGGGAAGGAACAAGATAATAAGTAGGAGCATAATGATAGGCTGAAACTCCATTATGATATTCCGACTTGAGAGTTGAACTCTTTGTAACGAGTGGGAGTCTTCCATTACCATGTTGCTTGTCGATTCGAGATGATCTTCGCATTCGGCTTATAGAACAATACTGGAATCCGCTGCCAATCTAGCTTCTAATCGATTCTTCGCTTCAGCATTATTAAGTTCAGGTTGCGCTTCTTTACTCACTCGCCAACAAAGACATCTGACTTTCTCACTGTATCCACCTTACTTAAGAACTGTATCTGTTCCTACTACTAAAGAAGACCAATACCAACCCCAGCAGCTCAGCTCCTAATTCTTTTGAGTTGTGAAAGATCATAGGATGGATCATAAACTCTAGAAAGGAGAGTTGAGAAATAGCCAGTTCCTGGAAGTTGGAGCAAGTATGAATTGAACTCAAAGCAAAGAGCCCTACTATTAAGTTTCCAACTACTCCTAAGGTTATTACCAAGTCCTTTGTTTTTCACCTGTGTTCGTGAGTTGAATGAAATACCTTATCCGGAGTGGAAGTTAGTAGGAGTCGTATCCCTTATTCTTATTAGTAGGATCCCTTATTCTTATTAGTAGGAGTTTAGGAGTGGAAGACCGCTTCTAAGTATGAGTATAAGTCGAATTCAGCAAGTCATAATTAAGTTATCTGAGATGAGAGCCATAACCTTATTTTTAGCCTGAGTTCAAAGAGACTGTATAAACCCCGTGAGTTGCTTGGCCGGCTTGCTTTACTTACGGTGAAGCAATAAAGTCTCTTTCAGTTCTTATGGAATCGGGCGGTTCAGAAAGAAAGATGGTTTAGTTTGAGCAAAGATCTCTGTGTTGGGAAGCAATGCTTGTTGTTTACACGATTGATTCTTTTCTATCTGTGATATGCATCAGATTTCATTTTATGGAAGCTAAGCACATAATTGAGAGAATACTGCTAAATCTTTCCGAAGATGAGGTTAGGCAGAATAGAGTGATTAAAGCTTAAGGTCCGGAGTCACAGAGTCAGTTAGCTTGTGAGTGCTGGATTCCATTCTTACTCTCTCGAACTGCCTGATCTGATTGAGGCTTGGACTAGAATCTCTTGTCTACAGCGGGGAATCTTAGGTCAGAGGATACCAGCCTTTCTTTCTTTCTTCTTCGATTTCGCTTTCTTACGCTGGCTTTACGGATGTGCTCTTCCCGTCTTTCTTCTTTGATTTATTGATTTTCTGCTTCCAATTATTCTTTGCCGATCCAATTGAGCGTTGGGCCCACTCTGCGAGACACTTTTACACCATGGAGATTTGTTTCTTCTGCTCGGTATCAGAATCCAGATACTTGCATTACTCACTCCTCTTGGCATCATTCCCTCCATTGTACTTTACTAGCTTAGGAAGTAAGGATTCCAGCGGTTATGAGAAGATAGATCTCCTTCCTTCCTTCCACCAGGCTAATTAATATAATAAGAGAAAGAGGTCGCAGCGGGCTTACTTACTTAAATGGAATCTCTTTCCTTTGTGGTGAACTAATTAATACAGACAGACCAGACCTCTGGAACTTGAACACCCGATTTAGAGTTCCGGGCGGAATCAATTCCTTCTTCCAGTAGGGCAGGATCAGACCCAGTGGCGCCGGGGAGAGTTGTCGTTTTCAGTTCTTTGAAAGTTCCGTCTCAAATGTTGGTAATGCGAGTTGACTCAACAAATCATTCCATCTTTCCAGCACCTGGTATAGATCATAAGTCAATAAATAGTGAGTTCACCCTCTCGCCCGGCAGTAGATCCCAAAAGCTGGACTTGTGAAAGGGCTCGTTAACGCTTCTGCAGTTTCTAATTAAACATGATATTCTGAACTGATGCTTGCCAACTGAGCTTGCTGGTTCCTCAAGAATAAAGACCGACCTCACAAATGGCAAAGAATGAAACAACTATAACTAACGCCTTAGCGGATACGATGAAGAAAGGAACAGCTCACAGACTATCGGTCTATCAAATCAATCTATTAGTGATGTGAGGGGTGTAATAGAAGATGTAACACTTCGGTAGTACTGGTAGACCTTTTCGAGTGCTAGTCTTCATCCCGTGAGTTAGGATACCGGCACCTGTGCTGTTGAAGCTAAGTCCTCTGTTTTAGGGTTTGTAGTAGTTGCTCGGTTGCTCCTTTGCTGTAAGTGGAGTTGTTTTGTGGTAAGCAAGCAGTTTAGCTGTAAATACTTATAACATGTCATTTCAGAATTGAGCTTAAGGGTAAAGGATCAGAATGGAACCTAAGGCACGTCAATAAGAAGTCACCAATCAACTCTGAATTCCACTTGTTAATAAAGAAAAAGAAGAAGGGGGTTGCTAGCTAGGTAAGATAGAAAAAGTCACTAGCCCTACGAGTGCTCTTAACTAAAGAAGAAGGTAACTAACCAACCCATATGCCTCTTCCTTTAAGAATTGAGTGTAAGGAGGCATTTCATAATAGAACTGTCAGCAATAAATAAAGAATGAAATAACAAAGTAAGAGTTTACCTCCTTCCTCCTTCTCGCTAACCGCCAAGCTACTACTACAAACGCAAATAAAGATACAAGTAAAATAAGGATACAAGTATAGGAAAGAAATCAAGATGCAAATTGACATGCAGTTGAAAAGACTCAAGACCAGGGGATCGGTGCTAGAATCAGATTCCCAATAAAGGTAAGCAGCAGTGTATTTTCACAAATCTATACGTGCTCCAGAATCAATTAATGTTTGAGTAGGCGCTAACATAGTTTTACAGAAGGGATGCCAGCCAGTACCTGTAATATGAATAAGATAAGGGTATTTTGTGTCTTTACTCTAATTCTATGCCAGGTGCTCGTGCTTGAAAGTAAGATCAGAATGGAATGTTGAGAGCTTAGGGTCAACTAGGAAAAGATCTAAGCCAGGCTTAATAAGTAAGGGCACCTCTCGAGTCGCCAACACCAACTGATGATGGATGAACACTAGCGGCAGAGGATGAAATAGGAAAGGTAGAATCTTGAAGAAAGAGTAGAGGTAGGGGTTAACACTTAGAAGAGGCCCTTATTGTTAGTTTCCCTTATAGTAAGTTTGCTAGTGTTATATCAACTGGAATTACTGAATTCAACTCCGCGGTAGGCCAAGTCAGAATTTACCTCGGTAGTCAAAGAATGAACTAGGTCGCTGGGAATAAGGAATGGAAGAATTCAACGGGGGATTCCACTTCACGGGGCTCCTTTAGCATCACATTATTAGTTACTCGGGGCCTATAGTTGCTTGTACCTACTTACGAGTTTCATTCTATTACTTAGTAGTCGAAAACAGCACTTGCTCATGGCAACGTACTAACTAACCATATTATATGAGTCGAATGCTTTTGTCTACTTACTATGTTGCTTGTCTCCTCATGAGATTCTTCAATTCAAAAGGTGGACTCGGTGCTAAAGGGAGTTCCGGTTATTATAAGTTCTGGCACTCGTATTCAACTCTTACCTGCGACCCGACCCTCAACTGAACTTACCCACTACTCGGGAAAGAAAAGCACCATAAGAGGACTTTGAAGCGCCGTAAGTCAATAAGGTTGTCATAGGATAGTATGGGCTTGTAAGAGCAAATCAAGGTTGAAGCTGCCCGGTGCCAAAGGAGAAGTCAAAGCTACAGCACCACTAACTAAAGAAGAGAAGGAGCTTCAGGTACGCGTTATAGAGATCTTAAGTAACCACAGATATAGGTAGCTGGAATCCTGAGCAGTCTAAAGTAAGGAAGCAGCAGCTTGTCTATAAGGGCGAGCAACTACTCAACAAGTCCTGTGTTCGTTTATTGGCTCTAAGTCGACCAAAGAGATAGGTTGGGCCTTCCAAGTACAAGTCTGGTATCAAGTGTAGTTCCAGATTCCAGTATTGTTCCAGCAGTAATAGGTAGAGCAGGTGAAGAAGCCGTGTTCTAGTATAGATGCAGTAGAAGGAGAAGATTCAGTTTGAAAGATAAGTACAGGTAGGGTCAGATGGCAAGGAAGCACTAAGTGGAGTTATTGTGTTGGCGACGAAAGAGGTAATTTACATAGAGGTTATTCAAGTTGAGTTTTACTTTCATCCTATTATTTAGAGGAATAGGCTTGGCTCCCGAAACAAGGATTTGCAGGTACTCATTCAGCCAATTTCCATTACTGTTTACGATTCAGTCATTTATAACTCAGTGACGCTCGACGTTTTAGCTCGGCTCCCAGCCGCCGACGAAAGCATAAATGGTACTCTAACTCGAATTTCTTTCTAGGAAAAAGGGCTGTTTTTGTCTAGGTTGCTTGGCCCAGGCATAACTCCCCTCTCTAGACAAATGGAATATGGAAACCCTACGGGGTGTATAGGAAATGATTCTAGCGAATACCAATTCGTAAGGGTAACTGGGCTGGATTAGGGAGCTCCTTAGTCAGAGATATTTTCCGCTATTGAACTATTCTGCTGGAATAAGCCCTTCCTTTCACCTCAGGAGAACCATAACCAGTAAGTACGTACCTTGGATTCGAAACAGAGGGAAGGCTGCGATTCCTCCTCTTTCCCATTTGTCTCATGCTCCTCATGCGTTTCCTCCGCGATCTTAAGCTAAGAGTAGTTGCTCGTTGCATGGTGAGGGTCCACATGAGCTGGCCTATTTGTCTATTGCTCTCGTTCCTTTCATATGTTTACCTTTCTATCAAGACTTGGAACTTTCACTTAACAACTATCAGTAGCCTATTGCCTACCTTGAGTTATATCGCTTTTCTTGATCAGTATGAGTCGACAGGAAAGCCCCTCTAGAACTACCTTAGCGGTTCATTCATGTTACGAGGTCTTAGCCGTTAATGAACGACGTTACGAGGAAAACAAACGTTGAGCCCTTAAGAACACCTTGGATAACACCACCACATGCATTTTTGGCTTGAGCCTCGATAAGAGAGTTCCTCGCCCCCATTTTGATAAGTAAGATGCTGAATATTCCTCTTATCGCTTAATCATCCCCTGTTGCAAAATAGCCTTCCCAGTACTTCTAATTTCAGCCCCAACCTATCATCTCGGAATCGAATGAATTTGCTTTTGCAGGTTTCAAAACCAACCCTCGGGCTTAAGCCTTCCCGGATCCAACCTTCTCTGAACTCTTATTAACCCGCAGGCCCTCTCGCCTGAGCCCTATCTTTTCAATAGGATCAAGGTGCTCCATCAGATTGAAGTTTGCATGCACTAGTCTAGTAATCGATTGCTCTTTCTTTAGTTTCAATAAAAGAACAAGAGCCAATTAATAAGTTCTGGCTCATGGGTTTCCTTATCCGCCTTCTTATGGGAGGCATGCCAACAATCTTTCGTGAAGAAGCTACCCGCATATTTCACGGTGGAGTTTCGCGAAGCTGGGCTAATTTATGATCTGCTGATCAAATAGCATTAGGGGAAAGATTTCTCTCCAACAGAGGGGAAGTAGGCTTTGCTTGCTTGCTATAACAGGCTGAGCTAAATGTGATGACAACATATCCGTGGGGTTAGTCAATCCTCTGTAAATGGGGAAATAAGAGACTCAACTTTATGAGAAAGGGGCTCCGACCTAGCTATAGCTTCAAGCGGAAGTGTTCTTTTATGTTTATCAGCATGCGCGCAGTATCGGCATTGCTCAACATGGAAAATGGAGCTATACTTCTTTCTGCCCGGGGAAAGCGTCGTACCCCTTGGTGTCCGTGCCTATCTGAGGAACTTGGAGCTTCCTTCTCTACTTCTGACTCTAAAGTAGCCTTTCACTGCAGCTAGTTTTCGGAGAGTAGCTAGCGCTTTGGTTCCTTCCTTGGCAGCTTTTCACAGGTATATTTTACGTAGTTAAGGTTTTGCTTTGTTTGGTGTTGATTCTAGACTAGACTGGAAATAACCCTATTACTGACCTAGCAACAATTATATTATATGTTGATTCGGAAAAAGCGGAGCGTGAGAAAAGGGATCCTTTGGTTCAGGGGAGACAAAAGATATGTTAGTTCGTAAGAAACTTGAGATGCTGCTCAGGGAAATACTGCTTCGAGAGAGGTCGGTACGGAAAGAATGGAGTGATTCACCTAAGAATGAAAAGCGTTAGGGCTTCTTTAGAGGGAAGCAAGCGCGCCAAGCTAAGAACAATTCCATACCTTTTGACTTTTGAATCTACTTTTCTCAAAAAGGAGGATTTCTGCTATATTTGGAAAACAAGGTAAAAAAGAAAATAGTCAAAGGCTTAATAGGAAGGGAAGAAAGCACCATAAGCTACAACCCGGTTCTAGGTTTTGATCCTTCGAGTACTAAATACAAGGTAAAATGACCTCGCGAAAGTTCCTTTGAGCGGTGCTTCTCCTGTCGACTCATATAAACAATAAGAAATCCGTTTTGTTCT
This sequence comes from Musa itinerans, assembly GCA_001649415.1. Lineage (NCBI taxonomy): Eukaryota > Viridiplantae > Streptophyta > Magnoliopsida > Zingiberales > Musaceae > Musa > Musa itinerans. The sequence goes on from LVTN01000322.1 coordinate 159,938, forward strand.
GTTCTCACGCACCGGTGCTGTTGCAACGGCCATCAACGGCAACAAGTGGCGTCATCGGATGAATACTTCTGCTTTAGGTGATTCTGGTGCCTCTGCTGCGTCTTCGGATTCTTTGCTTATAAACTTATCTTTCTCTAGAGTTGAAGCTGATTCTTCTGATTCGGCATCCGAAAGAGTGACGACGCACTCACTGAAGGAAGCCTTCCGACCCTACATAGGCCTATGCTGCTGGTTCTGATTGGGAAAGAGCGGCCCTATACTCTGGTTCTTTTCTTAGGTAAGATGCACCTATGCTATGTATGATTCCATCGTATTATTCTTCTTCAAATGAAATGAACCTAGTGGGGTGATTTCACTTTTTCGTCGTCTTAAACAATGTACTCGAATGCTTTACTTTTCTATTCCCATCCACCATCGAATGCTTTACTTTTCTATTCCCATCCACCACACTTATCGGGGATTTGAGAAACTCTTCCCTCTATGGGTTTCTAGACCGACCTTACAACCAGGAAATCAAGTTCCTGCTACGCTCTCCCTCCGCCATTAGTCAGGACCAACAATTCGTAGACTACGCTGACCCCTTGCCGTCGGACTTTCCTTTTCTTTTAGTCATCGACTACTTCTTTCTATTTGAAAGGATTCCAAAGGCTTCCAAATGAACCGTCTAATCCTTTATCGCCGTAAGGTAATCGACACAAAATCCTTCACCTTTGAACAGTGAGAAAGTCCATAGAGAAACTGACTCATTGCTTCTATAGAATAGGTCACGGTTGCAACAAGCCGGCTTCTGGCGCTCAACCTTGTCCTACGCAAGACAGGTTTTGACTTTACAAACTGTTCCCAAAATCCTCTTTCTTATCGCAGCCAATAAAAACTTAAGGAAAGGAAAGCCAGGGTCCGTTGCTGACCCGGAGAACCCGCCCGTGGAGTATCATGATTCTCGCTCTGTAAGTAATAAGTCCGTGGACTACAAAAAAGCACTAACCACTCTTTGAGACGTAAGGTCGTTGGTCCTCTATGCTAAGCCGGGAGTCAAATCAATGTTAGGGCCCTCGGCAGTTACAATCTTTGTTTCATCCAAATAATAAGTGAGGTTTGGTTCAGTTGGCTTGAAGTTCATCGAATAATCATAATACTACTAAGGTGTCCTTCGCTCTGGGGCTACGGTACCTAGCTGTTGTAAATGCTTTCATATTTGATTAGTCAAAGTTGGAGTGTGTTTCAGTAAGTAAGGTGATGGCGAAGCCCCAACAAACAACCTTTGTTTTCAACTGTGTGTTAGCTGTCCCTCTTTCTTACTTTGTGTGTTAGCTGTCCCTCTTTCTTACTTCCTCTCTTCTAGCCGTTGTGTTGTCCGTGAGGAGGCTCTCTGACGTGAGTCGGGAAGAGGTTGAAATTTGAAGCACGAAGTAGTGAGCGCTGCCTGCCCGTTACATTGTTACATTAATTACCAGACGTGAATAAGCCCCTGATTGGTATTATCTCACTAAAGTCGGTGTGGGTTAGGTGCACTATTCGCTTCCTTTGTCGCAGGCGAGCCCATTTCCTTTTTCTCATTTCTAAGCTCATGTAGTAGTTCCCACCAGGTCCGACCGGGCCGGGTAAAGAGGCGAGCAAACGCTTCTTGGGGAGCAAACGGAAGTCCAGTCCAAGTGGAAGCATTAGGGTGGTCCGGTCCAGGTAAAAGCTTTGATCCATGTGGCTAGCTCAAGGCCCGCCAACCTCAAGTCAAAGTAAGTAATAAGTCCTCGTAGGTCTCCTTGATGAGCGAACAAGCACAAGGCCTAATATGAACTTGGAGCTGCCAAATCCCAAACTCGAGTAGTTCTCATCCTTTCTTCCACTTCTGCATTACCTTCCAAATAAGCTTCTCCTGCCACTTACTGGAGCTCTCCTCCTGGTCATAGTCGCTCGGGTCCAACAGAACGGTATTAATATGAGAGAAAAGTATACTATATATAGGACTGCCTGCCATCCACCCCGAGCCTGATATACGCCAAGGCAAATACGTAACGGCACAAAGTCAATCTGATTGGCTGCCCCGTCACCCTATTGGGGTCATTTTGGTTCGAATTAATCCGAAACTCCAGTCAAGGCATCGAATATGAATTTATTGAAATTTGACCCGTATAACTAGTATCAACTCTAGAACTCAATCCTACCACAGTGGATCTCGCTTCTCGGGGCGGGGAACTTCTATTGTTATGTTAGAAGGGTTGCCACAAGCGCCTTTATGTACCTAGTACGCACGCCGTTATTGAGTGATAGCCCCCACCGTCGTAGCTTCAGATTGCCAACGGAACTTTAGCCCCCAAATGCCCCATCGAGGCTTCGGATTCGACAGATTAAGATTGGGATTGCATTTACACTTCCACTGTCCTAACCACAGGTCTCAATTGTCCAACCACTTACACAGGCTCAAGTAGATCTTCCTCATCGAGCCCCTCTTCCCCCCTTACCTGATGAGTGAGGCGCAGGGACGCGAGGTTCCACCACCAAACTCTGATGCAACTACAGTGAGTGGCACGCGACTCTCCACCACGAGTGCTTCGCGGGAATCAGTGCATGAAGGTAAAGTAAGTTAATAGCAGAGCAGAGGCGTGATGCGCATTTTCTCGAAAGGAATAACACTCTTCTTAGTCTCACTCTATATTAATATTACGAAAAACGGCCTACTTTTGTTTATCGAAAAGGAATGACTCTTGAGAAAATCAATCTAATCATTGGGACGATAACCCTTAGGTCTATCAAGCTCTCACATCTTTGTTTATTATTTGTTTTATACGCTGCTGTTCCAGAGGAAGGGAAGCTACTGAGACAGTGGTTTTATCAGCTAGGCAAGTGGAAGTTACCTTGGTTTTTCATTAATGAAGATTGTGATTCATTAAGATTGTGGAAGACACATTGGGCTACCTGGGCCCTTTCTTTTGGATAGAATTGAATCCACAGAACCGAGAACTGAGGGGATTGCCCACCATGGGCGGATGTGGCTCAGGTTGTTAAGGAACACCTTTGCTATGTTTTCGTGAAGAGCCCGGTGTCTTAAAAGAGTTAGGTCGTGAAGAGCCCTTGGTCCTATGAGTATGGAAGGAAAGTTGTCTTAGGGGTTGAGTTCCAAATAGGTATACCCTTATTTACCCCGGTAAGGCGAGAGCTTTTACCCATTCATTCGTTTGTTCCGCTCAGCAAGTTACCTATTATTGTTGGCATTGAGAAGCTGGGGACAATGTAGTGCTATTGCCTGCGCGGGAAAGAGCTTCATTCAGAACTAAATGGTGGGCGAGCGGAGTTAGGTTCAACCTGTTCCCGTAGTTTGGCACTTCGGCAGGAGAAGGGGTGTTTTATACTTTGAATAGCCAAGTCAAGTAGTTGGCCCAGTTGTTCCATATCGAGTTGTTCCATAGAAGATACCAGGACAATAAACTGGAAAAGTCACTACTACCGATACCAGACTCTCTGAATGCAAATTCGAATTCAATCGGTGGTGAGTAAAGTAACCTCAATAACTCAACAAATGATACCACTAAAGCGAGACGACCTAGAAGGCTCGACCTTAAAAAGCCCTAATTGGGATTGCTTGCTGAAGGGCAGGAAGCTTGAGAAACACCTATCAAAATAATGGAATAACACAATAGGAAATACATGAAGTTAAGCCAGAGATGAGATCCAGATCATTAGAAATAGATAAGCGGAATTTATTCATTTGAGGTCTTTCTACTAGAATCGATAATTCTCCGATAGGTCGTTTTACTAGAAAATGAGAAGTATGCGCGTACCTTAAAATGTGTTCATTTGCTTTTCAAGTGCTTATCTCTTCGCTCTCATTCTTCTGCTAATGCGAATATCCCCCGTTTGTTTGATTTCTTTTCTTCTTTCTCAAATATCCTGTTCTGTTCTTCCTTCTTCAAGAGATATGTCTCCTGCCCAGTGTTGTTTGCATCTCTAATTTGACGTTATTCTTCGGGAAATAGTGGCGGCATTTCTTCTTTCAATTTCACTAAGGAGATGCAATTGCTAACAAGCCCCCTTCGTTTCGTGTTTCTACTCCATAATAGAGCCTTATGTTTCAAAGGCTATCGCACCTCTATCTTACGTAGGAGTAACGAGTTTCACTTTCCATTTCACTAACGACTGGTACTTAACTAGAAGACTCTCCTCGAAAGGCATAAACCGCTTTCCTTAAGACTTATGGCGGCGACTGCTCTTAAAAAGGCTCAAGAAACCTGCGGAATTGTCATTTCTCATCAATCAAAATCCATTCTATTTGTGCTCTATGAGATCGGTAAGATTGGAAAGAGTTGTATACGAGTGTCTGATGGATCCTTCTTAGATCTTGTCTTGGTTCTATTAGTTCTGATATTTCAATCCTCCCTTTTAGTAAGTTTTCCCCAGAATAAGAAGGCGGCAATATAGGTGGTAATTCACTAAAATATAGGTGGTAATTCACTAGTTATTCCAAATGCAAGCAAGCATCTTTCCCTACTTTTCAAAAAAAGCTGCTTCGTGACACCTTTCTCATGGGCAAAAGCCTTGATTTGCTACTTTCCTTTGCGATATTCTACTCTCAATGGACTCACCCGAACTGAACGGGTTTAGGGGATAGTTCCTGAGAGGGAGGCCCCCTTCTTCGTTTTGTTGAGTAGTGGCTGCATGACAAGCTTATTATATACAATAATTAGGAAGAGCAGATATGCAGGAATAGGAAGAGCAGATATGCAGGAAAGACCAGATTTCTATTTCGCTTTTTCGTCTCAATCTCTGGCTTTAGGACAAGATGGAACTTACTTGGCGAGCTTTGATAAAACAAGGTCAAGAAAGGGCTAGGCTAAAACCAACCATAGATCTTCTTCCTTTGTCCTAAGTCTAACGAACAACTAGAATACCCGAGGAACTCTTGACTATTGTTTATTCTTGCCAGCCAGTGTCTTAAAATCAATGCTTCAATATCGATATCCAGTGGGAGAAGAGAAAAGGCGTCGGTCGTAAGTCCTACTTCCATTCCTGCCAGTAAGCCAACATCCGTCTATCTTTCTTTCCTATTGATCCGTCTTTCTTTCTTTCTTTCCTATTGATCCGTCTATCTTTCTTTCCTATTGTGTAATGGTTTCATTCTGCATTTCCTGTCTCTGTCTGCAGCCAGTCAGTATAGGAGGTCGGCTCATTGTCTAAGTTAGCTCGCGCTTTAATGCGCAAAATTGACTACGACTACGACGTTGCTCGGGAATTTGGGACCATGAGGAGAGGAGAGCAATACTAGTCCCATATTGCCATACATAATATAGGCTCAACTCACTTTCACTATACAAATCCAAAGTATTCATTCCTCCAATGTTACCTACAGATGTAAACCCCAACCCATGGATGGCTCCTATATTACTACCACACCGGGGAGCTTTCTCTTAGCTCTCAGACATATAGGCTTGCTCACTAAAGCTTTTCTACCAATAAGGGACTAGTGGGTGGCTCCTCATGCCCTCTAGGTACAATACAAATCCCAGCAGCTTCCTAACACTCATCCACATAGATCTGCAAAGGACAACCCTAGCACCTAAACCTTAGATGGATTGATTGCTGGTTTCTTGCTAATACTTTATGACTCTTCCAAACAAACAAATAAGTACCATTACGACAGCACACAATTACTTTATTCAAAAAAGGGCCTATATAGGCATCAGCATATTCACGGGTCTACAGGCGGGGCCGGAAATCCTTCACCACCTTGCCTAGTACCATCTCAGTTAAGGGAAAGCGGACTACAGCAAATTCCAGAACAGAGAGCACATCCGCTCTTACGTCTGCTTGCTAATAGAATACAAGATTGCTAATAGAATACAAGAGAAAGCCTCCACTCCATTCAATATTGTCTGCGGGTTTGCCCCAACTCGTATACTCGGGAAATCCTTATTTACCTCATTTTATAGCCCAACTCAAATAATAAGAGCTTTGAACCCAGATTGATAGAGAGTCCGCGGTCAACTCCTATTATAGGGAAATACTCATTGATTGAACCTCTGCAACAGTCCAACGAATGCTGCCGTATAACATAGACCTTAGCTGTCATCTTAGTTGTTTGTTAGACCTTAGAGTAATACAAAGATTCTTTCAAGCCTTACCATTCGAAAAGAGCTTCCTTTTACCTGAGTTTTTGTCTACATTCCTTCCCGCAACACTCGCACCCGAATTCTAATAAATAGTGGGAATAAATGGATGGTCGCGGCTTCTCTTCTGGAACTCTCCTAATAACTCGTGTGAGGAGCTCTGGCGAAAGAAACGGCTAAGCTAAGTCTGCTGACTCTACTGAATTCAATTGAAAAGAAATATGCACGACAAACACTACTAATAGATATTGGAACCCGACCCGACTCGAACCTTGCTTTCGATCTACTCGTTGTTTGTTACGTTACTTTTTTCAAGCGCCAGATATATTGTTAGTGAGTTTGTGCTGCCAGCAGTAAGCAGTCAAGAGTTCAATTACAGGAGTTTCTATATCATGAATGAACGCTAGAGAAAATGAAATAGGCAAACAAAAGGGCGAGAATGTCTAGTACAATAGTGAAAGGGAAGGGTTTTAAGTGATTAGGCTCAAATGCACTCTATAAGAAATAGCTTGTAGGTAGAATTTGCCATAAGCAACGTTACACATAGGTTCCACTTGGAGAATGGGCTTTCTTTTGACAGCTTGCTTGTAGTTAAGGGTAGTGGCCACCTCTCTAACGTCACTGAAGGTATGTGTTCAAGAGAAAAGTCAATAGTATGGTTCGTTTTTGAACACCGGTGCCATCTGACCAAGGAGAAAAGAAAGGGTTACTGCTTGACCGAGCTAGCTTATAGAGTTTGGCCGCTATATCACTCTAGATTCTGGATTCTTGTTTTAGGAGTGCTGGTGCTTATTGGAGTTTCAATAAAGAGTAGGAATGGACCCGGCGGGATAGTTCCAAAAGTGGTGTAGCGAGGATAAAGGAAAGGACTTGTATACTTGTTCTGTTCGCCCAGTTCCAGCGTATCGGAAATAATCAAGTGCGAGGAAATTCTGGATTATTGTTCTGTGTATTAAGAAGCCTCATCTCCTCTCGAATCTGCCCTCATATAGATTAGATGCTAGATCAGTATCATACTTCACTCCAGAAGTTATTGTCTCCTAAGTTGTCAATTTAGGATGCAGGCGAAAGACTAAGTGCGTCAGTGAGCGGGTCTTTAAGGGGAGTTCCTGGCTTTCCCGGCGTAAGTGACAATCGGTTCTTCAAGTTGAGAGTAAGGAGTTTTGCCAAGGGTAGAGAGTCTATGGTTGCGAGAGTCAATTCTTTAGTTTCAGTAATAAGTAAAGGGAAGCCGGGCAGCAAGACTAAGTTCTAAGGGAGTTCAAACAGGTAAACGGATTCTAGTGTTTAGGCGAGGAACCAGCAAGCGAAGCGGGGGGAAGTAAAGGAAAGTGCTTTTTGAAAGTTTCAGAATGCCAGATTCCATACGAGACTGATATTAGCCCTTATAGTCAGTTTCAGCAGATTCCTATTGATCTGAAGCCGAAGATAGGGCAGATGAGGAAGTCAAGTATCCTCCTCTTTTGACAGTGAAGTCTTGTTTTTCAAGTGAGTGTTAGTTTCAAGATCAGTAGATGAAACATAAGCTGGAGAAGAATCCTGAGAAAGTGAGTTAGATAAAAGCGGTGGTGTTGAAGAGTGTCCTTCTGTGTGAGTGAAGTCCACGAATGAATCCGAAGCTGCAGAATTGCCAGTAGCATGTCTGAGGTCAAGGGTAAGTTCAGAGCTCAATTATATGCTCTTTGTTCATAGCTCGCTAGAGTGAATTACAGTTTGACTCGGCGCTAAGGAGTTGACTCGGGGTAAGGTCAAGTTAATTCTTAGTTTAGTGCGGTTCCTCAAGTGTAGAGTCCTGGTTCGAGTATAGGTTCGGTGATAGAGGTTCTTCTACCAAAGTGGAGAGAGTTGAGCTTACTATTTGAGTTCTGAAATCTAAGTTGAGTCTAATCGATAAGCTCTTTTCGACTGCCCACGGAGCGATAGGGTATCAAGTGCGCCACACACTTATTTAATGCTGGTATCATGTAGTGTAGAAGCGGGTAATCTTCAATTTCTTCAATAAGTTAGTTTCTAGTGTAAGGAAAGAACCAGAAAGTGGAGAGTGAAGATCAGGAGCAGATGCTTTACTAAAGGAAGCTAAAAGCACAAGCGCGTCAACAAGGGGAGTGTAAATGGAAATCGTTGAGTGAACCAACCAACCCTTTTCAGCAGGGGTTCTGCCAGCAGCTATTCCTTTTGTTAACTTTACCTTAGTTAGCTACTAGAGCTGTAGTTCATCTCCTATAGAAGCGCTAAGCACTCATCACAGTTGTCCTGTCCCGCTTATGCTCTGCGTTCCAGATCCGGAGTCTGTTTCTTTACTTGCTCCATCTTCTAGATACGATGACACTCTAACTCCACGACTAGATGATTCCCCTTTGAAACACTACTTTTTTCTTACTTTTAATAACAACTTGATGGGCTCCCGAAAACAAGGTACTACTTACCAGGTGAGAGATAGATTCCCCATTTCAGCAGCAGAGCCGGAGTCAGCGGATTGGCTTTCTCAGATCCAGATGAGCTCAGAGCCAGAGCCTATGCGCGCCTTCCTTCACATTCCATTCTTTCATATATGTGTGCCGGTCCCCAGAGTGAAGTCCCTTTTTTTGCGTTATATAAGAGTTGATGATCTAGAATCCATATTCTGTACCTTCTTTAGATCGTGCTCTAGCTTCTTCTTAAGTCGATTCCACTCGCCAAGTATAGTATAGACTTCCCGCTACTCCGATACTACTACATATATAGGTTTACAGCCTTACCTTCCACTTCATGCCCCTTACTCATTTCTGGACCACTACTTTTTTTTGTTGGCTTGTAGGATTATTCCCCGACCCGACCCCGAGAGTAAGTAGTTAGTTTAGAAGTCTCAGAGCAATGCTATGTTAATTGACCTTTCAGAATATCATGTGCGCGCACTCAATGAAACAAGCAGGTCCATATGACTAAAAAAGGACTGACTCGTTTATAACTGTTACTAATAGTTGTAGACCGGCTCTAAGTGCTGTGTTAGGTTACTTTGAGACATAAGTAGTGCAACGAAAGCAGTCAGCAGTGTGGTGCTGTTAATCTCATCTATTTGTTGTAGTTCAATTAAAGGAACAAGCTAAAAGCACAAAGGGAAAGGTATAACAGCAGGGCGGGCATTATTTAGTTGGACAGAAAGAAGAAGAAGAGGTTGGGTTTAGAACCCAGAGAAGAAAGAGGTGTTTGTTAATTAGTTAAAGAGCATAGGTCGACCACAACAAGGTGAAGGGAAGAATCCAGTGAGTCCAAAGAGTAGACTCCCTTTTTGTACGCGGGGAAACTCCTATTATGGTAAATCCACTATTCAGCTACCCAGAACTACTACTTACTGTAGAAATGCATATCTTATTAATAACATAGATCTCTCCTTCCTATTTGAACTCTTGCTCCCGAACACATAGCTCCAAGGAACTACTAAGAAAGGCGCTACTACTAGACAAGAACAATACTGGCACCCTGCAGATTATATCTCTTCTCTGGTCGACTTCCAACTTGCAGACTTAGAGAAATAAGGTGGCTTTGACTTATGCTTCAAAACGAACTCCTAACACCGAAGACAGGAACTCACCTGGCGAAACTCAAACATCAATTTCACATTTGACAGATGTTCTATAAATAAGGAATGGAGGAGCTCATCTTGCAAAAAGGAATCTTTCGACGTGGTGAAGCTACCCAATGGAATCTGCAGATAGGAATGGAAGAATTGATTCTTTATCGCGCATGTTCTATAACTAAGGAATTGAGGAGCTCCCTATTCTAGCTATAACTAAGGAATGGAAGAGCTCCCTATGATAGTGCGTCACTTCATCTTGAAACTAAAGGATGCATTTATGAATTTCCATATGGCATTTCATGGATGTTCCATAAGGTAGGAATGTAACAGAGCACTGATGCACTCCTTTCTTCTTATTGCCACCCAGAACGAGAATTCACTGAATTCACTTTCCACTCAAAAATCAATTATGCATTTTGGTAACCTATGCTCTAGAATATGATAGGGCAGCTAACAGGCAAATATGAATGGAAATTGTCCAACATACTTAATGTTAGCGCACTTAGTCTGTTTGTTAGGGAGAAAACATCAATGGAACATTTCACTTGAACGGAGGGTCCCATATTAAGTAGGAATTGAAGAGCACTTAGAGCAAACATGTTCGGTAAACTCGGTATGCCTTTACTTTCTATTAGTAAAGAAAACGACCTAACGACCTACGCTACCACCTACTGACTTAAATGCATATGCTCCTGGTAAAGTCTCATACTTGCTTGTTTCATTCCGAGCTCTAGCTATAAGACTTATTCTAGTAATTACTTGTCAAATGCCCATGGTTGGGTTTGGCCCTGCGCCTCTTATTCCTATGCTCCAGTTTCTTTATTATTAGGTAGTAGGACCTGTCCTGTCAGTAGTACCTGCCCTGTCATCTGCCTATTCTCTTACTTATTGATTGAGTTCCCTATTTCCGGATTGAGTTCATGATTTCTACTTTGATTCTTCTAACAATGAGAACTTCATTCTTCTGCTCTTCTGAACGGGAGGTCATTCTTTTCCTGCTGGGTTGCGGTCTTACTTCTGGGGTTCATTCCCCATGGTCGGACTAGGACTTATTAGCAGCATTCCTGTTAGCAATGGTTGGATTAGCAGCATTCCTGTTAGCAATGGTTGGATTCCATGTGGTCTTCTAAACTCTTTATTCTTTTATTGAATCTTATAGTTAGTATTTGAAGGTTGCAAGCAAAGAAAGGTAGGCTTGGTTTACTGAGTGGAATTACTTACGTTAGGGTTAGAATCTTACTTCCTACTCAGCCTAGTGGTTATTACTTCTTAGTTCTTTTCTTATACTATATCTTGTTGTTCAATTCTTGTTAGCGTGAGGCTTTCAGCACCTTATATTGTTAGTGACTTTCTTATTGGCAGTAGCGATAGTCCATATTTTCCACTTCGATGTCTTAGAGCTATGCCAGATATCCGGTATTCCGTCTTGCATTCAGGCTTTACATTATGAGTATTAGTAGGCCCGCGCCAGCCGATCAATCTGTATTAGTAGACTCAGCCTGGTATACTAACTTGAAAGTCTGACTCCCGAGCGAAACTCTTAGCAGTAGAGCAGTGAAAGCCCTTGTTTCCAGTAAGGGTCTTGTTGGGCACTGCTTAATCCCGTCTTAGTAGAGTGTTTCCGTCGTTGTTGGAGCACCAGTCCATTCTTTGACTATTGAGTTCAATTCAGTAATTCTACCTATTTCATGGCTGCCGTCGAGCACAGGACTTGTTTATAACTGATAATAACTACTACTTGCTGCCGCTCCTTAGCTCACTTTAGCGACCCAATTACTTTAAGGGCCATATTAGCTCTGTATAAGATGAAACAGGCAATTCCATGACTAGTTAGGCAAAGGCAAAGAGGGGCAGACAAACACCCACACTCAGTCACTCACCAAAACCCAGGAGTTCAAGAGTTAGTATAGTATAGTAGTTAAAGAGTCAAGTAGTAAATTGAGAAGTTCACCTTAGCAACAACCAGTTCAGTTGACTAAACTCAAGTATTAGAATAACAACTCAGACTGTAGTACAAGTTTCTCTTGCTCCCGAAGACATAGCAAGGAATAAATAGCCAAGCAAACAGTAATGGAAACAGGTAATATTCACTAGAGGAGAACTCCTAAGTACACTGATAGTAATTCTATGTTCCTTTAGCCTTCGCATTCCATTCTCAATTCTGTATTTAGTGAAAGAGCATGTAGGTTAGGAAGAAAGAGCGAGCAAGCTTAGCATTCAAGTGTTGATAGAAGAGAAGCAATCTACTCTTTGACTCCGACTCCCCGGCAACTACAAAGATAGGAAGGAACAAGTCACTCGCAATGGCGACAGGCATAGTTACAGCAGGAGATAGAGCAGCAGTTGGATAAGAGGTTTACTTACTTGTATCATTCTTATAGTAGTCAACTCCATTCTTATCTTGAATAAGAGGTGAAGATATTCTAGTTTCGCCCATAAGGATGTTAGGCTAACAGGGTAGTTTCATCCCCTTCATAAGTAGTTTCATCCCCAGCAGGACCGGTTACTCAAAACTCAAAGAAAGGCAGATAGGGCCGGACTCTGAAATAACACGTTATAATTGATTTCTGACTTGCTATGTGCTCGGGAGCCGAATTCAGTTCATTGTTGCCAGATAGGAGCCTTAGAGAAGAATAGCCTGCTCGAGGAAAGTACACTCTAGAAGCAGTTTCCCTTAAGTAATTGTTAAAGTTCCACTTTTATCTACTCGGTCCAGAAAGTGAAGTAAAGTTCAGCTGTCGGGTCTTCAAGCCGAGAGGAAGGCAAAAGTACAATAGCAAGTGGGTCTGCAAGTGAAGTAGGAAGAGAAATTGGTATTATTACTTCGCCAGCAACAGCAAATATGACTTGCCACCCGTTAAGAACTAAGGCTTCTAATCTACCCGTTGCGCAAGGGAAAAAATGTTAGGTGAAAATGCATAAGAAGTACTGTTTCTTAGTTTCAATGAGAGATTTACTTAATTTGCGCGGAACTGGCAATTCTTCTTATGATTCTTCTGAAACTGTTCCTTTCTACCTTACTCCACCAACAGAAGCAGGACAAGAAATGAAGTTACCAACCGGAGTATTTCATTAGTGCCACACCTACCTTTAGAAAGAATTGATTCGGATCCTGTTCCTGCTGATGATAAAGAGAAAGATCCTGTAGATTCTTCTCGTAGACAAACAAACAATTGAGTAAAGTACTTGAGCGGGAGCAAGCATATACTAATGTTGCATTTACATGAAGGGGGCCTTAGCCGACAGCAATTCCATTCTTCGACCAAAAGACTTTCCGAGCACTGCATCTGATCCTGATCTTGTTTCTTATTAAACGAAAACTAAGGCTTTAGACTCTGATTCAATCGTAGATTACACTGGAACTAGAAAACAAGTAGAAAGTACCAGTAAAGTAATTAGCTTCAGCAGTTTAGCATTCCCTTACTTTACTAGCATCCGAGACTACCCTTGAATTTGCGTTTGTAACTTCTTCTCGAATTGCTGATTCTATAGTCGACTTAACGGATTCTCTTTATCCATTGTTGACAACACCCGCCCCGACCCCAAATCGACTGTATTCTTTCCCACATTATTGTGAAGACCATACTGGGCGAGATCGTATTTCTGAGGAAGTACTTTCCTCTTCAACTTACTAGAAGGGCCTCTACAAGAAGTGAAGAATTGGATTGTTAACCGAGAGAATCTAGAAGAGAATATAGAAGAGAATATAGAAGCAGGTCATATTATACACTTATATATCATTATATTAAGAATATGGATATGTGTACCTAACCATTCATACGGCACTCCATAATAACTAGAAAATCAAGGACGCAGCTCATATACCAAACAGGGAATCTATCTCCAGAACTTCTAATAACTGGCACCTAGGAAAACAGGAAAAGATCGACCAGTAACATATTCTATTTGAGCCTAGAAGCAGTGGCCGGGGTTGATGCAATTTCACAATTTAGCTTCGTTTTTTACACTACATAGCATTCCAAAAAGGGTCATATTCCTTAGGCGGGTGAGATAGATTCAATTACGAGCAAGTGATGAAGTCTAGTTTGGGGCGCAGAAGAGAAAGAACCAAGCTGCTTTAATATAAGGGAAAGCCACGTAGCCGGAACTCAAGAAATATGTTCTATTGAGGAGTTATGAGCAAGTCCTGTATACAGAACACTTTTTCCCATACCACCCGGCAGGCAGCCCTAAGAACAACAACTAGTAGACGCCCTTTAAGTCGCGGTAAGCCCATCTCTTATGAAACTATAGCAACTCTCCCCATAGGTATGAAACTCGAACAGGAGCAGACCCAGTGGAATCCCTTGTTGCAACTGAGTTCAATTCAATCAACTGATACTTACACTCACGTTTTCCCGGGAAAAAAGGCAGGAGCGGTTCATAGCAAATGTATCAATTTTCTAGTACATTAGTTGGTATGGAAGTCAACTCTACTCTACTCTTTCTTTGTGGGCGAGTTGAGTCTAGTGGTTGCTTTCCTTCTTTTCTGCTTTCCTTCTTTTCTGCTTGCCAAAGTTTGAAACAAAGGAATACAGGATCAAACCAAGGAGGGCCAGTACTTATAATTCTGGCACCAAAAGCATGGGATCTGGATCAGTAGCTTATAGCCTTAAAGGCATGAGTTGGCTCCCGAGTCCCTAGTTAAAGGACGAGAAACCAACCCTGTGAGTAGTCTAGTTAGCAGCAGTGAAAGCCCCTGTTTCTTCCATTTAAAGGATAGTTTGCACCAGTTCCGATTCTAATAGTCCATATTTGTAGTTATAGCGTTGCTGGGCAGTGTTCTATCCTGTTCGGCACCAGCTCAAGTCCAGTTAGGTCGGTAGTGAATCTGTATTTCGAGGTCGGTTCCTGTCCAGTAAGTATCAATATGAGATATAGGGTGCCTGCTCTAAGATACTTTAACTAAAAACTCGGATTTAAGGCAGTCCGGTACTTCTAATTTCTGGTTCTTTCTGTTTCTCTTTATATATGAGCTAGGATTCCTAGTAGTTGCTTGGCTTTACTTATACTAATAGTAGTTGTACTAATACAAAGAGAGCAGGTGGCGAGTAAGAGGCAAGAAGGAGACCAAGTATGGGAATGAGGAATAGTGGAATCCGACTTCAAAGCGGGGGGTTAAGTTGTAAAGCAAAGCCAGAACTTATAATAACCGGGAATCCAACTCAAAGATAAGAACCTGGCCCTACTCCCCCAGATTGAAGAATAAGATCAATAAACATAAGAATTGAGTTACTGTGGGGAAAGGCGGATATCACTACTACCAAGAAGAGAATAGTGCCCGACAATGCTTGAACTTATTATAGGGAATTGGAATAGCGCGCCACTACTAAGTCCTTATCCTTAGTTGGAGGCTTTGAAGCGGGAAGTCAAGGTTCGAAAAGCAAAGCAAAGGGATGGGATGGCTAAGCACGCAAAGCAAAGATATAAGGAGAAAATGCATTTTAGCGCGGCAGTAGCAGAGTTTGGTTACTGATTTGCCATAAGAGTAATTGAACAGAGCTTAAACAACGAGAAAAAGGCCTTCTTACACGTATAGTCCTGCGGGAGCTCCTCTTTAGCCTGACCAAGCCGCGACAAGTAGAATTCTTACTCGCTCACACAAGGAACCTATAGACTCAACTCGAACTCTGTGAATTCAACTCCACTTGTTGGAACTCAATGAACTATATAGTAACAGTCATAAGCGAGTCCTTTATTTGCCTCCCCTTCACTCAAGCTTGCTCGTACCTGGCTCTAGCTTATTCTTCTCTTGGTGTTCTAGCGTCAGTGAGTCAAGTTGGAAGAATGGAATTTCTTAGGTTTTAAGATCTTACTTAGTTGAAAGAGAAAGAGAGGAGCCTAAGCCTAATTCTGGTATCAAAGAAATGGAGACGACGAACACAGCACTAAAACAAAGGACTTGCTACTATTGCTGCATGTGCTCTTTCTCTAAAGTAACTAACTAGTTGACTTCTTTCTTACCTATACTCTGGATGGTAATAAATTCTGTCCTATTTAATGCTACTCCTCTTTCTTCACTCTTTCACTCCTCTTTCTTAATTCACTCTTTCACTAATACACTCTTTCTCTGAAGGTATCAAACTCAAGAATCAAACCGGAACTACTCGAATGAAACAAGCCAGAACTTATAATAACTGGTCCCATACCCTATTTGTAGTAGTGGCTAGTTGAATGAAACTACTAAGTATAAGAATGGTTGCTTGGCCGGGTTTTAGTCAACTGGTTCTCTTGACACTCCCCTTATATACAAGTTCACTGTAGAAGAGCATTCCTACTTCAATTCTTTCTTATAGAAGCTTATATTCTAGAGAGGGATATCCGGAATTAGATTAGATGCTCTAGTATTGACTGGCAAGAAGAGAAGAGATGAGCCACAGGTAGATCAGCTGAAAAGTAGGATTCCCACTTACAGAGTTGCAGGCTCTGAAAGAGATTACTGCCCGGAGTTGAGGAATGCGATACAGTAGTTAAGGCATGAAAGAGTAGGATAACTGATTCCTAGTAGATGCTAGGCCCCACTATTGCTTCATATCAATCTGATTATTCCTCTGGAACTCTCAAACAGGTGAGCCCCTTATAGTAAAGGTTGGCTGAAGAACACTTCTTTCTCTAGAATAGGGTAGTTGTTTCTTGTGGAAGAAGTTGGTGTTGGCGCGAGTCCTGTGTGCGCCAAGTGAATAAACAGAATCAGCAAACTCAGTATCAGACTCCGTATCTTACGAATTGACTTACTTCGACACTAAGACAGATGATGGAATTTCTCCTATAGCGACGGAACTAGCAGCGGCAAATGAGCAAGCAAGGGAACAAACACTAGTAAGGGTGTCAGGGCTGAAGAACAAACCAAACCACTTTCAGGCGCTATAGCTTACTCTCGGGGTTCCTTAACTTAGTTATTCTTGTTTAGAGTCAACAATTCATTAGGTGATCTTTTAGAATATCCTCTGACTTTCTTACGCACTGCTTATTCTCGACTTCCACTAAAACTTCGCATTCATCATTCAATTCCACAATGCCCATAACTTATAGACCGTGTCGAACTCTTCTGAACGAACAAGCTATTCTTTTTCCTTTCTGTTAAGAATGAATTGAGTCTTGATAGCGGCGAACTCCATTTCCATATTACTGCCAGCTATAGCTATATAGAAAGAGGAATGTTACAGAGCATAGAAAGAGGAATGTTACAGAGCAGCTCATCTCGCAGGCCAATAATAGATAAGTGAAACCCCGCTCCCTTACCAAACGGGTCTGGCGAACACAAGTCCGGATTCTTTGTTGACTGTGGGCGCTCGATAGAATGATTCCAGGACTACCGAAGTGTTACCGATTCTATCCTAGGGAGCTCATTCTTCCGGGTCTGACCTTCCAGTTAAATTAGGACTTTAGGGTTTCCCCGAACCACAGGACTTGCTCAAGGCACCGAATGAATGAATATAGAAAGAGTTTGTATCCAGCTCGGAAAGGACTCTCAATCTATCTGGCAACACACTCCTCCGCGCTTAACTCACTAACGCGCAACAGGAAACTCGCTGACGCGACACATGAGTTGAAGCCATATAAGTAGTAGATTGATTCTCACTTTGGAGCTATAGTTTGCTAGGCACTAGCCCATCCTGTTAGTCAGTAGTTTAGGAGCGAGTTGTTAGTGAAACTATTCCTTGTTGAAGTCCTGTATACCTTTGTTTCATCCTTTTTGTTACCTGGTTCATTCAATATTGAGAGTTATAGCTCTGGTAGCAGTAGTCAAAGCCTTACTTATGAGTTAAAGAGTAGTGGAATTGACAATAGTATTAGTTTGCTTCTTATAGGCAGTTGTTAGGTTCCTTTTAGCATTAGTTGAATTCCCATAGTTGTTGTTTTATTCTTGAGTTCAGTGTCGGATCCCTAGTTAGTGGAATAAGTCTTCTAAGTAAGTAGTTCGATGCCCGGTAAGTAGGCAGATAATAATTAGCCCGAGTTAGATTCTTTCTATTAGTAGCTCAATTGCCAGTTAGCACCAGTTTGAGTTTGAAAGCAAGCAATGACAGGAGTAGCTATAGACTTAAAGGCAGGGTTTGCAGCCTTGTAAGCAGTGGTTTAATTCTTGGACTCCTTTGTTTCGTTCTTAAACTACCTTGTTTCAGCCTTTGGAAATGTAGCTATAGAACTTAATTACTTGGACTCCTCAGCGGAATTCCTATCCCTTCCATTACTATTTAAGTCTGAGAACTAGTACTACCGAGTTTAAGTCTGAGTTGGTATTGGTTTCTTCTATTGTAACACCAGATTGAGAGTGGCTCGGCTCCGAGTTTAGAGTTAGAGTTGGGTAGGCCTTGGTCAGTATTCGTTAGTTTACAGAGGTACATTAAAGTCCAGGTCTAGTTCCAGTCTAGTTCCAGTGAAGAAAGTAAGGATATGACAAGAAACCCGATCTAGTAGAAGAGTAAGTAATTGGTTCCTGTTTCATCTGTATTAGTAGCCTTTGTTAGATGAGATAGTATAGTAAGTTGTTCAAAGAGCGTATAAGTAATTACCTTAAGTTCATGTACTAGTTATGAGTTAGCAGTAAGGAGTCAGTTATGAGTAAGCCCTAAGTAAACTAGCCAGTAGGCCTACCAATTCCCTTTAACAAGTAGTAGCTTTCCCTTATTGTAAGTGTGCCCTTAATTAAATCGGTATAGGATAAGAGCTTATATTAAGTCGTAGAGGAAGCTAAGCTATAAGTACGGAATGAAAGAATACCCTAAGATAAAGAATTCAACTCGTACTACTCAGAGGTGAGCTCAGTAGTTAAAGAACGCAACTGGTACTACCCCTTATTATCATTTATGGAACCCTTACTAGAATTTATTGACCTCGCTCGGGTAGGTTGAAGAGCTTGTGTTAAGCAAAGAAGTTTTCCATGTCCTTTTTCTACTTTCCTTTATATACAAGCTGATTGCCCCCATGCTGCTCCCTTACTTGCTTCTTGTGATCTACCTGTGGCTTCTGCCGATACTTACTTTTTAGTTTCATTAATTCTTCAAGAGGGAAGAGAACGAGAACTCGAGTTGGTTTGGTTAAGAGCACTGGGTGAGGTTGGTGACTTAGCTCTCTTAGGTAGGCGTAGGTTAGCTGTCCCTTATTTCTATACAAGCTGTCCGTCTGCTTTTGTATACTAAGCATGCCCTTTAGTGGTGACTTGGCTTATAGCAATTCCAGAGCAGAGGTCGGGGAATAAGCCAGAACTTATAATAACCGGCAGCTCTTGTTCTTCATCCCTATTCCCTAGTATAGTCTCATCTTAAGTTGACAAGTAGTAGTCCTTTTGAATAAGTAGTAAAGTAGAATAAGTATTAGTAGCCCTGGTAGCAGCTTCTAGTAAGTCCTGGTAGCAGCTTCTAGTAAGTCCTCTGTTCCTTTACTTGTCTAGAGCTTATAGTAAGTCCTCTGTTCCTTTACTTGTCTAGTAGTTGTGACTTAATAGTACTCTGCTCGTTCTAAATGAGAACTTATTCCACACTTAGCTTAGGATGGATGCTTACTTAGCTAGCAACGGGTAAGAAAAAGAATAAATAACAGAGGTATAGGCAAGGAACAATAAGTACTTAAGTGAAGAATGGAACAGTACCTATACTACTTCAGAGACTTATGCTAGTGGTACTAAGACTGATAAGGTAGTCTTACTGTAAGGGATGGCTATAAGGCAGCTTCAGGCTTAACTTACTGACAACCAGGCTTCTGGTAGGTAGTTACAGGCTATCTGACAAGGGATTCCAAGACTTCAACTCGGTAGTTACAGGCTTATGTTGGGTAGTTGTAGCCAGAGGTATAGCTCTTTCAAGAAGTATGAGTTTACAAGTAGTGGTAAAGTGAAATCTGTATTTGTAGAAGTGGCACTTATTATTTAGGGCTTTGGAGCGGCTGATCTCACCATTAGCTTAAAGGCAGCATCTTGATCTTTTCTCTTTATTTACCTGAACTCAGTAGTTGTATATGAGACAGAGGCATAGGGTGTAGCGAGGGATTAAACTAGAAGTAGCTTTCCCTTATTGTAAGTGATTGTTTACTTACTTGTCGAGTAGTTGCTTGCCTCTGGTCTAAAGTAGAACCCTTAAAGTATTGGTCCAGTGGAATCAGTAGTGGTTGTCTTAGAGCGGGAATTATTAACTGGCATCTACCTTTTAGTAATTCCTGCCTTGGAGTAGATAATTGCCTTGCCTGTATCAGGAATGGATTAGTTGGCCCTTATTGTAAGTTCACTTATTATAGGCCCTTATTGTAGGTAAGTCGGAAATAGAGAATATAGGACATAATTCAAAGATTCTACCATAGTATAAAAAAACACGGGTTTCCATTAGAAACTTGGATTAGTGATGGTTCTTGTGCGAGTAGATTTCTTTGTTTCATCTGTCTTTGTTGTGAGAGGAGAGATCTGTCTTTGTTGTGAGAGGAGAGGTATTTTAAGTTGTGGGCGATAGGGTAGTTTCCTCTTTCCTCATAGATCTCTACTGGATCCACTCCTTCCTGAACTTCGCAAGTTGATGAAGCCTCTATAAGAAGTTTCGGCAAGCAAGGTATCATCTTTTACCCAGCAAATGAGGCAGTTGATAGACCCTTCCTGTCCGAGAAACTAGTACCAGATTAATAATCTGCCCTTCTTATAAGTTTAGGCAAGTAGGAGACAGGTGAGCTAGTGGGCAAGTAGGAATTGAACTAGTAAGTGTAAGAGCCAAGTCCAGTGTTTGGCATCTGGGGTAGTAGATAAGAATTCCACTCAGTAGTTGTAGAAGACAACTACAATAAGAAACAACAGAAAGTATATTTATTTGTTGCTATTACCAAGTCCTGTGTTCGGCCCTATTTATTAAGTCTTCCCTGGCTAGCTAGTTCTTTTATTGAACAACAAGACTTCGACCTGTACCCTATTTATTAAGTCTTCCCTGCATCTGAAGTAATAATTCCACTAGTGTCAACTCTGAATGAAGTGTTTGTTTACAGAGCAAGAGAGGGATAGTGGAAAGGCAGAATGAACCTAAGCAGTAAAAGAACGAAACAAAGAAGTTAGAGACTGAACCAAGCCCCTAGCGGGATAGAATGGAGCTGACCAATCCAAGGCTTCAACTCAGTAGTCGGAAAGTAAGAATGAAGCTCCCTCGTCCAAGAATGCAATAAGTAAGTAAAACTTCCCCGGGCAGTTGGAATTCCACCAGTCAATCAAAGAATGGAACTAGTACTACTCGGAATGAAACCACTGCCAGCAAGCCTTAAAACACCGCTTCCAAACCTGTAGCTAGGGATACTAAGCCTGATGCGGTGGCTGCTAAGACTTCAACAAGTACTACTTATACTTAGACTCCAATCCACTGACTAGGTTTTGGTACGTAGCTGCTAAGACTGAAACTAAGTAGTTAAAGACTGAAACTAACACCGAGAAGGCTTCACTACTACCCCGACAGATCAAACTAAGGAGTCACAGAACCAAATCATGAGCTACTAAATGAAGAATTCAACTCGGCTGCAGGGCAGCTAAGGGATAGAATGGGAGCTAGTGGGAAACGGGCTGATCTGTTAGGTACTCAGATTGATGCTTGGGAGTTACAGGCTCGGAGAGAGAGAGGTAATCAAGAAGCTGATATTAATCACCCTTCTATAAAGTCGGAGAGGTGTAGTTGCCAGCTGAATCCCTAGTTTAGTCTGTATTTGTAGCCAGAGGAGAGGTATTTTACTTATGAGTTCAATTCCTTAATTCCTTAGTACTCAGTGGATAGTAGAATCCCTTGTTTCATCCCTAGTAGCCAGAGAAGAGAGCTTGAAATTATAAGTACTGGTTCATCCCTTGGTTAGTCTTCTCTTCAGTTTACAAGTAGTGGTCCAGATGTACTTAGTTGTGCCTATTGACAAGTAGTGGTCCAGATGTACTTAGTTGTGCCTAGTAGGGGTGAACTCAAAGGTAAGAAAGAAACTAGTAAATCCAAGAACGAAACAAGTAAGTAGAAGGCTATGCGGAACCCCCAGTACTATAGCTACCAGTGCTATAGCTACTAAGATCAGAATTGAACCACAAGGGAAAAGTCTAAGAATCAAACTCAAAGTCAGGAGTTAAAGAATGCAAGTGGGTAGTTAGAGACTGAACCCAAGGAGTCAACCAATGAAATCAGTAAGTAAAGGAATGGAACTGGTTAGTGCAAGCCTGAAAGCAGCAACAATCGGACTTAACCCAGTGCCAATCAGAATCGAACCCATATGCCTCAGACTCAAACTCCGGAGGGATAGAATTGAAGTAAGTAGTTTAAGACTGAAACAAGTGTTACTAGCGCCTACCAATAAGTAGTTACATAATGTGCAATTAACACCGAGCAGAATCTCCCTCAGTAACCAGTGCTAACCCGAATGCAACTAGTGGTAAAGAGCCAGGGGGAGCTGAGTTGGTATAAGAATTCCACTTGGTAGTGACAGGCTATCGCTCCAGTACTTATAATTTCTGCCAGTCTTCTACTCTACGCAGACATAGGATGAAACCAGTAAGTAAAGGAATGGAACTGGTGAGGCAAAGACTTCGACCGGGTAAACTCAGACTTAAACCAATGCCAGCAAGCCTTTAAACATGTGCTAACAGGAGCCAAACACCTAGCAACAAGAACCAGTTACCTAGCAACCAGAACAGGTACTACTGGGATAAGACTGAAGCAAAGGAGTCAAAGAATGGAGCTAGCACCAGTAAGTAGGGAACTGAGAATGGAGCTTAGTGAAACTCAGAATCAAATCCATGTGCCTCAGGAATGGAGCTAATCAATCAAAGAATGAAAGTGGTGAGTCGCAGATTGCAACTAGAACATAGGAATCTCGACAAAGACTCAACCTAGGCATACTCAGACTTCACCCTGTGAATCAAAGAATTGAACTAAGGGGTGCAAGACTGAAGCAAAGGAGTCAAGGAATGGAGCTAGTGAATCCAAGCCTGCAGCTGGGGAGTTACATACCGAAACAAGTGCTATCAAGCCTTCCGCTAGGTATACTGAGAGTGAAGCTGGGGAATAGAACTAGGAATGAAACAACTAACTAAAGGCCAGTACTTAGAATTTCTGGTGCCAGCAAGAATCAAACCCGTAAGGGAAAGAATCAAACTCAATAGACTTGGAATGAAACCCGGAAGTATAAGCCTTAGCCTGGAAGCCACGTATGCAGAATGTCCCTAACTAGTCTGAGAATGAAACCTTAAAGGAGGAAAGTAAGAATGGAACTAAGTTGGAAACTAGTAAGTAAAGGGCTTTGCTATCTTTGACTTACGCCTGGGAGTCCAAGACTGAACAAGGGAGTCAAAGAGTGAGACTGAACCCAGTCAATCCAAGGCTTAAACCACTGCTGCTAGGTCTTCTATGTAGCTGCTCAGACTGATTGCTAGGCATAGTAGGAATGGAGCTAGGAAGTTAGGGACTGATACCGGATAGGCTCGGAATGTGCCTAAGGAAGGTAAGGTCGAACCAACAATTGATGCTTTCACTTGAAACAAAGAATTACACAAGAACAAGAAAGAGCAGAGCCAGTTACTTGAAACAAAGAATTACACAAGAACAAGAAAGAGCAGAGCCAGCAGTCACCAGAGAATCTGTAGTTACAAGCAAGATCGGAAGCCTTATATTTAGTTAAATAATTGAATTGCACTGCCCGGTAGTCCAGTTATTTTTGCAGATATATAAGTGGCAAAGGACTCGCTAATGGCATCGGACTAACGAATTACTTAAGGGCACAGGACCTTATATTAAGTTCATAACTACCAATAAGATAGAATGAAAGTGGGAATGCTCTTTACTTTAGGGTTGTTACTTGTTTTTCTCATCCCTGGCTCCATCCATCCTATGATTCTGTTTCCGAGAGCTATAGCAGTTGCAGGCCAGTTCTATTATTTCAGAAGCTGTTGTGGAGTAGTATAACCCATATGTGAAGCAATGAGTCAATTAAGAAGGAAAGAAAGAAAAGAATCACCGGCAAAAAAGGAAGCAAGGGTGTTTTCCATACCAAAGGGACTATTTGGAATTCCCCGAACACAAAGCTGGACTTCCTAAAGGTAAGAAAGGTAGAGAATCGAGTGGACTTAAGGGTTCTAGGCAGGTAAAGCAGTAGAATAGCCAGGTCCAGTGCCAGTGAGAAAGTAAGGTGTTGCGAAGAAAGATTATCTTACCTCGCCTCAAAGCAGAGCAGTAGAATCTGTCCTGTGCAACTTATATATTATATATCTGCAGCCTCTTTTTGGCAAGCAGTTAACGCCAGTGTTGGTGACGAAGCGGGAAGTAGTGAGTCTACCATTTATTATAAGTGCAGAGGCAAGATCCGAGGCAATGACATGATTCACAGAGAGTCGAGCCAGTACTTATAATTTCGGGGGAAACAATAAGGCTTTAACCGAAGAGTTGGGGAAATCAGATAGTCTCCTATAACCTATAATATAATATAATAGAAACTGATTCAACAAGGGATATGCAAAGGGTATAACATATGCTTGTATGCTCTTAACCTCTAGTATATAGACTGCTCAGGGGCAGGGACAGAATATATTCTTTACGTCGGTCGTGGAGAATAGCCTGGATAGTATGGATTCGGTTCGGTTGTGTGTGCGAGTGTTGGTGGTGCTGTAGCTCTAGGAAAGTAGCTAGGGAAGGAGAAGGTCCGAGCGGGCAGTTTCGTTCTTGTGAGCTGAGCAACTGTAGGAGTAAGTTCATTAGTAGTTGTCGGAATAAACAGAATCATTACCCAGAGGAGTGGAAGGCTTTCCCGAAAGGAAAGTAACTAAAACTAGAGTGGAAAGGAATTCAACAAGTAAGTAAGAATTGAAGAATGGAGTTTCACTAAGCAAGACTAAGTTAAGTACTAACATAAGTGTAAAGAGAAGAATGCAAAGACTAAACTAGGTACCTCCCACATAGATAGTTCTTAGAGGTATAGTTCCCATAGGTAGATGAGATGCTCTAGTCCGGAAGAGAGGTAGGTTCGGTAGGTAATAAAGGTATAGTTAAGAGTGACTTGCCCCTGTTCTTGTTCGAAAGTAAGCTGCTATTCAAGGCTATTCAAGTACATGACTAAAAGATGTTACTGGCTCCACTCCTGAATTAGGCTCACAGATACACAGCGAGTAAGAAATAAGTTCTAAAGAGTTATTCCAGAGTCCTAGTGTTTGCCTGTATTCGTTGCTTGCCCTCGTTCGATTCCTGTCCTGTTTTCGCCTTCTTCGCCACCCGGATACAAAGATGAAATAGATGTTGATTCCCGCTTCCGCGCTAAGGGAGTAGTCAAACCTCTGCTGCTAAGGGAGTGAGGGCAAGAAGATCCTCTGAACCAGCAACAGAAGAGCTGCTCCTAGTCAATTCCATTCTTATGTGCCAAGTCCTGTGTTCGGGGGCTGCTAAGGGAAAGAACGGAACTGATGGGGGCAAGACTTCCACCCAGTGTATCTAAGACTTCAAGCAAGGGTAGCTAGTCTAGTGCACCTAACGACCAGTCGGGAGCTAGTTCAACTCAGAATTGACCTATGGGGAGTGCAGGAATGCAACTGCTGGGTAACAGCCTTGAACAGGGGTGTACTAATACAGAATCAAACCAATATCAACTCATACTGAAACTCATCAGACAGAGAATCTAACTCACACCTACTTACTATAAGGGCTTAAACAAAGGCTTTCAGCACCTCTTATTAAGTTCTGGACCGGTGAGAAACAGGCTTTAAGTAGTCCAATAAAGCTACTAAGATCAGAGATCAGAATCGAACTAGCAAATACCAGAATCAAACTAAGGAGTCCAAGGCCAAGCACCTGACACGGGGAGTTAAGAATCAAACTCCGGAGTCCAAGAATGAAAGTAGTAAGTGCAAGCCTGAAAGCAGTGCAAGCAAGACTAAAACTCAGTAGTGCCAGTAATTAAGTTCTAACCGACCTACAAGTAAGAATGAAACTGGTTGGTGGAAGAAAATGGCACTGGTGTTGCTCAGGCTGATGCATGTAGTTGCGGCATGTTATTAGTTGCTAGTTAGACTCGGAATGGAGCTCTGTAGCTAGGGTCTCCAACCAATGCTGGGCAGACCGCAGCTAGTGCATCTAAGAATGAAGCAAGGGAGTGTTTCAACAGGCGCCTACTCAGACTGAAACAAGCGAGTGTAAGCATTTAATCAGTTACTGGATAGACTCATAATGGAAGTAGAGTGGAAAGTGGAACTTGTGTTAAGCAAAGAACAAATCTATCTACTTTGTCAGCTTTTCTATTCCTAAATAAGATCTTTCTCCTTATATAGGTGAACGGATGCCACAGAGGTAGGAAAGTCGGAAAGTTAGAATGGAAAAACTCACTCAAAGAATGGAGCTATGTAGTTTAAGAACCAAACCAGCACTAATAAGAATTCACCTCGGTATGACCAATACTATAGCTGCTAAGAGAAGAATGGAACTGCTAAGACAGAGAATGGAACCACTCCCACGGATGGATTCCCTGCAGCTTCCCACTGATTCCCTGACCGATCTTTACATACTTCAGACTTCAACTCATACTACTAAGAATGGCACCCCTTATTCTAATTCGTTCAAGACTAATGCTTAAGGTGTTACAGCCTGAAAGCAAGGGTACTCAGACTAAAGCTTAGGTGTTCCAGGCTTAACTCCAACCATACTTAAGAATGAACCCAGGCAGTTCAAGAACGAAACAAGTGATTCAAAGACTTGAAACAGGTGTATAACAACATTCAGAATCAACCTAGCAACTAACAGACCTGAGACAACAGCTACTAAGACTGAACCAAGGTAGTTAAAGTTCTCAAGTCATAGTTAACCCAGGTAGTTACAGACTTATACCACTGCCAACCTGCCTTCACTCCGTTGCCAACTAGTCTTCACTCACTTATCACACTCCCACTACTCCTACTCAGAATGAGAACCCAGAGGGGGAGTGAAAGAATGGGGAACTAAGTAGTTTAAGAACGAAGCCAGTAAATCAAAGACTTAAAACTCACTTACCACAGCCTCAGAAGGAGGAATTCCAGAATTGACCTAAGGAGTAACAGGTGTTCGCCAATGAACTAGTATGTATAAGAATAGAGCTAGTGGGTAGAAGCCTAAGCCTGTACCCTCACGTATACAGAATTGACCTCAGGAGTCCAAGCCCTAAACCAGTGAGTAAGCCCTAAGCTCAAAGGTCAGAATGAAACCCATTGATCAAAGAACAGAACCACTAACAATAAGAATGCTACCGGGTAGTTAAAGACTGAAACGGACACTAATAAGAATGAAAGTAGAACTTACTAGAAAGGCGAAGAATGAACCGGTGTATGAGTGTCTAAGAATGCAACCGAGGCTAAGCTCACTAACGCTTTCACTCGCTACCGCCCAAAACACATATACGAGAACAGGACTTGGTTATAGCTTCTGCCGCGCAACATTAGTAGTTGCTTGGCCGTTATATCTATTACTGTTGCTACCGCTGAAAACATAGATTGTAATAACTTTGTTATGACTATTACTTGCTGCCGCGTAACGCGAACAAAGGACTTGTTTATAACTTGTTAATATTACCTATTGTTGTTGCTGACGCCGAAAACATATATAGTAAGAACTTCGTTATGACTGTTATTGGCTGCCGCGTCACGTTAGTAGTGACTTGTCCGGCATAAGCCGTTGCTTGTCTATCCGTTCCTTGCCCGTCTTTCGCCGTTGCTTGGTCGTTAGTAGTGGCTTGGTCATTAGTAGTTGCTTGTTGAGTGGAACACGAATCCAAGAATACAGAAGCAAACTCAGGAGTCAACGAGTGCCAGCAAGAACCAAACACCTAAAAACAAGTTTGAAACAGGTGAGTAACAGCCTTATCCCAGTGCCAATCGGAATGTAACTACTACTATCGAGACTGAAACAAGTACACCAACAAGAATTCACCTAGTGAGTTTTAAGCCCTAAGTTAGAAGTAAGCCCCCATTTATTAAGTCCAGTACTTATAATTTCTGGATTCCCACCAATTGAGTGATAGAATTCAACGAGTAAGTAGAGGAATAGAACTGGTGAGGCATAGAATGGAGCTAATGTATCTCAGCCTTAAGCTAGTGGCTCTGCTCCTGTGTTCGGGAGCTAAGAGGTCAGCTAGTAGTGGAGCTAAGCTAGCAAGGGGTAGAACGGAGCTAACTAATTCAAGAATGGAACGAGTGAGTCACAGCCTTCAACAAGGGAATGGAACTGCTAAGACAGAGAATGGAACAGGGTAGGCTCGGAATGTAGCTAAGTAGTAGTTGACAGAGGTATGATAGTTGATAGCTGCTAGTGGAAAGAAGTATTGGTTGCCCAAGTCCAGTGTTCGGGAACTGGGTGGTCAGAGAATGGACTAAGTAGGCCATAGAGTGGAGCCACTGCTAACGAGACTGATACTCACAAATAGGAATTGAAGAATGAACAACGCCACTAGGAAGACAGAATTGAAGAAAGAAACCGGGACTCAGACACCTAACAAAAAGAATTTCACTAGGTAGTAGAAGCCCTCAAGCCCCGAGTCAGAGGTGAGCGAATATTTAGCCAGTACTTATAATTTCTGCCAGACTAACACTACTGCTACTGATGCTAGGACTGTCGCTGGGGAGTTAAGGTCTTGGTATGTGGCTAGTAAGCCTGATGCTGGGTAGACTCTACTTTTTCTATCTCCTTTGTATACTTGTCTATCCGTACTTTCAGTACTTATGGTTATAGTTGTTACTGGTTGGCATTGGTTGAATTCTTGACTTACTAGGGCATCAGTGGTTTCTCATTCTTAGACTTACTAGCGGAATTCTGAGTCTGAGTCGACTTGCCTGGGATCGGTAAAGAAGAGAGCTGCCCCATTATAGTACTTATTGGTTGATTGCCTCTCTATCCTCTCCTTGCATGGCATAAGGAATTACTGAATGGAACTACGCATAGGGAAGTGAGAATGAAAGTGAACTGGCAAACAAAGGACTTGGTCAAGAGCCAGACCTTCTAGTAATTCGGTAGTTCAATCTCCTTAGTGACTTATGTGCTCGGTAGCCTGCTGCTGGGCTAGTTTTCTTCTGTGAATCGAAGCAGGGAAGACTTCATAATTAGGGAGTGAAAGAGTGGAGCTAATAAGAGATAGAATCAAACCCATAAGTCCAAGAATGCACCTCGATAGGTAAGAATGGAACTGGGTAGCCAAAGAGTAGACAGGGATCCCGAGAAGGAAGAATGAAACCATTAAGTGGAAGAATGAACCTCGGTTGAGCTAGTTGGAAAGGAAGAATTGACCTCAGGAGCTAGGGAGTTCCAGTAATGAAGTTCTAGGAGAACTAGGCCAATACCCTATTTCTTAAGTCTTCCCAGAAGGGAGTTACTCTGGGCTAGGTCAGTTAGTAGCTTGTCTCTGTTACTTACTTGTTCGGCTAGTTGACATACTAGTTAGGGTCGGGTAGGCTGGCTTCCTTCTGTATTAGTAGTGGTAGAGAGGCACTTATTGTAAGTTTAGGCTCGGGAAGCTGTGCAACTCTTTATGGTAGTGCTCCTGACTTTCTTGCTTTTCGGATAGGCTAGTTTAAATACTAGTTATTGTGGTTGACTTACTTGGCGGGTCATAGTCTTTTATACCCTAGGAGCTGGGGAGATACCTTTTAAGCCCTACTTCTTTACTTGTAAGTACTCTTTCTCACCTTGCTGTTTAATCAGTAGTAGTTGCCATAGGTAGATGAGATGCTCTCGTCCAGAGGATAGATAGGGAAGAGAAGCTATGAAAGTCTAGTTATTGCCCCTTCCAGTAGTGTAGCCATAGGTAGATGAGCCAGAGTTATAACAACCATTCTTTGGTGTAGTATAGTAAGAGACAAACTCTGAAGTAGGAATGAAAGAATTGAACTAACCCTTAGGAATACGGAATCTAAGAATGAAACAAAGCAGACTAAGAATGAAACACAGGGTAGCTAAGGTATCTAACTACTGAAACTAGGCATCTGATATAGCTACTTAAGACTTCATAAAGTAACTCCAAGACTGATACCAACAACAACTAGAATCAACTAGGGCGAGCAAGGGTGAGACAACTGCCAGCAAGAAACAAACACCCAACTAACAGACTGATATTGGTGCCGGGCAGACTAAAAGCTGTGGCTGTTAGGTATGTAGTTGCGGTCTTCTCTTCTCCGAGGTATGGTACTGATGCTATGTAGCTAGGGTCTCTAACAACTCCTCCTCAGACTCATGCTATGTGTAGCTGGTCTAGTATGATGGAGTAGCTCCTCAGACTGATGTTGGGCTGCTAAGGTCTCTAACCAGTGTTACTCAGGCTGATGCTCGTTATTAAGTATGGGGTGTCTAGTATGGGTTCACTCAGGGTAAGAATTCTACTAAGTCGACTCAGAATGGAACTTATTGGTGAGCTAGTGGGTAGAAGGCTCAGAATGCAGCCTAAGGAGTTACAGACTGAAAGTCAAGGTAGTGAGACTGGTACTAGTGCTGGGCAGAATCAAACTCGGTATTACTAGTTCTCAGACTGAAAGTCAAGGTAGTAAGTATGGGACTGGTGCTAGTGAGCCTTAACCAGTGGAGGAGCTGGTAAGACTGGAACTGGTGAGAGTCAATGAATGAATGAAACAACTACTAAGTCGTCTTAGAATCAAACCACCGCTAACAAGACTGAAAGCAGTAGTAGCTAGTATTGGTAGCTAAGGTCTCTATTCCTCTTCTTCCCTTGCCCACCTATTGCCAGAAGTCAGTTACGAGGGTAGTTGTTGATTGCCAGAAGTCAGTTACGAGGGTAGGAAGGAAGTTACTAGGCAAGTGGTAGTTGTAGAATTCCCATACAAAGAATACAGAAGTCAACTCAGTAGTCAAAGAATGAATCCGCTTGAGTGTAAGTTAGACCTATGAATTCCACCTGTAAATCCTATTCCTTATGACCAGAAATCAGCATCTAGTAGTAGCTTGTCTCCTTGTCTAGTAGTGGCCTTACCATGGTAGTCCTTTTCTGGTTCTTGTGAAATACCTTGTTTCATAAGTAGTTGTAGAAAGTTATTAAGTTGTGAGATGAGCAAGAGTTCAGTTCAAAGAGACAGTTCTTTTTCTTGTGGAATACCGAGATGGAGAGTTGAAGACCAGTTAGTAGATCTCTTATTCTTATAAGTAGTGGTAGATAGGCGCTTATAGTCAGTTTGTTTGACTTCTAGTCTTCATCCCAAGTAGTGGTTAGTTGGAATTTCAGAATCAAACTAGTGTTAGTAAGCATTTAATCAGTTGCTCTGTATTGGTACTAAGAATGATGTAAAGGAGTCCTAGGCTACTTACAATAAGGGCCCGAGGCAAAGAACCAAACCAGTGCTAGGCAGAACCAACCCAGTACCGAGCGAGCCTGATGCCACTGACAACCAGAATGCAACGAGTGAGTCCAATCAATACTTTCTCCATACGCCCACAACAAGGGTAAGGCTTCAACTACTCCTAGCAAGAATGAGCTTTGGGTGTTACAGGTCGATGCTTGGGTGTTACAGGCTGATGCTATGTTTAGCTGATCTAGGCTTCCTATTAGCTACTTCAGGCTTCAACCAATGAATCCAGGGCTTAAAGCAGTGCTTTATAGTAAGGGGAGAATGAAAGTAGGGAGTCCAAGACCGATGCTGGGTAGTTAAGGAATTGAGCTAAGTAGTTACAGAATAGACCTAAGGCGAGCAAGACTTCAGCCACTAACAACCCGACCCGAGTCACAGAATACCAGTAGCAAGTGGGAAACTAAGAATCCAACCAGGGAGTCAAGTCCTATGTTCGGCTCCGGCAAGGGATAGAATGGAACTGGTGAGGACAAGATTGAAGAAGCTAGTCAAGTAATCAATAATGGAGGTCCGCAAGGAAAGAAACTCAATCCGCAGGAGCTATAGAAGGCCTAATATCTAATTCGGGAAGGGAGTTCATCACTAGGGAGTCGGAAACAGAAGGTAGTTGCTTGGCTGTAGACATAGTCCAGTCCAGTGTTTGGGAGTAGGAAATGTAGACAAAAACACCAGTGGTGAGTGGACTTAACCAATTACTTAAGTTAAGAATAACGGAATTCTGAAGAAAAACAAGTGAAATTTATCATTTACCTATTCAGTAGGCACTAAGTATAGGAAACCATAGGAGCACTTTGACTCTCCTTATATAGGAAAGCAGATGAAACTCTTTCGCTTAGGGCATCCATCCCAACTCAAGTCCTATCCAATTTCCATATTTGTTATCAGCCAAAGGCCTCAAACTAAACTGGGCCAAGACACGAATAGACAAGTGGGGGTCAAGGTAAGAAACATAATCATAGGATGGGATGAAGCTAGGTTTTTATCCCCAACGAGTAGTAGCCCTGGTTTACAGCACCAACTAGTAGTGGAATAGTACTGTTTCATCTGTAGTAGGCTTTCAGCACCTTAATCAGTTGTGGAATCCCCTTCATTTGTTTGATCCAGGTAGTCCAGGTAGTCCAGGTAGTCCAGGCTAGGGTAGAAAGGGAGTTGACAGTTAAAGCTGAGTAGTACTTGTTGCATTCAGTATTCTTTGTTTCTAGTGGAATGATTTGTCGAGAGTGAAGAGTCCCGGGCCTGTTTCATCCTAGTCCACAAGAGAATAAGAAGGGGATTGGGAGTAAGATAGGTAGGTAAGCAAGGGAACCCTACAGAAGAAGAGTGAAGTGTTTAAAGGGGTCAGCTGCAAGATATGGAAGCGGGTGTACAGGTCTCCAGATGGTAAATGATTTCTTTGTTGTGCGCTATAAGAGAAGAGAGAGCTGTTAAGCCTACGAGCAGGTCTTAAAGTTCATCTGTTTGTCAACTCAAATGAAGCCTTAAAGCCAGGGATACTTACTTTCAGTGGTGAGCTACTAACACAGCTGTGTATTATAAAGGATGTCTAGTAGCTAGCTAAGGTATCAATTCAGAGGTGAGCTAGTAGTTAAGAGAGAATGAAACTGAGGAGTTGGGGAATTGACCTAGCAACTATCGGAATGAACCCAGTGAGGAATATCGGAATGAATCCAGTGAGGAATATCGGAATGAACCCAGTGAGAAACAGGTTTCAACCGCTAATAGCAAGAATCAAATCACCAGGGCAAAGACGGAAACTTACTCCTTACAGGCTTCAACTCAGCAGTTAAAGGCTTCACTACCTCTATTTATTAAGTCTTGCCCGTATCTAGTAGTAGTAGTAGAGTAGTGGAATCTTTATTAGTTGACCTTCTATTAAGTAGCCCGGGGAGCAAGTATACGAGTAGTTGCATAAGTATGAGTTGACTACGGAGGAAGTAGATGAGATTCCATTTCTAGCTTCAAAGTAAGAATGAGACCAGTAAGTGTAAGGCTATCTGACCCGAGTCCAAGAATTAAGCTAGTCAGTATCATAATGAAACAGGGTAGTTCAAAAATAGAATAGAAGCCAGTGCCAATCAGATTGAAACAACTAAAAGCAAGACTAATACTGGTGCGGGGTAGACTGCAGCTGGTAAGGGGTAGAATAGAGCTAGCGATACAAGGTCTCTAACTACTCCTACTCCGACTTAAACAAGTGTGCTAACAAGAAGCAAACTAGTAAGTAGAAGGCGAGGAAGCAGTAAAGGGAGTTGACTGACTCAGAAGAAAATAGTAAGGTAGGGACTAAGCATGAAACCAGTGAATCCAAGACTGAACCGGGTGTGTCAGCTAGTAGGAATGAAACCTTACCCCGGGGGATCAGAATTCAACCAGTTAGTAAAGGAATGGAACTAGTCAGTAACAGAGATGCCCTAGCGCTAAGATAAGAACCAAACCAGTTGGTATCATAATGAAACTCTGTAGTTACAGAACGAAAGGAAGAATTCCACGGGGTAGACTCAGACTTAAACAAATGCCACTAAGACTTAAATTAACAACTAACTGCAAGCCTGATACTGGTGCTTACTGAGAGACCAAGCAGTGCATCTAAGCCTGAAACACCTAGCTCCCAGACTTAACCCAGTGCGAGTAATACCTCTAAACCCGTAACTACAGGACTTATTCTTCAACACTGCCCCTAACGACTCAAACTCACTCGACCAATTACTTACTTCCTTCACCTGCTCCCCTACCATCCCTGCCTGTAGGGGTTCTACTTCAGACTTCACCCAGGCATAACTAGAATTAGCTCCTGTATAGCCCTAGCTTCCAAAGTGAGAATGGAAGTGAGTAGTTCAAGTCTAAATCCCTAGCCCAGGAAGGAAGAATGCACCTAAGCAGTCTAAGAACGAAACCACTACTGCCTAGGAAGGGAGTGGGGTCGCTAAGAATGAAAACAGGGAGTTACAGAACGAAACCCCTGGAGTGTAAGGCTTTACTTTAAGTAGTCCCTATTTATTAAGTTAGCTACTAAGCTAGTCATTGAACTCACTCGTCTCAGTAAGTATCAGTTGCTAGGTAGTTAAAGGCTTGAACCGAGGAGTTAGGGAATGGAACTGGTGTTGCTGATTCTCTGTATTGGTAGCTCGGGTCTAGTACTGGTGCTTCTTAGGCTGCTTCTAGTGGTATTGAGAATGTAGCTAGTGGATCAAAGCCTGATGTTAGTTAGGGATAGAACCAAACCAGTGAGTTAAAGAATGAGAGTCAAGGTCAACAGCCTGAAAGTAGGGATAGCAAGAATGGAAGCGGTGCCGGGCAGGCTTTAAGTAGGTCTACTGAGCGAGTATTTATAAGTTGCTAGTGAGTGAAGGTCTCGAACCAATGCATCTAAGCCTTCAACCGGGGAGTTATAGAATTGAACTCATTGGTTAGCTAGTGGGAAAGTGAGAATGAAACTCCGTTGAGCTAGTGGGAAAGTAGGAATAAAACTACTCCTAAGCCAAGCAAGCTGACAAGTAGACAACCAAAAGCCAGGTAGCTAAGTAGAAGGCTATGAATGCGGAAGGGATAGTCGGTAGAAGTAATTAAGTTCTAGGAAGCAATTGAAAGGAAGAATTCCACTCACTCGTCAAAGCCGGGAGTTAAGGTATAAAACAGAGGAGCCGAATGAAGCAAGTTGGAATCAAACTAAACAGAGCCAGAGAGGGATATCAAGAGTAGAACTAAGAAGCCGGGTGCTCCATTGTCAGAATGAAACTCGGGATTCCACTAGTAAGTATCGGAATGGAACAGTAGAGGTAGGAAGTAAGAAGGAAACCCCTTAGCATAATTCGACTCATTCTTTCACTCAGTAGTAACAGGGAGTCCACCAATTCCCTGCCTAACTAAACTCGGACTGAAGCTAGTGAGGCCAAGAATCCAACTCACACCGAGCAGAGTCAAACTCAGTAGTGAAAGAAATGAACCAGTAAATCCAAGTCTGATGCTAGGGACACTCGGGCTGATGCCAGGTAGTTATAGCCTTCAACCAGTGCTACTTAGAATGTGCCTCAGGAGTTCCAGTAATTAAGTTCTAACCGACCGATATAGGCAAGATCAGAATGCCCCTAGGCAGCATAGGACTGAAACCCTGTACCAAGAATAGGAATGTCAGAATGGAACTAAGTAGACTCAGCCCGAAAGCAAGGTAGTGGTATTAATTACTATTTCTTAAGTCTTCCCTGCCTCTTATATAAATAGAGTAGTTAGATCATAATGAAACTCACAAGTAGGAAAGGAGGAAGGTAGCTCCAAGGTCAGAAACTCAATCAGCAGGAGCTATATCAGGTACAGGTACCAGTGTACAAATTCGGTAAGTCAACTCAATTCTTATTGTAAGTTGGGGAAGCAGTTTCATCTGTATTAGTTTACAGAGCCAGAGCAGTTCTAGTTTCAAGTAAGAGAACAACTCATATGACTAAGGATTGAACTAGCAGGTATAAACCTTCAAGTCGGAATGAAACTGGGTAGTCGCAGAAAGGAACTAATGGGTAGAAGAATTGCCCTAAGTTTGGAAAGTAGTGAAATAAAGAATTCCACTAGTATGTATAGGCCTTAAAGCACTCCCTTTAGTTGGCGAGAGGGGAGGAAGCCGGGTTGACAGTTCCAGTTATCAAGGAAGAATTCCACTAGTATGTATAAGAATGGAACCCCTTAGAATAATTAGACTCGGAATTAACCTCAGCAGCCAAAGAATAGAGCTAAGGAGTAACAGAAGGAAACAGTGCCCCAACAGACTGGAAAGTGTTATAGTTAGTATGGGACTCCCACCTAGGTCCTCAGGCTGATGCTGGGTAGCTCGGGTATCTGCTTAAGGGTGGTAAGTAAGAATGAAACTAAGGAGTCATAGACCTAGCAGCTAGGGTAGTAGATAAGAATGAAACTAGTTCAACTCAGAGTTAAACCATGGAGTCCAAGAATGAAACTAGAGCAATGCAGAGGCAAGCATATACTACTGGGCTCGGCTCGCTGACCCAAGGATTCAACCACTCCCGATTTATTAAGTCTTCCCTCAAGTAGTAAGGGAGCTGCTGGGTAGGCTCGGTATGTAGTCTAGAATGAATTAGGAGAATTGCCAGCCCTTGACTATTAATTCGGTCAAGTTCAAAGTGGAGTTATTGACCCAACTGGTAGTAGAGTCGTAATGCTAACTAGTAGTAGAGTAGTGGAATAAGTAGTTGTAGCTAGAGGTATCGATGAAAAGGCAGAATGCAACTAACAACTATAGGACTGAAGCTACTCCTACTAAGAACCAAAGCAGTGCATCTAAGACTATAACTACTACCAACCAGCCTGAAACTATTAACTACCGGAATAAAATAACTAACTCCGAGCCTGATGCTGGGTAGTTAGGGACTGATACCAGTGCTACTTATGCTAGGTACAAGACTCCAACTACTGCATCTAAGAATGGAAACCACTTCCAACAAGCAAGTAAGTATAAGTACCTCGGTTGAGCTAGTAGGAAAGTAAGAGACCAACTCATATGACACAGAGAGTAGAAGCAAGGGTACTAAGCCTTTACTCACTACCAGAACTAGACTCACTCCAATCAGACTTAAACAAGTGAGTTAAAGAATAGAGCTATAACCAATATCAGACTGAAACGAGTGCATCCAAGACTTAACCCTGAGCCAGTTATTATAAGTTCTGGCTAAAACCACTGCTACTAAGACTAAAACTAGTAACAACAAGAACTCAACTCGGTATTACTACTATGGTTATCAATTATAAGAGTCAAGTGAGCTAGGTGAGCTAGTAGTGAATTACGGAATTTACCTAAGCAGTCTAAGAATGTAACTAGTAAGGCTAAGAACGAGACCAGGTAGACTGGAGAATTGAACTAACTTTGCTATGTGTTTGGGAGTTAGGTTCGTTGAAAGAAGTATTTGTAGTAGTCCTGTTGAATAAGTATTTGTAGAAAGAGTAGAGAGATAGTAGCCAGCTGCTAGTTTCCTTCTTTGGTCAGCTAGTACAAGTAACTCAGGTATGAATTCCCCGATGTCAAGTACTTGCTTTGAAGCTAGGCCCTTATTTGAATTCGATCTTTGTTGGCTTAGAAGCGAGGTATCCCTAATTCTGTTAGCAGAGAGGAGCAAGTAGTAGAGAAGAGCAAGTAGTAGAGTAGTCCAAAGCAATAACTCTTTCTTAGTTTGAATAGCCAGAGAAGAATGAAGTATTAGTTGCCAGCTTTAAGTTTCATCCCTAGTTGAGTCTATTTGTCTGTTCTATAGGTATTGTACTACATTGGTTGGCAAGAAACAAGTAAACTGAGAGAAAGAAACAAGTAAACTCTATTCTTTAATTCCTACTTTGATACAGATACTAAGGGGCGATTTTCGGTAAGTCTAGACAACTACTAGTATTTCTTCTGTTCTTGCTCCTTTGGCCCAGTGGAATCCCTGTTACTGTTCTAAAGTATGGTTATGAGAGGTCGGGCAAGAGAATAGGCTTGGCTTCTGACTTACTATGTGCGGAATTATTAGTAGTGCTTCTTACTGACTATGTGCTCGGGAGCAAGAGAAGGGGAGTTGTTAGTTGAAAGTGAAAGAAGTGAAGTTAAGAATGGAACTAGTTAGTATAAGCCTGAAACTCTAACCTAGGAATAAGTAAAGTTAGAATCAAACCATAAATACAGAATAGCAGAATACAGGATGAAACTTGTAAGAATGAACCCAGGGAGTATAGGAATGGAGCCAGTAAGGCATAGGATGTCCCTCAGGAGTGCAAGAATAGAGCTAGTGGGAAAGAAAGAAGCTATACTAACCGGTACGGGTTCGTTAATGCTAGGAGCTAATGATCAAGTAGGAAAGCAAGAGACAGGAAGAATTCGTAGGTTGGTTATTGTTGTTCTCCTACTTTTGCTACTAAGGCTTAAACCAGTGCTACTTACTTTCATAGATCAGAATTCGACTCATCAGTATCAGGCTTTGCGAGGAGGTAGGCAAGTAGAACTTACTAGAAAGGCTCGGAATGGAATCGGTACTACTAAGAATCAAACTAGCTACTATCAACTACTGGCAAAGAGTTCAACTCATCGGTGAGCTAGTCAATCAAAGAATCAAACTCATAAGCCCAAGTGCTGTGTTCGAGAACTAAGTATCTAGTAATGGAATTGAAGAATGCAACTCTAACACTGGAATAGGGAATGGAGCTAACCCAAATAGGGAATGGAGCTAACCCATTAAAGAATGCAACAGTAGGGGTCCAAAGCTGGTCTTCAACTCACTCGTCAAAGAATTCAACCACTGATAGCAAGCCTGCTACGATGCCTACTCGGACTGATTAAGGGAGTTAGGGAATGGAGCTGATGAGGCAAAGACTTCTACTGGTTCTACTGATGCTCCTTATTGGTACACTAAGACTAGAGCTGGAACTAACTATAAGGGCAAAGGCTTCAACACTGCCCCAGACTTACTATAAGGGCTCAAACAAATACCTCTCGGAATTGACTTAGGTAGTCCAAGAATAGAGCTAGCAAGTAGAAGGCTTAAAGCATAGGTATTGGTATCTAAGGTATCAAACCACTAAATCCAAGAATGAAACGAGTGAATCCAAGACTTCAAGCAAGGGTAGCTATTCTCCGCATCTAGGTTAAGAATGAAAGCAGGGCGAGCAAGACTGATACTATTGAATCCAAGGCTACCTCTCTTTACTCCGAGCCTTAGAGTAAGGAAAGTCAGAATGAGAAGAGGTAGTCACAGGCCGATACTGGTGCCACCGAGCATGTTATTAGTTGCTGGGTAGCTGGGGAACGGAGCTAGAACTTATTATATCGGAATGGAGCGAGTCAATCCTAGAGTGCTCCCAGGCAGTCAAGGAATGGAGCGAGGTAGTTAGAGAATTGAGTCAGTGCTTCCAAGTCTGATGTCTGATGTCGGGTAGTATGGTTATTGGACTGCTGCTACTGGGTCTGCTCCTGGGGATAGTAAGACTTATGCTAGTGGGACTGAAGCTAGTGGTGCTGATGCTAGAGATTACTAGTATAGGTATGCGCCCCTAGGTACTCAGAGTTGACCTCAGAATTGAACTAACTAAACTCAGAATTGAAATCAAAACTCAGAAGTAGGAATGAAAGAATGGAACTCAGCTCACCAGTTATTATAAGTTCTGGCGCTTGGAACTCGCTACCACCTCGAAGAAAGCACTTGATAAGGCTTTGTTGCTAGGGTAGTTTACTTAACACTGTATAAATAGCTTGTATCGCCCGGCCAAGGTATAGCTCTTTCAAGAAGTAGGCGTAGTGGTCTAGTTCTGGTTCTTGTGGAATACCTGTAGTAGTAGTCCTGCTCGAGTTAAGTGATAGTCTTCTTATTCTTATCAGTAGACCAGTAATTAT
Source organism: Musa itinerans (assembly GCA_001649415.1). Classification (NCBI taxonomy): domain Eukaryota; kingdom Viridiplantae; phylum Streptophyta; class Magnoliopsida; order Zingiberales; family Musaceae; genus Musa; species Musa itinerans. Next base: position 199,234 of record LVTN01000322.1, read on the forward strand.
AAGTGCAGATGCAAGCTTAGAAGCGGGAATAGAAGTTGTATAAGTAGCTTGGCCCGTTGCTTGGCTGTTGGCGTAGAGAATTGCCTGGCTGGTAGTCCTGTTCTTGTTCTAGTCTTCATGCCTTGTGTCAGTTGCCAGAGGATAGCAAGTGGAAAGGGATGCTTCAAGTCGAGGTAAGAATGTAACTAAGTTGTAAAAGAATTAATATAGTAGTAGTCCTAGTGTAGTTCAGGAGTGGAAATAGAAAGAAAAGCTGTATTAGTTTACCCTAGTTTCATCTGTTTGTTGGAACAGTAAACCCGGATTCTGTTTATTCCCCAAGTCCTGGGTTTTGGAGCCTTAGCCTTGTTTCAAATCCTTAGTTTTATCCTGTTCTTGTGATAGTGCTCTCCAGTAAGAAAGGAAGAATTTCACTCAGTAATTTCATTCAGTAGTAGCAGGGGAGCAAGTATACGAGTTGTTAAGAGCCAGAGTATAGTCTTAGTTTACAGAGGATAGATAGGCGAATTCAGTGAATAGTTGACAGAGCCGAGCCTGTAGTTTATGAGTAGAATCCCTAACTAGTAGTAACAGTAGGAGTCGCTGGCCAAGGAACAGATAGACAAGTGGGTCAAGGTAAGAAACATAATAATAGGATGGAGCTAGGGAGTAACAGCCTTAACCGGGCAAAGCAACTAGACTGAAACAAGTAACAACTAGAATCAAACTCACCCCAATCAGACTTAAACAGTCCACACAACGCCTGAACCCTTGATACAACAAACAAGACTGATACTAAGTGCTAGGCAGGATGAAACCACTGTAAACCAGTCTTAACTCACTTACCGCTAAGAATTCCACTAGTCAGTAAAGGAATTGAACAAGCCTTTCTACTGGCAAACTGGCCTACTATCTTTACTCTTCCCCAACTTATAGGCCTCTGAGAGCCTACCCTTAGCGTAAAAGTGTTCATTCAATTAGAGTGTGGGTGTTTGGTGCAGGAATAGTTGTCGAGCTGGGGCAATCAGATAGTCTCCTAGAATTAAGAGAGTATCCCTGGAATTATCGAATGAAACTTCAACCGAGTCTTAACTTCCCGCGCGCAACTCCAAATCTGCTTTCTTGCCTTTACTAAGACAAGGGGCCCTTATTGTAAGTTGTTACTAGATGCAGCAGTTATCCTTTTGAAAGATAGAATTAACATATATTGGAATGCTCCTGACTTTAGTATGGGCCAAGTCACTTATAATGTTTAGCGGCAGGAAGTTTCCCGAGTTGCCTCGCTCACTACTAGCAGGAATAGAGTGAATCCAGAGGGAGTTGGCAAAGGATCTGAACCTGGCATTAATTAGAAGGGCGGAGGCCTATATAGTCAGTTGGGAGAGCCAAGTACAGTTGGGGCAGTAGTAGTTCTCATATGACCCATCTGAAGCATCTAAGGCTACTAATATACTTCAAAGTAGAACAGCCAGAATTCGAAAGTGTACTCTAAGCCAACTAACATGGATTTCTTGTAGATGCTAACTCTGCGGATGCTGCTGATGCTTACTCCCCTCCTGTTCCTTTGATACAGCTGAAGATCCCGTAGGATATACCTTGCCCACCTCTCCGTAGTCAACTAATTCCTCTTTCTTACTAGCACTCCTAGCCTTACTATTAAGCTTGCAACTTCCGAGCCTTACAATTAAGCTTCAAACTAGGGATTTCACCCATTAACTTCCCGCTTCGTCACTAACTAATTAAGTACTAGTGGGATTATTACTTAACTCCCCCAACAAACAACTCTTTGCTTAGGCCTACAACCAACCGGCGTGCTCAGGGTAGTAATTCATTCTTTCCTCATTAGTTGCCAGAGGATAGGTGCATAGAGTTTAGCAGAGCCCCTTATTCGTTGTTCCCTTATTGTAAGTTGTTGAATCCATTACAGGCTACCGAGCCGAGTATACGAGTTGGGGCAGGGACAGAATATCTTCCTTCACGGGTGTTCAAGCCCTCTTTCTCTAAGTTTCAGCAAAGAATCAAACTAGAAACTCCAAATCAGGTCTTCCAGCTACAACTTACTAGAAAGGCTTCTTCCCCGGTCTTCAACTAATACTCATTGTTCTTCCCCAAAGCCAACAACAAGAGAGGAAGCCGACCACAACTCTTGCTACAAATAAAGGCCTACCCACACTAGATCTATACGGGAGAAATTCCATTCTGAACTTCCGTACTATAAGGAAGGGGCCGGAATTATAAGTACTGGCTGCTTTAAGATAGTAGTCTGCTTAGACCTAATAAGCTCTGTAAACAGAAAGACACTCCCACGCCAACTGAACCCTCAATTCTTAAAGGAGAAAGCACTAGTTTGGTTACTGGCAAAGACAAAGAGAGGCCAAGCAACTACGGCTGCCAGGAAAGCTGTCTAGTCTGCAGTGATAGTTTAGATCGGAAAGAGATATGATAGTTTAGAAAGAAAGGAGACCGGGTTGACCCCTCAACAAGTAGTAGTCTAAGTAAGGGACAGGATCAGTTGCCGAATCAAGATCTTCTGCAGTAGTCGTTGCTTGGCTAGAGAGAATCTGCAGTGAGAGGAGAGGTCGTCAAGGAGGATAGAGTTGGGATTGACCCTGGAAGAAGGAATTTCACTCAGTATGGAAAGAGTTCAGCTAATACCAATGAGAATGAAAACAAGTAGTTCAAGGCCAAGCAACTAAGTAAGCCCTTAAGTAATTGCAAGTATATACAATAAATAGACTTAATGGCGGATCGAGTGAAGTCGTAAAGAGAAGAAGCTTCAATTATAGTTAGGCAAAGGAAAGTAGGAAGGAAAGTAGGAATGCACATGTTACTAATAGCTACGTTGTTGGGCGGTTATCCATTTCATCTAACTCCGGCTCCCATATCTCTCAATTCTATCCTATTGCTCCCTTGATGCCGGGGAAACTGAATCCTTTGCCGGGTATTGAGATGGAATAGCTACCCTAGTGCTCTTAACCAACCCATAGTGCTCCTGCCGCCCCATGTTAGTATACGCTTGGACTCTATTAATTAGACAGCCTTTTACGCCCCTAGCCCTCTGATCTTGCTCCACTGATCTAACTGGTGTTGGTGTGGGTAAGATAGGTAGGTAGGTTCGGGAGACAATGAAATACCTGTAGTTGTGGCAATCAGATCCTCTGAACCAGGGAAAGTCGTTTCATAATTTGTTTAATGTGAAGGAAAGCTGAAGTCGTTTCATGATTTGTTTAATGTGAAGGAAAGCTGTATGCAGTGATAGTTGAGTCTCGTGGATAATCCCCAGTGCCATGCCAGTGCGAGTGAGAGTTTGACCCCAATATCCCAATAAGGCCTTGTTGCGGCGGAGTGAAATCAGATCTTTCTTCCCTTGGAGTGGAATTCATACTTTGCTCCTATTTCTGACCTTCAAGTTCCATTAAGTAAACTCTATTCTTATTATTAAAGAAGTTACCAACTACTCTAGACTGTTCTAGGAAGAATCAATTCTATGCTTTTCAGCGGGAAGCTCTTCTTCACAGGAGATGCAGCGGGAATAGAAGCTGTGCTAAAGTCATTTACTCGAGAATCAGCCATGAAAAAGTAAGCTTCGGATCAACAAGCTTAGGAACACAAAAGGTATTGGTATTAGTTGGTTGCCCTAATTTGAGGCAAGGAAGCGAGGGATTTGAAGTCCATTCGTTTTAACTAAACTAATTCTCATGCTTCTATGCGATACTTCTTGAAACTAGTCCTGACGAATAAGTTATGGTGTAACCGGATTCAGTAGCTTGTATGCTCATATTCTTTCTCTTATTCTTCTAGAGGAGAACGGATTCCAGAGAGCGGATTCCACTCGCCCAGCAGAGCCAGAGCCAGCAGTAACAAGAGAATCCTTAGTGCACGAAGGAGAGTACGGAGAGGCTCCTGTTAGCGCCCCAAGATCAGAAACAGAGGAATGAGTGAGATCCGATAGAATGAGGTCACACTTCGTGCAGTGCTCTTAACTAACCCAGTAACCAATGCTATAAGGCAAGCGGAGTATACAAAGGCAAGAACAGCGAGGTGAAGAATTCCACATTTTCTTAGTTTACCATGGCTTAAAGTTGGGGGTGAAGCTGTTCCTAGGCAATTACATTCTATAGTTGACTTTCCTCGCACCGTTCCGATACGAGCCCATCTTTAGTTTAAAGCTGCCCTTTCCTCGCCCTTAACAGTACGAGCTTTTGTTTCCTTTCCTCGCACCCGAAGGCATAGAGAGATAGAAACAAATTAATATAACTTAATGAGCTATGAGCTAGTCCAGTATTTGAGAGCTTTTGTTTCCTTTCCTCGCACCAATTACTTAAGGGCTGGAAATCAATCGACTTCGGGACTTACCGCTTCTGAGAAAACGGATATTCCAGCTTTCCTTCCTGCTTACTTCACCTATTATTCTGAAGCTTACTTCACCTATTATTCTGAAATAGTAGTTCTGCTGAGAACACATGGTTGTTTACTTATATCTTATTAAACGGAGTTATTACAATTTCCGTTTTCGACGTATACAAAGGAAAGACCCTGAAACAAGGTTAGTTTTATGCAACTTACAATAAGGGCTTAATAGAAGGGCAACTCCCTTATAGCACAACTAATCATTCTTCAACTTCAACTTTAGCCACGGAGTCTTCTCTCGCAGACAACACAGGCACTGCTTCTAAATAAGATGATCCTAGAGCAGGACTGGGAATTGACTTGAGAACTGGGCAACACGCTCCTCCGCCATGAACACAGGACTAGGTTGTCAAAGCCATTAGATACGTTGAAACAAGGGGCCAAGCAGGCATACCAGAGTGAGATTAGCTAGTTTACAGAGGAAAGAGCTGTTCTTGTTTAATCCCGAGCAGACTTATCATCAAGTAAAGAAGCCTGAGCCAGTTAAGGTAACTATCACTTGCCATAAATTGTTAGTAAAGATGAAATGGGGGTTTCCAGTTACTTTCTTACAGAATTTCACTATACCGGGCTTCCACTCCGCATCTCTACTTGATTTCTTCATTAGTTGACAGAGGAGAGAGAGGCAAGAAAGAGGAGTTAATTACTAGGGAAGAGGTAGGCAAGAAAGGGGAGTTAATGACTAGGGAGTTCAAGAGATATGTATTAGTATCGGAAGAGGTATGTATGAGTCTCGGAAGAAAGAGTTAAGAAAGAGGAAAGAAAGGGTTAACTGGAGTTAGTGTATTTGTAGAGGCTTTCAGCACCTTTTTAAGAGAGAGATCCTGAAATTATAAGTACTGGTCGAGTTTGAGTTTCTTACCGATAGTACTGCTCCTGCACTTAAGTAAATTGTAGCTAGTGGAATTCTTGAGAAAGGAATGGAATTAGCCTTATATTAAGTCGGAGAGGTCGGACTAAGTAACAACTGCTACTAACACCTTTGTCGGTTAAGTAGCCGGGCTTGATTTCTTTCTTTCAACGGGCTCCTGCCGCTACATAGTAGTAGTTACTCTCGGCTGGTGGTTTACTTACTCGGCTAGGGTAGTTTACTGACTTTTGAGGTTGAAAGTACAAATCTAAGAAATGAAAAAAAGACGAAATAAAACAAAGATTTCTCATATACTAACTAAGTAGACATTTAGAAGTGAAAAACATAGGATAATTGAATATAAGAAAACAACAGATGAAACAGCCAATCAGAATTGAGTTCTAGGAACAGAGGCAGAAGATAACTGGAGTACTGGCTTTGAGGGTAGGGATAGTTGCCCTAGGTAAGTATAGGAACCATAGGTATAGAATCACTTGTTACTACTCAATAACAGAGGTGGGCAAGGTAAGCAGTTAAGTCAGAAGGAGAGTAGCCAGCAGCTTGTTGAAAGAAGTCTTAGTTGACTCGGCTAAAGGGAAGGGAGTTCCAATGAATAAGTGAAGCCGGTAAAGCCCTAACTGCTCTGCTACAAAGAGGAGAGAAAGCTAAGCTTGTTTCAAGAAGAGAAGTATTTGTTGTCCAAGTACTGTATTCGTCTTAGTCGGCGTTAGTAACATTCCAGTCCGGAACAAGTCCTCATGAAGATAGAAAACTACTGATCTAAAGTCAAGTGTTGGTGTTAGTATTAGAAGAGATCAACTATTTCGAGTACCAGAGTGGAAGTTTAAGACCTTATTCTCTTTGACCGTATTCTCTTTGTATTTGTATTTATGAATACCGACCCTGCAGATGAGAACGGGAACTGTAGTAGGAATCCATTGGGGGGCGAGTGGAGTTGAGGCAATCATCTATTTGCTATCAGCCAAGTCACGTATAATGTGTAGTGGCGTCTGCTTGCCCTTGCTTCCTAACCACCTGCTCTTTCTGTCCTACCTCGATACCTCTTTCTGTCCTACCTCGATACGCGGTGTGGTCAAAGTGGTCAACAGATTGTTCTGCTCTAGTTTAGAGCCTACATGTTACAGTTCTAGTTGCATCCGTTTTCCTACTGGTGGTACTGCCCCTGTTCGAGTGATAGCAATAATCCCGGTAGTCCAGTTATTGGTCTAAAGTAAGAATAAAACCAGTAAGTAGAAGGCTATGAAGACCTAGAATCATTGGAGTTCCCCGCCCCGCCTCGGTGTGTAATAGATAGGGACTTCGCCTAGTAGTGCTATTAATTGAAAGTTCCAGTACTTATAATTCCAGGCAACTACATCTCCAGTTCCAGTTCTTGTTCTTGAGATATAGTAGTTAAGGTTTTCTTCTGACTTTCTGGGTTTCCACCTTATCATTTGTAGTACCTTTCTGCGAGGGAAGTTATTGGACTCAGATCTCTAGTAGTCCGTTTTCATTCTAAGATATGGGTTTCAAATGCACTAATTAATTGCCAACTCCTACCGTCGAACACAGCACTTGTAGTTGGGGCTGTCAACCTATATTTGCTCATTTCGGCTTGGCTGAGTGAAATCTATTATTGGAATGATTTGTTTACTTGAGATCAACTCAAGAAGTATTAGGTAAAGGAAGCCCCTATTTATTAAGTCTTGACCGATGCTATAGTGCAGTAGCTTGCCCGGGTAGCAAGTAGTAGAGTAGTTAAGAGCCAGAGGATAGGATTAGTTTACAGAGGAGAGAGAGGCAAAGGAACAGGCGCAAGTAGGAGTCCTGCTCCAGCCCTAAAGTTAATGGTTAGAGTTTCTGTTTCATCCCTTGTAGAAGAAGTTGGTGTTGGCTAAAGTAAGTAAAGTAGATTTCCCTACTCTTATCTTATATTAAAGTCAGAATTAAGGTATAGATAAGAGGATAGATATTTGCTGTTTTGTTTCATCGAGCCCAGAGCAGAGGTGGGCAAGTAGGAGCATGATTAAGTTGGGGCGAGCAATGGAAGTATTGATTGGCGGGCATGGATTCCTATTCTTACTTGATAGTTAGTGATTCCTATTCTGACTGGATTGTTAGTCAGTGGGGGAGAGCTGCTCTAGTTTCATTCTTGATGAGTTGCCTGCGGTAGATGAGCCTGAGTTCACAGAGCATAAGTTTCAGTCGAGGTCTGTTATGAAAGTATAGGAATTGACCCAACTAGTATACGAGTAGTAGAATCAGTAGTTGTAGCCAGTGTCTAGTACTAAGTCCCTAGTATTAGTATAGATACCTCAGTAAGGTGTTGGTTCTAAAGTAAGGTTAAGGAAGGCTACTAGGTTAGTTGGTCAAGATCAAAGATGCTGTTCGAGTGAGAAGTCACTCTTGTCTGCTTGTCTATCCGTTCCTTGGCCGGGCACTTATTATTCTCTTTCAACTCATTCTACTAGTCGTTGCTTGGTTAGCAGTTACTTGCCTAGTGTCTTGGCTTGTTCTGAACTTGTAAATGACATCTTTTCGTAGGGGCCAACCAGTACTTAAGTTCAGGCAGGATTCTATGGAATTATAAGTCCAGTACTTAAGTTCTTGAATTCTATCTTTTATAAGAAAGAGAACTGATTCAACAAGGGAAGGGGTAAAACCATCATTGGAACTGGAGATTATCTCTAAGATTCAAGCAAGAACAAGAGCAGGAGCAGGATCAGACTAAGTTGTCAAAGAAGGATCTGTTGCCGAAGCAAGAGTTGGATTTATAGAAAGATATGGATCAGGATCCGGCTTTGAAGACCTAAGTGAAAGTTATTAAGTTGTGGAATCCAATGACTGAAGACCCCTTTTTCGCCTATGGGACTCCTTTTCGCAGGGGAGATACCATTTCATCTTTGATAACGGAAGTGGGATCTTGGGCAACTATGAACTTCATTCTGACTTGCGGAATAAGGATCTGATAACGCTCCTATTACTTCATTCTGACTTGCTCCTCTGGCTCATCCACCTTTTCATAACTATTGATTGCTCATCTACCATACTGATACTGCTTGCAACTAGACCTTCTCCTTAGGTACTCCAAATAACCTTGTATAACTCTTGATCATATAACTAGAACTCTTGATCATATAACTATATCCTCTTGCTCCTCTCCTCTCTGCTAACTTAATGAGGCTTATCTACTTACCTATGGCAACTATGAAAAGAATGAGGCTAATCTCACTCTGCCTACTAGACTAAAGTAGTGACACTAGGCTTCCTTCTCCAAAGTAGGAATGAAACTCGGAAGTAAGAAAGTGAGAATGAAAGTAAGTGACTTGGCTCTAGTATTATTACTTAAGAGAACAGAACGACTTCTCTATTTACTACTTGCCGAACACAAGTACTTAATCCTATCCGTAGTCAACTAATGCCAAACAGGTAACCAACAAGCACCGGCAACTACTAGATGGATTCAACTCAGTTAAGCGTTATTGTAAACCTTGCCAAACCCTGTAGTGCTTCTTCTGCTTGCCAAACCCTGTAGTGCTTCTTCTGATGAATAAAAGGTATGAAACTGGAAGCTGGCAACTAAGTAAGAAATTCCTACTTCTGGACTACTTAGTTCAATTCTGAGTCTCCTACTTACTCGTTTAATTCTAACTTGAGAACCAGACCTTATAGTAATTCACTACTACTACTGGCACTTAATAATTCCACCCTAGACTTCTTATGGAGGCCTACACTATGGCGATGGCGACTTAATATAAGGGCCTCTGGACTCTGGACTACTCGTTTACAAGTTTGGGATTCCACTGGAACTAGAGCAGTACTTGCACCCTTCACTTCCCTTGAAGACCCAACAACTACAGATGAAACAAGAACAAGAGCTAGACTACATGAAACTAGGGATTACACTCGAACAAGAACAGGACTTGCACCCGACCCCCCGATTTAAGGATCCTAGCCCCGGTTGAAGCCTGTTTCTCACTGGTATCAGGCTTTGAAGCACTTGTTTTCAGTCCTAGTTTGGGTAGCTCCATTCTGAGGCATATGGTTTTAGACCTTAGCTCCCTGGGCAACATCCCATACTATAACTACCCAGTATCAGGCTTGAACGCTTATTAGTAGTGGTTCCAGTCTTGAACTACTTGGTTTCATTCTTTGTATTTCTTTTTTGATTCCTACTTTCCTTATTCCGAGTCTACTTAGTGGAATTCTTCCTTAACTACTAGCTCACACCTCCTTAGCTTCTTACTAGCTCACCTCTAGGTCTTCTCACTAATACATAGCTGTGAGGGGAATTAATACCAATGAGTTAGTACCGCCGCTACCCGGTTTGGTTCCGTAACTACCTCATTCAAGCCTGTAACTCAATAGCTTCATTCCAAGCAGTACCAAGTGAAGCCTATAACTACCCAATATCAGGCTTAGCAACAGTGGTTTTAGACCTTAACTCCCTGGTTTTAGTCTTGGAGTCAACCAAACAACGGGGAATCGATAGGCAAGGGTTAAGTAAGGGTTCTAGACCATGTAAACCCAACACAGGAACTTAATTACTGGAACTACCGGTAGCTACCTCTGGCAACAATGAATTGAACCCTCTCGGCTACAATACCTATGGCAATTGTGAAACTATTAAAAGAATGAGGCAACTATACATAGCTCCTATTAACTTCTTTCGACTCTCATCTCATCTAACTAAGGCTCAGATCATCTCTTTTCACAACTTAATAACTTTCTCCGGCAAGCAACGGATAATGTTGCACTAAAGGGCCGCTAGTGCCACTTAATATAAGGCTTATCCCATATCTTAGGCTCCTCTACTAATGGCTCCTATACAAATCTCCCTCTCCTCTGGCTCCTAACGCTTGTCTCTTTGCTTTGAGTCCAATCTCTGACCTTTGAGTGAACCTAGGCTCCAATACCTCCGGCTCATATAACTCTGGCTGCCTGCCCACTTGCTACTGGCTCTGCTCTACTTGCATTCTTGTTTGTAGTGGTTTCAGGCTGTTCTGCTAGACTGGCCCCGCGCTCTTGTAGTTAATAGTTTCAGTCTTGTTGCTAGGTATTTGGTTCCTGTTAGCACATGGTTAAGTCTTGCTACTAGTGGTTGAAGTCTTAGAAGAGAGGAGATACAGGGAAGACTTAAGAAATAGTAATTAATACCACTACTAGGTTTTCTGTCTTAGTCTTCACAGTGGAATTATCACTTTACGAATAGCTCACCCTAGCCTTAACAGCTCCACTCTTTAACTGACTGGGTGAAGTCTTAGTACCACACTAGTAGCATTCTAAAAGTAAGCATCAAAGACCCACTTGCAACAGGCTCGGAGCCAGGGGAGCAATTCTTTCACTACCCGGTTTCGTTCTACCGCTGCCCTGTTTCATTCTGCCTAGCACTAGTAGTAGTCTTAGTCAGTGTGGTTGTGTTTCAGGCTCGCTGGCAGGGGTTTCAGAATGAGTATACTTAGCTACAGTCTGAGAAGCAGTGATCTCATTCTCACACTACCCAGCATCAGGCTCGGAGTTGTTGGTAACTGATTAATTGCCCTAACTACCTAGCAGTAGGCTTGCACTCACCGGTATCAGTCCTGTAGTTACTTGTTTTAGACCTTAGCTACATAGCACCAGTCCCGTTCGTTAGCCAGTGGTGTCAGACTTGGTACTACTACTTTCATTCTTTGACTCCTTAGCTCCTTAGCATCGGTTTCAGGAAGTAAGTAATTGGCGCCCTTATATTAAGTCGGGTTTGAGTCTGGTAGTTAGTGGTTTAGGTACTATAGGATCAGGTTTCTTTCTTAAACTAGTGAGTTGAATTCTTACCCTTTCACTTCGGGCTTACTCCTTGCCTAGTAGTGGGCTTCTGGGAAGACTTAATAAATGGAGTTCTATCTCTTAATCAGGGAAGACTTCAGAAATAGGGACTCCTTAACTCTTGAGTTGGTCTCTTACTTTCTACCACATGAGTTGGTATCTTACTTGAAACAAGAACTCCCGGCTCAGCTAACTATCCCTCTGCTCTGTAAACTAATACAGATGCCACTGGACCAGATCACTATTTGTCAACTGACTAGCACTTGTATCAGGCTTGGAAGCACTAGTTGAAGTCTGGTTGCCAACCCCTAATGACAGGGATAGTGGGGGCACCGCATCAGTCTTATAATACATAGCTTCAGTCCCATACTGAGCAGTGCCATTCCCCAACTCCATAGCTGCAGTCCCATACCGAGCAGCAGTGGGTGAAGTCTAAGTAGCACCCGTATCAGGCTTAGGTGCAGTGGTTTCATTCTTGCTTACAGTGGTTGCATTGGTTGTAGCCTCGTTAGCACATGTTGGTGCCTTGTCGCTGGGTGTACTAGTCCTGTTGCTACTTGTCTCAGTCTTGTTGTTGCCGGTTCCATTCTCTCGAATTATAATAAGGGCTAGCTCCAGTCCGAGCACTTGAACAACACACCCATACTAACTATACCCAGCATCAGTCCGAGTAGCACTTGTGTCAGCCTGATCGGATCTAGTTGGATTCTTACCTTTCTTACCGCTGAGTGGAATACCGAGTTTAGTCTGGTCTTTGAACCCTGCCTCCCTTGCCTACTGGTTTACAATAAGGCTTAACCAAGTTGAATCAGCAGTTGCATTCTTGTCCTCACCAGTTCCCGAACACAGGACTTAGTATTAGCTTGTCCCGACCTCTTTTCCAGTGTCACTTCTGTAATTCTGTATTTATGGTTGATTTCTTTCCTCTCCTTTGCCTCTGCCAACAATTCTGAATTCTTATCTTAGTGCTAGATGTGGGGAATCAGTGGTCGAGTAACAGACTTCAGGGAAGACTTCAGAAATAGGGGCTTACTACTGGACTACAACTTACTAGCTCTACTCTTTAACTTGGCAGCTCCATTCCAAGACTTGGTTCTGATGTGGACTAGTTTGAGTCCGACGAATTATAATAAGGGCTAGCTCAATTCTATCCCTGATTAGCCCCATCCTATGCCTTGCTAGCTCCGTTCTCAGTAGCCCTAGTTTCAGTCTGAGGTGGAAGTAGTCAAGCCTTACACTACTGAGTGTGAGTCTTACTTGCACTAACATCAGAACTTAATATAACCGGCACTGCTTTAAGTCCTGCTAGCACTGGTTCTTGTTACTAGTGGTTTGAGCCTGATGCTGCCCGGGTTCAGTCTATCCCGCTAGGCTCACTTCTCATCTCAGTCTGCCCAGCACTGGCTTAAGTCTTAAAAGAGTTAGTTCCCTTCTGTGACTGCTGATTGATAGGCTTACTTCTTAGTTTGATTCGCTAGGGCACTGTTCCAATCTGTCACTACTGAGTTGAAGTCTGAGTAACACGGGTTTCATCCTTCTACTGCTTAGTTGGATTCTTGGCTTCATTCTCAGTCTACCCGGTTTCCTTCTTGTCTTTGCTAGCTCTACTCTTGGACTACCTGGGTGAATTCTAACCTTGCCTCTATCTTCTCTGGCTCATCCAACTTCAATCTAACTTACTTCATGAAGACCTCTGGCTACAAATACAGACTAAACTAGGGATTCCACTAGGGATTCACCAAAAACAAGAAAAGTACTGGCAACCTCAACTATACTTGAAACTTAACTGTCAACTCCCTTACACTGGACTACCACTAGTTGGACTACTACTTGGACTACTACTTTTAGGGGCAGAAATTATAAGTACTGGAGGGATTCAACTCACAGTTGACTTAATTGCTTCCACTTATGCTCTTTCTTTGAACTCTTGCTTGGCTCTTCTCTTTATATAGTATAAGATCTCATTTAGTTGGGTTTCATCTACTGTGTCCGTAGACGGGTTTACAAAGTGGTTTTTTGGCGAGCTATGGTGATTATTACTTTGTTAAGTCTACTAACTACTCCCAACTTAATATAAGGGCCGAACTCAACTCACTCCTTACTCATAACTTTAAGAACAGCTTGCTGCCCCAAGCCGGCCAGTTCCATCTCTTCTTTCTGCGCGTATCAAGTGGAGTATCTGACAAGTAACTACTGAGTAAACTCCCTAGCACTAAAACACAGGACTGGGAAAAAGGCTTTTCTACCGAGAAACCGGAGAAGGATATTAATCATCAACAGGAAACAGAGGCAGAGGCTAAGAAGACAAAAACAGCCAAGCTCTACTGCTTTAGAGGCAAATTACTACTATCAAGAAGGAGCTAACAAGCAGACTCGCCACGTAGCCCTGTTGTATAGGCTTCCAATTCCTACTTTCAAACAAGTGATTCAAACAAGTGAAAGGAGTGGGCTAGTAGTAGTAGTTATATGACCCGGGGCTCCCAAAAACAGGACTTTCGACTTCCCGAGCTTCTGTTGAACTTGCTAGCTCAGCTCCTGAAGCTAGTGTTCGCGACTTAATATCAGGGAAACTCATTCTTTCATTCTACCTTTCAAACAAAACTTCCCTTTCCCCCTGATGCTTATGATCTTATTTCCTCTTTGGATTCAACAAGGGATGAAACTATGGATTCCACAAGTGCCAACCTCTTTTCCTTGGGAAACTCATACTTTAACAGTCAGTACTACTACAACTTATGAATCAACTGAACTTGCTTCTCTTGTAACACCTGATTTAGAGTTGCTGGTCTATTACTTGAAACTTTCACTCCTGGCTCTGCCAACTTCAATCTAGGGCAACTACTCCAGATGCAACTGGGGATTAAGAATCTACTTAACTGTAAACTCGAAACTCCCCTTCCTGCTGAAAAGCCTTTTACTCAAGGGTTGGATTCTATAACTACTGATACGGGGAATCGGTAGGCAAGGGCAGATTATTAATCTGGTCTTTGACCACCCTGGTTTCCATTCTTTGACTTACTGGCTCACACAGGACTTTAAGAAACCTTTCACTTAATCTTTCACTTGACCACTTAGTTCTATCAAACCTAACTTTCAGACTTAGAGCTACAGCACCAACACCCGAAACAAGACTTTCAGACGAAACTGGGGCAGCTATTGTTCCTAGGCAAGTAGACAACTAATTGAATTCTTGCACTCCTGAGTTTCATTCTGACTTGATAACTGTAACTGGGGAGTTAACTGGCACTGCTCCTACTGCTTGGGAATCATATTTCTATTCTTTCTGGACTACTACTACCTAGATTATACTCTAACCAGAACAGGACCACTCTACTGCACCTAGAGCTACTAACAAAGAATTGCACTCGTAAGTAGTAGAAGAGACAAGAAACTATGGCTGGGTAAGAGAAGAAGTGAACCTTTCTTTAATAGTAAGGGAAAGCCAACAAACTGACTATAGGGCCTACCTCTTCTCTGGCTCTGTAAACTAATAAAGAAATCCACTCACACCATTAACTTAAGGGCTGGACCCGGACTCTAATCTACCTCTGGCTAAAATACCAATCCTCTTGCTATGAAATCAGTAAAAGAAAGAAGTAACATCAGTAACACTTACCGCACCCCTGGTATAGGATTAGTTAGCTCCATTCTAATTCTTCCACTTCTAGACCTTTCTCCCTTAATTCTTCTCTGGCTCTTGCAACTAACCACTCCTCTTCGACTTAATAGAAGGAAAGTAAGAAATTGGTGCGCCAAGTCCTTTGTGAGCAAGTAAGTAAGTATAAGGCTAAAACACACCTATGACTTGAAACCTGCATTCCAGTTCAGATATGAGAATGAAACAAGTAAGTACCAGAAATTATAAGTACTGGTCACTTGTATATAAGAGGCCATCTCTTCTCTTTACTAACAATAAAGAACAAGACTCCGGCTCCAGCTACCTCAGGCTACAAAGGATTGCTCATCTACCTCTGGCAACAAATGATTGTACTGCTGACTCATCTCTGCTAACTTCATTCGGATCCGATACCTCTGTAAACTAGGGATTACTTGATCGACTTACTATAAGGGCGACTTAGTCGGCTCTTGCTACTAATACTTATGCAACTACCTACTTGCTGGGGGCAGTAAACCAGGGCGACTACTCGTTGGGTCAAGAACTCCACTTGAAGAATCGATCTCTTCAGTACGACTTTCCACTCTGAACTTCCCGCCTCCACCTCGACTATGTCTCCCATACCTCTCAAATCCATTCTTCAGTCAAACTCGCTGCTGCGTCAGCCAGTGTCTCCCTATATCCTCCTTGCCCACCTCTGTTAGAGAGTCAACCGGTATTCTATACACAGTAGCTTTGGCTTCCTTTCGCCAACACCCTTAACACCCTTATACCGCACAGCTTCAGGTGATTCTCTTTCTTCCCTAGCTTGCCTACTTGCCAACTGGGTTCAATTCTTTGATTTAGTGGTTTCATTCTAGATCTCCCTTGGTTAGTGACTTCTATACCTCTGGGGCTCACTTTCATTCTTTGACTCACGGGTGGAAGGCTGCCTATGCCTAGTATCAGTCCTGTGTGCAGTGTTTCGTTCTTGCTGGTACTGGTTCGATTCTTTAATGCACTGGTTTGGTTCCGAGTAGGAGTCGTTTTAGACCTTAACTCCCCAGCTCCAGAGCACCGGTATCAGCCAGTAACACCTAAGCTACAGTCCTAGCAGCTCTGGTTTAAGTCTGATCGGTGTTAGCTGCATTCTCTCACTCCTTCGCTCCCGAACAAAGAGTGGAACTAGTAACTACCAGAATGCAACCACTGAACCAAGGAATACAAAGGATGAAACCATGTGTTAGTAACATGGAACTAGTATCTATAGAATGTAACTAAGTAGTTTCAGAATTCAGCAAGGTGTAGTCTCAGAATTCCACTCAGCAGCCTAAGAATTGCCCACAGGGAGGAAGAATGACGGAATACCCAGACAGAGGATGATAAGTTAGAACGTGTTTATTACTTACCCTGCCGGCTTCTCACTTGTAGCTGACCCACTTATTCTATTTCTTGCACCAACACCAACAAGCACCGAATGAACCAGTAAAGCCTAACAAAACCAGGAATTTTCATAAGTATTCGGAGTTGAAGATCAAGTATTGTTTGGTCATTAGTAGTTACTTGTACGCAGTCAACACTGGACCAGTCCCATCTTCATCATTAATTGATTCTGACCGGAACCCTTCTCCTGCCTATGCTTATTCTCGCACTGGCAGCTTGAACACCTTCTTTTGAGTCGCGGTAAACTCATTGAACGGAGAATTCCCTATCAAGCAATAAAGCACCTGAAAACCCCCCTATGATCCATTTCCTACCCAGGATAGAGCTTCCTCTTTTGTATAGTTCCTTTACTTAATGATAGCTCGCTCGAACAAGTAGTAGATCCCCACAAGCCCTTTCTTAGTTGAGTTAACATAAAAAAGGGAGTCTTCTTGTATATAAGGGGGGTTAATTAGAATAACTTAGCTGGCGATGAAAACTTGACCACTTCCTTTACTACCCTTGATCAAACTTAACTGATTGTGTCGGTGCTTTTGTTGAAAGTAACCGTAGAAAGATTAAGATAACGAAGGTTGTATAGACCACCAAGGTAATGAACTGGAAACCATACTCCAAGCGAATTAGCTTCAGAAGTAGATCATGAAATCAGTAAATTCCATTCTTAAAGCAACAAAATCATCAGCTAGATCATAAGTTGGGATCAGGAGATGGATTAGATGCAGTGCCAGTTAAGTCTACTCGATCATAAGCGGGATCGGGTACATAAGCATAAGATAGATATGGATCATCAGCGGGATGAAGATCTCAAGCTAGATCAGTATACTCAGCAGGAACAGTAGCATAAGCAGTGAGTTCGAAAGGTCAGGTCAACAGCAAGTAGGAAATCAAGAATATAGGAAATATAGAATATAGGACATGAGAAATAGATCACCTAGTTACTTGGCCCCTACTTTATTATATCTCTTCTTATTAGAGTTAAGTAGAAGGCTTTTCAGCTGGAAAGGAAGAAAGAAAAAGAGGTGGGCAAGGAAGGAATAAAACTCGGTAGTGGAAGGCTTTAACCAGTAGCTAAGGTCTCTCACAAGTGCATCTCATCCTGATGCTAGTGATAAAGAAACTCATATGTCCAAGTCCTGTGTTTGCCACTAAAGACAAGATTCAACTCAAAACTCTGGGGATCGAACTGATACTAACAATAATGGAGCTACTGGAAACTAGGCTGACTATCCTGACTTTGGTTCTGCAGCTACTGATCCCAAGGCTGACTATCCTGACTTTGGTTCTACAGCTACTGATCCCCAGGCTGACTATCCTTACTTTGACTCTTTAACTGGAACACTCGGGATTGGATTGAACCCTTAACTAGGGATCTCACACTACAACTATAGCACCAAACTTTGACTTATTGTGCACCGTTACTATTGAACATCACTTTTACTTATAGCACCGTTACTATTGAACATCACTGGTCAAAACTTCGTTACAACTAAAGCTATGGGGCACTAACTCCTTATTCTTATTCCTCCGCTACTCACCTAAAACCCTATGCTTACTTTTGAGTCTTCAACTACTGATCCCGATTATGTATTTTGCCCTTCTAAGGCTTATTCCACTGCTTCTAAGACAAAAAGGGGTTGTACTTAATAAGACTTAACCCTTTACTTATTATAATAGCACTAGGGGCGGACTGGTGTTACTTCTTTTTCTGCTTTAGCTACTGGCTTTGAGTCTCTAGTTTGAGCTCGGGAACGACTTATAAATACTCTCTTTGCTTTAATTCGACGACCACTACTAAAAGAATTCAATAAAGAATTGATGTTTACCTTACTAACAAGGGCTAACACAGCGCCTAACACGACTTAAACTCACAAGTCAGAAAGGTAAGAATGAAAAGTGTTGCGAGGAGTGAGAATGAAAGTAGTGGGTAACAGCCTGAAAAAGCACTAACAACCAGAATTCCACTAAGCAGACTCAGAATCAAACTTCACACCAACTTACTAGAAGGGCTGAACCAAGGGAGTCAAAGACTGAAATGAAGCAGACTAAGAATTGAACTCAACTGAGGAGCGGAAGCCTCTAACTAGCAAACTCAGAATCAAACCACTAAAGAAAAGAATCGAACTAAGGAGTGAACTAGTAGGCAAGTAGTCAACTAAGAATTCCAACTAAGTAGTCAAAGAGTGAAACAAGGTCTGCTCTAGTAGCTGGGTGAACTGGCAGATAAGCAGATAGACAAGTCCAGTAGTGGTCGCTTTAGATGCCTTATAGTGATGGAGTTATAAGTAGATAAGTATAGTAGTAGAGACATGGAAGCGAGAGTTTAAGTTGGCATCAAGAGACAGAGAATTGGGATCAGCAGCTAAAGAGTGAAAGCCAAGAATAGCATGTAACCCCGGAAGTAAGGTGGATATCAAAGATAGATGATTGCTACTGGTTTTTTATTCCTTATATAAAGGAGATATAGGCTAAGGTCTAGTAGGAGCCTTTGTTCTTCGGTTAAGCCTGATTTTCGTTAGTTCTAGCCTTGTTAGAGCAGTTCGAGTCTTGCCAGTGAGGTAGTGAGTCTGTGATTCCCTAGGTAGGTTCTCATTCCCTAGTTGTTGCCCTACTTTCCCTAGTAACGCACTAATAAATATTAGAGAAATGAGCAACTTGAAATAACCTTTAAATACTAATGTAAGTAAACTTAGGACCAATAAAAGATAGAATGCAAGAAAACTGACTATCATTACTTTGATTATTGTAACTAGTAG
This sequence comes from Musa itinerans, assembly GCA_001649415.1. Taxonomy (NCBI): domain Eukaryota; kingdom Viridiplantae; phylum Streptophyta; class Magnoliopsida; order Zingiberales; family Musaceae; genus Musa; species Musa itinerans. Next base: position 218,069 of record LVTN01000322.1, read on the forward strand.
AACCCCGCTCTACAGGCTTCAAGCAAGTAGAAGACCACCTCGTTGCATTCTTAGCCTGACTAGTCCCAATAACTTATTCCACAAGAACTAGGCGAACGGAAATGGATTACTTTTGCACAAGAGAACTCCACTTGGGAATTACCCGCTTGCAGATGACACAGATGAAAGTCGAACCAGTACTTATAAGTTCAGGCCACTGCTTACTTTTGAACTGCATATGATCCAGCGGATTCGGTTGTAACTGTCTCCCTTCCAAGAACTGGGGATTCCATGAAAACAGAGACTGCTCTAACAGCGAGTTGCTTTGCCTTGCTTAGCGCCTGTACTTTATGATTCTTCTGACTCTAATTCTCTTTTCTTCCCCGAAATAACAGTATAAGTGGTCCACTCCTTATCAAATACACCAACTCGACTTAAAGTTTCCAAAATCATCTTGATTGATGACACTCTAAAGCCACCCGGAGACAAAGAATCAATTCCATCTTCTTTACCTGCAAATTCAACACCTTAACTTGACTTGAGAACAGAAATAGACTTCAGGGCAGATGTACTTTCGCCAACACCTAAACTTTCCTTTCTAACAGAAACAACATTTCCGGATCTAGCATATCAAACTACACTTTCAACGGGCTCCAAAAAACAGGACTTGGTCAAGAACAAGAACAGGAAAACTACCCTGACTTTAGCTCCTTGAAGAGCTTCCCGAGCCTACCTGCCAAGCCCTTATTATAATCCAACCTGGCTACCCATTTAACTAAACACATAGGCTCCACTACTGGGTTAATTGAACCCTAAGTAATAGAATATAAGACTACTAGGCAAGTACCGACTACAAAGACATAGCCAGTAGGCAAGCTGACAGGAAAGGAAGTAGACAAACCAACTGACAATAAGGGCAACTTACTATAAGGGCTCTTCTCTTAAACTACTGAGGTGCATTCCGGTAGTTAGTGCTTTCAGTCTTCAGTGGTGGGAGTTAAGACTGGTTGGCTGTGGTTTGACTCTCTAGTATCTGATCGGGGAATTGGTGGACTCTACTATACTTACTCTCTCCGGGCAATTGGTGGACTAGTTCCATACTTACTAATGGTGGAATCGGTGGTAATACAGGAAATCAGTGGTCTAGTTAGCCGTTGCTTGGCCTTTGACTCCTTAGTTCCATTTAGGGTAGCTGGCAACCATCCCTAGAGAACCAGTTAGTAGATCCCACTACTTGTAAACAGAAGAGAAGACTACACTAGGGATGAAGACTCATACTTAACTCTTACAGGACTACCTGGACTACCTGGACTACTACTAGTTGGATCCTATCCTAGACTTAACGAGCAGGTACAACTTGAAACTCCCCTTTCTTTCCTTCCCTAGTGCTCCTATCCTGCCTTTAATAAGAGAGTTTACCGGTACCGGGTAGTTAATTACTTGTAGTTCCTGCCTTTAAGAATGAATTGGATCCTTACCCACTTCCCTTCTTTCTTATTAGGGCACCGTGGAAACCCGGAAAAGACCTATACTGAATGAAACCATCGGCATTTTGAGTACCTATTGGAATAGTAACGTAACTGTAAACTTCACCTAGTCTCTTTGAACTAAGGCTCTTTGAACTACACTTTGTTAGTGCTTCTGCAACTTACTAGAAGGGCTCTTGCTCATATACAAGCATTCTTCTCCTCCGTTTTATACCTTACTTCGGCTCCTCTGTTTTCTACCTTCATAGCCTTCTACTTACTAGTCTAGAGAATGAACTCAATACGCCATGAATACCAACAGTGGAAAGTGTAGTTGAGAGTAGCTAGTCCAGTAGTTGGCTCTTTGAACTGTATTAGTTGAAAGTAGTAGTAAAGTTTCACCAGTGGAGTAGTCCAGTATACAAGTAGTTTAAGAAGTAGTAGTTAGTGGAATCCCGGTAGTACTGCTCCAGTTGGGGGAGTATAGAACTTCTGCAAGATCATTAGCGGAATAAGGATCTGGATCCGGATCCTCTGTGGTAGGGTATGCAAGTGAGGTCGAGTTGCACTCTGGTAGTTGGTGGTGGAAGTCTTAGTCCTTTAGTTATACATAGCGGTGTTGACTTCTGGTCATACATAGGGAATACTTGTTTTACTCTTTGACTCCCCAGTTTCATCTGTTTTCCTATATGAAGTTCTCCTATATCCACTCGTTTCATTCTTACTATGCTAAGCAACTGATTAAATGCTGCCCAGCACCGGAGAACTTATTAAATGCTTGGAACTCGGGTTGGAGCTAGAACTTAATTACCGATACTGATTGGTTGAAGCCTTCAAGTTAGTATCAGCTCCCCACCAGCTCACCTCTGAGGTCCATTCTTAGACCTGTGGGTTGATTTCTTCCTTCCTACCTTGCTACTGAGTTCCCGAACACAGGACTTGGCTAGCTCACCTCTTAGCTCCAGGCTTAGCCCTTCTAGTAATTTCGAGTTTCATTCTGTCACTCGCTGGTCATTCATAGAGATCTAAGTACAGGTTTGATTCTGTGACTCCCGAGTTGAATCATATATAAAGAGAATCTATCATTTAGTAGTGTAAAAGCCGGCTGAGATTCTATATTTCTTCTTAGCTTAAAAAAGCAGATGAAGCCCACCCTAACTACCCTAACAAGTATTGCCTACCTCGACTCTGGCTCTGTAACTCACTCTATCCTCCGCACCCACACAAGCAAGAAAGTAAGGAGTCTCCGAACAAGCAAGAAAGTAAGGAGCATCAAGAGCCGAGTTGAAGTCTTGAACGCTTATTAGTAGTGGTTAAATTCTTGCATTGGTCAGCCCCATTCTATCCCCCCGGTGGGCTAGTTCGCTCTTGCTCTTCCCTGTTTCGTTCTTGGATTACTGAGTTTGATTCTGTATTCTTGGATTCGTGTTCCACTCAACAAGCAACTACTAATGTTGTGCGTTAGTGAGCTTAGCCCCGGTTGTATTCTTACTAGCACCGGTGTAAGTCCGAGTAGCTGTTCTGTTGTCTTAGTCCTTTTGTTAGTGCTTTCAGGCTTAAGTACCAATAGTAGAAGCAGGGATTCAGGCTTAAGTACCAATAGTAGAAGCAGGGATTCAGGCTTAAGTACCAAGCTAACAAGCAGGTAAGACTTAATAAATAGAGGCATCACCAATACTAGACCTTAACTACCCAGCAGCAGGTTCGGTGGCACCGGGTTAAGTCTATGCCTTAGTAGCTCCATTCCCTGTATCAGTGGTTCCATTCTTTAACTCCTGATTGGTAGGCCTCGATTATAATAAGGGCTAGCTCACCTCTGAGGTTAATTCTTCCTTTCTTACTTGGCTACCTCTGTTCCTTGGCGGATAGCAATTCTTCACTTCAAGTAGAGAGGTTGGGGCTGACTAGTTCCATTCCGAGTCTACTTAGTGTTATTCTTCACTTTGGGCTTACTACTTACTTCGGGCATCTTATCTTAGTTACTAGCTGAGGTCAAGACTTACTAAATAGGGCAAGAGAGTAGACATCGGAGACTAGCTACTATACCTTAGCTACATAGCAAAAGCCTTGGAGTTAGTGCTTTCAAGGCTGAGATGCAGCGGTTGGAGTCCTGGTTGAAGTCTTGGTAGGAGTGGCAACTGATACTTACTGATCTACTACCCGTGTACTTATTAATAAAGGCTAGCTCACCTCAATTCAATAATACAATAGCGGTATGTGGGAGGTAGTATAGTTGTTGCCAGCTACCCTATTAGTAGTAGTTCCTTGGCTCGTTGCTTGGCTCTTCCATTCCGTATTCCTAGGTGGTAGTTAATTCTGTGACTCCTGACTTTGAGCCCTTATAGTAAGTCTTGTCTTTGTCGAGAGTGTCTTTGTATAGGAGTTACTTGGCCGGTATTCAACAAGAACAGTAACAGGGGCAGTACCACGGGCAGTACCACCAGGTCTATCTTTCTAGGCGTCAATGCAGTATCCAGAGCCTTACCGTGGTCTTCTCCATAATAGGATGAATTCTATTCCCCCGATGATCTAGCTTCTTTACCCGATCTATCTGCTTAGCTCCAACCAAAGCCGACCCACCCGGCCGGAGTGGCTCTTCACTTCAAACTTAGCAGCCCAGCAGCCATACATAGCAGTGTTAGCAGCTCACCGTGCAGACTGGTTGGCAGTGGTTTTAGCCCGTTGATTGTTGGTTAAGTCTTAGAGTTAGTGGTTCAATTCTTTCATTCGACCTTCTGAGTTTGTCTCCTACTTGCCTATTTGCCAACTGAGGTAAATTCTTTAACTACTTAGGGATAGGGACATTCTCGTTAGTTAGGGATAGGGACATTCTCGTTAGTCCAACCACTGCCTCAAGCTTGTTTTTACTGATTTCAGTCTTAGTAGGAGTAGTGGCATAGCGGTGAGTTAGTTAAGGCTTATACCTCTTAGTTGCATTCTTAGTTACGTGTTCTAGTGCTTAGCCTTCCTCGCCCTAGAGTTCCCCTACTTTAAAGGCTGTCTTCCCTTCTTACTTGCTCCATTCCGCTCCTAGAACTTAATTCAGATTGGCTGTTAAATCCCTTTTCCTATATAAGTAGTAGTAGTAATTATGGAGTGGAAAAGTAGACAAAGGATGGGAAAAGTAGACTGAGATTTCATATTTCTTCTTTGCTTAACAGAAGCGCTAGACCCTCGTAATAGAATTCCCCAAATGAATCGATATTTCGGGCAAGACTTAATAAATAGAGGTAGTGAAGCCTGTAACTCGCTAGCTCTATTCTGTGACTCATGGGTTTGATTCTTAGCCTTATAGTAGCTAGGGTGATTCTTAGTTGTACTTATTGGTAGGCTTAGTTCTGTGACTCCTGGAGGTAATTCTTTATTGTTGGAGACAGGCTTAAGGCTTCTACCCAATAGCTCTATTCTACCACTTCTGAGTTCAATTCTATGTCTTATGAGCTTACTGGCTGGTTTCACGCTTTGACTACTTAGCTCCATTCGCTGACACTTGAGCCCTTATAGTAAGTCGGTGTTAGTTTGATTGAGTGGTTGGTACTGCTTCATTCTTCGACTTATGAGTTTCGTTCTTACTATGGAGCAAAACTTACAATACTCCTGCTGCCCTGTTTCATTCTTACCTTTGAACTTCGGGCTTACTCCTTGCCTAGTAGTGGGCTTCTGGGAATCGGTGGTATCCCAGTTAACTAGATGCTATAGTGGTTTCATTCTTATATTAGTGAGCTCCATTCTATGCCTTGCTAGTTGCATCCCTAGATCTGTAATCCTATAACTATGCCTTGCTAGTTGCATCCCTAGATCTGTAATCCTATAATAAGAAAAGAAGGAATCAAAGAATAACTAACCTAAAGAAAAGAAAGAAGAGAGTTGACTTACCTGTATTGAACTACATAATTGAGTGGAGCCTATACAAAGGGGGTGGAATAACCTACAAGTAAGAAAACCTAACTACCTAAACTAAAGTACTGAGTTGTGCCTTTTATGGGTGCCTAGTTAAAGAAAAGCCATAACCGCTCTGCTACATAGTGAGTGACTTATGGTTAAGTATAGTATGCGAGGGAAGTAATTTACAGAGAGGTTGGTTTATTGATATGAAGCGGGGTAGTAGTGACTCGGCTGTCTGCTTGTCTCTTTGTATTTCTTGGTTCATCCCTTGTTTCATCTTTTATCCTATACTGGGTTAGGATAGTTTACATACTTGTTAGGGTAGGGCTTGTTTCATTCCTACATCCGCTCCTACTGATTATCTTGTAACTGCTTCATCTCTTAACCCTCTCCACTTAACCTAGCTTCATTAGTATATGTTTCATTCTTTGTATTTCTTGTATAATTCACTGGTTTGTTTTTCTATTGCTATGGGCTAGGATGAAACTGGAACTAGCCCGGCTTACTTGCCTATTATTATACTGAGTAGTTCAAGTGAAATCAGATCCTTCTTCTCCAAGTCCTGTGCCCTTAAGTAATTAGGTAGTGAATCGAATCAATCAATCTATCAAACATTCATTTCAATTGAACTTACAAGATGTGGTGGGGATGCCGTGCTCTAGGCAAGAGAGAGAAATGCTCCTTTTCTTTCCTCTAAGTAGGGAGATATCCTTTCAGCCTCTACTTTCTGCCTCTACTTTCTTTCTTTATAATCAATAGAAGGCTTTCCCTACGTACTGCATTTCATAATAGAGCGGTGCCGGTTCCATAAATTAATAGTAAAGGTGCTTGGACCACTACTTTAAGGTAAGGGGCATTTCAACTAAAAAGCACTATAGGGACCTACTTTGAGACACTGGTACCTTAGCTTTTTGGCATTTCCATACATAGCTGCTACTTCACTGGGACCTACTTTGCGACAACCTCTGCTTTCTTTTTGGCATTTCTATACATAGCTTTCGAAAGTGTTAAAGAAAAACAAACACCCTGTTAATTCTTTCGACCCAAGCTTTCTTATACTTATGCTTATGAACCTAGAGCTGACATGGTACATAGCTTTAGAACCTTGGAACCCACTTTGAGAAACCATATCTTTGCTTTTTGTCCCTTTAGCTAGTGTTTCTATACCCAGGGTTGTTTACTTCCTTATTCAAAGGGGAATTAGAGTTCAAGTCGCCCAGAGGAGAGAGAAAAGATCTTAAAGCAAGTGAAATGACTGGTTTTCACGGAGCAACAAGGCCAAGAACTTAATTACTGGTTACGTTTCATTGTTTCAAAAAGATCTCAATGCTAGTTTCATCGGCAGATGCTTTATCTTTACTTTACAATTTGATATACCATGACCAGGTGCTAAAGAGATTCATTCAATGGAATTCTACAAGGAGCCTAAGCCTACTGAACTTCGATACCCCACCCCGCACTGCTTCTTTCTTATCGGCTTAAAGTAACACACCTGAACTATACTTGATGAACCGCACCGCTTGCTTGCAGCAGCTAACTTGCTTGTTTCTTGAGTAAACAGTGTTTTACGTGATTCTATGTCTTGTGCACCATCCTTTCCTCCTTTTGACTTTAGTTAACTCCCTTTTAGTTAATCCCTTCTTTTGAGATTTACCGCTTACTTTCTACTTTACCGACCTAGTAGTAGCTTGCCCTTACTTATTAAGTCGGAAGAAACTGACTCATTAGCGTATCAGTAGTGGAGCATCTAACATTCCATTCTTGAATTCTCACTTGTGCAGGTGCTGTAGTAGCTTGTCCCCGATAACTATTCTATGACTTGCTATATCAGTCTATGTAACCCTTGCGCTAGATCTATCCCTTCTCATTAGTACCTGGACATACTTGTGCAATTCGGACCCGAGTCCTGTTACTTCATTCTTTCTATGCGATACATCGTACCCTTATCCCTTGCATACCTATACTCTGGCTACTAACCCGAACTCAACTGACCTTGCCTACTAAATCCTATTTAGCTAGTGTTCATCCATCAGCTGTAAGTAAACTATAGTGCTAGGTGGGTTGGCTACTAGTTTAATACCGAGTGGAATCCCAAACAAGTAGTTGAGTAGTAATGCTAACTAGTATACGAGTAGTAAAGAGTTCACCTGCTTTTGGCCCAAACTAGTATACGAGTACAAGATAAGAGAGGTGAGCAAGGCATGATAGTAGATATAGTAGGTCCGGTGTTCTTCTTACTCTATGGTTTGATACCTTAATTCTTATCCGATACCTACATCTGTTCCTGTTTTTCAGGTGATTGTACAGAAAACCCCATAAGTAATGAAATAGCTCCTTTTATGCCCATATCCTTAGGGTCGGTAACTAACCTACCCGAAACTGACTATGAGGGTGATTAATCAGCTTGTCAACTGAGGATAAGACTACACTAGGGATATGGATGAAACGAGAACAAGAGCTGGACTACATGACAACTAGTTTATCGGACAGGACAGGTTCTCTATCTACCTCGACCTGGACTACAACAAAAGGTCTTCAACTCTCACAGCTTCTTCGGGAGTCGACTTCCTGGAATACCCTTGCTTCTTGCTCTCTAGAGATGATTCCTTTAAAGCTGCCTCTTGTTTCTAATCCTCATTTGGATTGATACTTTTCTTTACCCGCTCCTGCTTCAACACTCGATCGCCCTACTGCTTAAGATCCTTATGATTATGACTCTCCCCACTAGCAATTGAATCACCAAAGCGCTCTTTTCTCGAGGATTGCTAGTATTTCTTTTGAATGAATAGAAATCTGTCTGCTTTTTCAAGTAAGTTAGGCACGAATGGCTTAATTAAACCTCTATTTCTATTAATAATTAGCTTAATCCTGAAACTAGCCCTATGCCCTATCCTTTCCTTATAATCTTTAACAAGAGCCCTCTTCCCTCTTTCCTTATCATCTTTAACTAACTATCTTTTCTCTAAAGCCTCGTAAAAAGGCTAAATTGACTCTAACATGGGTGAGGAGAGGTGGAAGCCTATCGATTCATTTGAATCTTTCTTACCTAAGAAAATGGGACGATCTAAGGCCAGTTACTTAGTTTATTGAAGTAGAGCGTACTATAGCCTTCCCGCCACAGCTTTAATATAAGTAATGGCAAGCAGTTAGGGGGACTCCCTTTCTTTAACCCTTTCAATCCTATTTACCTATACTCACTCTGATAAGATGATGTAAGCGAGTTATTACTGCTCCACATAAACTAACATTATCCTCTGTGCTCACTGTTTCCTCTCTACTTGAATCAGAGCTTACTTTCTGTCTTTACCACTCCATTCCTTAACCTCCCTTACTTTCTAACTTTCACTGGACTCTAATCTAACTCTCATCTAACTTAAGTAAACTATATTCTCTCTAAGTAAACTATATTCTCTACCTTCTCTCTAAGTAAACTATATTCTCTACCTTCCACTTAATATAAAAGGGCAACTAATGCCAATAAATACGAATCTCAATAAGTAGTAGAGCAACAGTCAGACATCCTTTATTAGAAAGTCAGTCAGCAGCAAAAACACAGGACTTAAGTTCGGACGCAAGCTAAAGAATTCCTCACTTCAAGGTGAAGTCAGGTCTCTGTTAAGGAAGCGAGGCGAGGTATAGTACTGGCAGTTTCCTCTGTGTTTGTTGGGTAGGCAAGGGGAGTTCGGGCTAGAGAGGAAGGAGAGGCCTCCATAAGAAGTTGAACCTCTTTTCTGCAATTCCGTTTATGTTCTACAAATCAGTGTAATCTACTATCCCAATAGTGTAATCTACTATCCCAATAATATCCAATATCCCAATAAGAAGAGAAGAGAGTCCAGTACTTATAATTTCCAGGTAGAATCAACAGAAGATTTGTGGTTGCTTGGCGGGTAGTTGACTTACTTGTTTCATTGTTTGACTTACTGGTGAAATTCTTAGTGTAGCTCTAAAATGACTATAAGGCCCTTATGATTAGTATCTTAGGAGTTGAATATAGTAAGAGTCAAAGACCTGATTGAGAGAGTTGTTGGTGAAAGTGCCCTTCATGAGGCCCCTATAGTCAGTTTCAGAATAAAGAGAAAGTACAGGCTCGGAAGCAAGCTTGAGTTGAGTCGAGGTAGATGAGAAAGAGTTCGCAGAGCATAAGTGGAAGTCGAGGTCAGCAAGTGTAGTTATTGCCCCCTTAAAGTAGTGCTCTTAATTCTTCACTTCCGGGGAGAGTTCTTATTTTCATTTGCTACAGGGGTGATGAATCACCCTCTACTTTTACTAATTGAATACCGAATGTCAGTTGCTAGAGGAGAGTTTGGCGAGAAAGATAGCCCGCCCCCCCGGTTGGAAAGAAAGAAGTTAACTACTGGGTTAGGTTGGTTGGCTGCTAGTTTCATCCCGTAGAGTGAAGAGCTACTTGCCCCTGTTCCTGCTCGAGTGTGAGTTGAATCACCAGTTCCAGTTCTAAAGTCAATTCCGAGTCCCGATACAGTTCTTGTTTAATACTAGGAGTAAACGTTTGTTTTCCCATAAACAGAGTTGTTGGCTTACCTGAGATCAGTATCAGAGTTATAGGCTTTCCTCGCCTCCCGAGAGTATATAGTATAGTTTACTTTACCAATTAATAGTCAAGGGCAGATCCAGATCCAAGCAGTTAAAGCAGATCCACGGATGCCGGTTTTCTTCTTGAGTTTGATACCTTCATAGCCTTCTACTTACTGGTTTCATTCTTACTCGCGTTACCCCAATATCTTATACCTATCACTATAAGCGGGTAACAAGCCTGATTGTTTTTCTTTCACTTTTCTTCTTCATGACTTTGTTTGAGCTACATCGGTTTAGACTTTTACCACTACTCGGGCCTACCACAACATAGCTCGGTGAAAGGTATCGTAGCTTAGCTCATTCTCTAACTCGGAGAAACTCAATTTATAGCTTATATCTAGTTTCCCCCGTTAACTCCTGTTCTAACTCACTTCAGTCTAATCAAAAGGACTTGGTTTGCTCTTTACACTTCCTGTCTTTAGCGCTATGGGTTTCGTTTTTAGTTGTGCTCACGTGAGTCTTCTCATTTTAGGAGATCCTAATCGTGTTTTCAAGCGTTCTCCTCAACGAATGCTTAAAGAAGGATTTAAAACCACACAACGAAAAGAAGGATTTAAAACCACAAAGAAATCAATCTTTCCCGAGGCTTAGGCAAGAGCGAAGGAAGGCAATAATCCAATTGTCTGATTCTAACCTTACCTTTCGAGCGGAACTGCTTGCAACATGGAATCCATCTCGAGCAAGCTCCCGTAAGCGAGCTCACTGTTTCATTAATTAATATGGATTGGATTTATGTTTGAACACAATCAAGGTAAATCAATAGTAACGCGAGCTACAGCACCAACCCCCCCCTAGCACTGCTAACACTTCTTGGAGCGTAGGGCTTACGTGAGTATTACTGTCCCACTTAGCGCATTAGAGAAGGTCTCGTGGACAACAAAGAAGGATTCAACAAAGCCTTACTATTAAGCTCTCCACTCAAACAGAAGAAAGATACTATACTTGAACTTTCCCTCCCGACACTGTAGCTTACTTTTGCACTTATTCTTGCTGTTGCTATTACTGATGTCGATCTACCAGTTGTTGAGTCAAGTAAAACAAATAATATCCCTATTTAGATTAGAATCGATTTTAGGAATAGCCCCAACTCACTACAGCCGTTACTAGTGCATTTTCTTTCCTGGCACTGCTTCTAAATAGGATTTCACTCGAACATAGGCTGTTAGGCATCTAGTTAGGTATAAAAAGTACCCGCCAGTCGCAGACGACACAGGACGGCGGTTAGCTTGTCTCTTTGACTTATGAGTGTCATTCTTATAGCTACTTTCCTGCTCTTGCATAAGTCATTGAGTAGCCTGCTGCTGTGCTTGTTGGAAGGAGAGAGGGGAAGGAACCATAAGAAGTGAACTAGTTGCTTTTCGTCTTGGCTGTTGAGGTCGACACCACTAGTTTCATCTATGTGGAATCTATGTTTGTTGGTTGAATGATGCCCTTACCTTACACAGGACTACTACTTGGCGAGAAGCAGAGGTGGTGCAAGCATCTCTGTCTTGTTAAGGGTGTGAGTTGGCGACGAAAGAGGTAATTGTGTCGATTCTGAAAGGATAGTTTCTTTGTTACAGCGCCTAAGATGTTTGGTTCAAATGCATTCTCAGGCAAGTTTATTAGTTCAATTGGTGACAGTTGAATCCCAGTAGTCGCCCTGTTTCAAAAGAAGTGTAGAGTGGAGTAGTCGCTTTTCGTCTTTAAGATCTTTGTCCTGTGCCACTTATATATCTGCAACTACATGTGGTTAGTTACTTATTACACCCCTATTACCTGGCTAACCTGACCTGGCAAACTCTAATTCTCACTTTCCTACTTGGGAGAAAGAGCCAACCGCAAAGCAAGTCTTTGTTTCAATGAGTAATTTCCCATTAAGTAGAAGAATGCAACTAGTGTTAGTAAAAGAATTCCACCTTTTATGATAACTGCCTCGGATCCTGCCCCAACTCCTGATGCCACAGAGCCTGGACTTGGCCCAACAGAAGAAGTTATGCCTGTAGAATACCGAGTTTCAGTTTCAAACTTCTTATTTAGGGCTTTGTTGTCGACGAGTATCTTTTCTCACTATGGCTAATGATTCTCTGCAGTACTAAACATTGGAACTGACACAATAAACTCTCTCGAAGACTTTACCAGCCTTGCTTCATCTCTTGTGTACTTCTCACTTGCGCAGCACTAGCAGCTTTAGACTGAACCCTCTTCTGTTTCTGACTCCCCTTAGTCTTTTTCTTCCCTTTGAAGTAGAATTCATAGTTTGGAGCTTAGGTACTTTGCGCAACTAGAGAGTTTCGGGTGTTGTTGGTTCTTGTTCTTAACTTCAAGTATAGGTAAGGCAAGCATATCCTTCAGTTCGCCTAGTTCGGATGTAAGAGCGCAGTATCAACTATTTGTTTAGAAGCTCAAGGGAAGCTCATTTTGATTCCTATTGATCATAAGCCTTAGAATTGACAGTGATAGTTCTAGGCCTGAATAAGTAAGGGCAAGTCAACAAGCCTTGTATATAAGGGTCGTTTTCAGGGAGGTTTCGTAAACCCCGAGACAGATGCAGATATAGAAGTCGTTTGATACCCTCTCCGGTTTGTCTTTTTCCTTTACTCGACAAGCAATGTAGTAGTGACGGAGGCAAGAATACAATAAATCAGCAGTTAGAGAATTCGCTGTTAGGTAAAACTGGATACTTGCTATACAGCTCCCCGGATCTTGTAGACTTAACAAGAAAACCCCTCCACTCCCCTGTTACGTTAATTCCATTACTTCAATAACAACTCATAGTTCTCTTACTTAGTATAGAAAAGGAGAAAGAGGAGTTTCATTAGTATAGAAAAAGGAGAAAGAGGAGTTTCAGAGTTAAGAAAGAGGGTAAAGAGAGATGTATCGGAGTATATTATAACTGAACTACGTCCTGTGCCCTTAATTAATGCCTAAAGTAAGTAAACAGTTGTTGGGGAGTAGGATAAGATGAAACAGCAGTTTCCGTTCTAAAGTAAGCAGAAGAAGTAGAGTCCATTTACAGTATCAGAGTTCGGGAAGTATAGAATAGTTGACAGCCAGGAAAGTTCACTTTAGAATCCCAGGATGTAGCTAGGTATAATAGATTGAAGTCACCAACTCAGTAGTGGCGAGAAGGAGGTCAATAAAGAATTAGCTGTGCTATAGGAGTAGAGGAGCAACCACTTTATTAGTTGACAGAGAGGAATAGGGATAGATCTCGCCCATAAGGATGGGAATAGAAGAAAAGGAATTCAACTCGCCCAGCAACAACTAGAGCAATAAATAGAAGAATAGAATGGAATTAGTTTACTAAGCATCCTGTTTCATCCCGAGTTGCAAGAGTGGCTGAGGGTAGAGATTGGGGAATCAGAAAGAGAATCAGCAGTTATAGGTTTGCAAGGGAAACAGTTAAGAAGGTGGGCGAGGAAAGTTGACTTAAGCTCGTACCGTTAAGGGCTCGGAAAGCCTTGCTCAGATCTTAAAGGAAACAGTGCTGGTTCAGTATCTAGGGCGAAAGGAATCAGATATTGATTATAAAGAAAGAAATCCATGTAGTGTAGACCGATACCTCGCAACAAAGCCTGTACTATCTTCTTTCTCATAACTAGACTTTCTAAGACACAAGAACGAAACTCTCAGAACTGCTCACTCCTTACTCTCTACGTGAAGAATCTCTTGCAGCTTCCTTTCGAATAGCTTCTTCTGATTCTTAAGATTCTTCTTCTTCCTTTTAAACCTCTACAAGAACTCAACTTTATACAGCTTATGATCTCGGAGACAAAACAAGAACTCTCCTTTCCTCACCTGCTCTTGAAACAACTTCTTTATCTTTAGAAGAATAAGATGAAACAAGGGGGCAAGCTACAGGTATAGGAATTAAGGGCTAGAGCAAGAAACCCTGCTAGAGCAAGAAAGCATGATTTCATTTCATTTTGAGAGACATAGTTTTTGTTGCCAGAGTTTCATGAGAGTATTTATAAGTTGGGGTATCATAGAATTGGGCCATAGTACTTAATTGGCAGTTGTTACATTGAGTGGAGACTACTGTCAGCAGCAGCCCTTAAGTTAATGGTTAAGTCAACCAGATCAGTAGACGCAAGCAGGGTGAAATGCATTGTTGCCAGAGGATAGAGAGGCTCGACTTTAAGAGTAGTTCACCTGTATCTTTTGGTGCTTCTTCAACTGGAGTGAGAAAGTCTTGTGTTGAGGTCAGATCATCAAGTAAAGTAAGGAAGCCTTCGCCAGGTAAGGTCATTAACCCCACCCAGTAAAGTGGTGCTCTCCCTCTCGCACAGGAATGGAATCCATCTCTCATGGAAACTAAGAAACAGGCCTGAGAATTCATTTCTTCCTAACATCTTGATGATTCCTGCCTTTAAGAAAAGAAGAGAGTTGACTTCTTGTTGCTGCCGCACTCAAATCCATGTTATTACGCTGCACCTACTAAACAAGCTAACCGAACAAGCTAACCGCCGAACAAGTAGTGAAGTACGAATTCCACTCAAACTACAAGATCTTCAACTGAATCAGCAGGATCGAGATCAGGATCCGGGTTCGGGTGTTGGTGCCGAGAAGCATAAGCAATATCAGAACTCACTCTTATATTTATATTGTATTTTTCTTGTATATAAGAACTAACGTGCCCTTAATTAATGCCGGCAATGAGCTTACAAGTCGGAACTATACTTACTGGTGAGGAGAAGTGGGTTCGGGAAACAATGAAATACCGGAGGGGTTTTCTCAAATGTAAGAATGGAACTAAGTAGTAACACCTCTGCACTAACTTGAAATAGAATTCTGCTGCCAGAACTTATAATACCCGAACTTAAGTACTGGTGCTTGTGTCCTTCTATCAGGCTCCTATACTTATTGCAAGAATTCTTAATTGAACTTAGCTTATACTTATTCCTATTCATATACTTATACAGAGTGTGAAGTCAACTCTAATACTAATTCGATTTCTAAGGTACGCTAAAAGAAAGATTAAGTGAAAGCCAACAATGAGAGAGAGAGACGAGACCCCTATGGTTAATTAGGGTAGTTACGCACTTCTTTCTATTAAACCCCTACCGCTCATTCTTATGTTTATGCCCATGCCCCCTAAAGTATAAGTAATATATGCTTGTCTCTGACTCTATCTATCTGATTTTATGCCCTTAGATGCTACTTAATATCTTTATTCCGCGGATTTTATGCCCTTACCCTTAGCTGCTACTTAATATCTTTATGGAGCCCTTCACCCTGACCTTTCTACTTACAGCTGCTTCTTTCTTCTCTTGCTTGGTACAGCTTATTTGTAGTGGGCATGAGATTAGCATTCCGCTTCTATGGTAGATGAAACTTCTTCTTCTTGTCCCGCAGTTGGTTGCTCCTTGGTAAACTCCTTACGCTCGCAGGAATAGAGCAAACTCTGTTCCCTTTCCCTAACTAGCAAGTATTGACTTCTGCACTTAGTCTTAGTTATGTCATAAAATTCTATGAAATTAAGCTTTCCATCCTGTTGTAGTGGAAGAACCCTTGACTGTGGAAGAACCTTTTACAGGGCATATACTATTGAATCTCCTAAAACTCTCCTCTGGCTTACCATATTGTATTACATATTCTAATGCAATGCGCTAGATCTACCCCATATTCAATACCGGCACCGTTGTGGTCCAAGTCAACTAAGTCAATCATAGGCTTGTGTTGTCGTATCTTTTGGTGCTAGTGTTGGTTACGATAAAATAAGAGAAGAATCCGAGGTTGACTTACCTTCTACCCCCGAGTATTGGAATGAAACAAGTAAGTAGCAGTCGGGTCTGGTATAGTCTCTAAGCTTTCCCTTATATTAAAGCAGTAAGCGAGGGATTAGATGCGAGGCAGGAGCTCTGTTTCCAGGGGCCAAGCAACTTAGAGCCAAGTCGACAAGCAACTACGAAAGACCAAGCAACTAAGCACCAAGCAACGGCGCTTATAGTAAGTGGCAACGGCGGGGTTGATGCCAAATCTAATTACAAATAAGGGTTATTACTCCGAGCCATTCCAAATAAGGGTTCCGACTCCGAGCCTTACTTAGCTGTTTCCTGGTACTATAAGTAAACTAATGCAATTCCATTCTTCAAGTAATCAACTCAATTCTAGCAGTGACTTGGCTCTATGTGTTGGGGCGCCATAACTGTATTAGTTGACAGAGCAAGAGAGGGCATGGAAACAGGCAATTAAATGACTAGTTAGGCAAAGGCAGAGCAAGTATAAGAATAAGTTTCAAGAGGGGCAGTTGAGTCCGTTATTGAATCGGTTCTCCTATAAAAGATAGAAATAAGATCCATTGAGAAGGTGCCCTACTTGAGCACTTTGGAACTCCTGCAAGAGCACAAGCTATAGAATGGAATTTGCTATCATCTTCCTTCCTTCTTTGACTTATGGGCTTGATCCCTAGTTCCATTCGAAAATGACTTATATCGATTCCGTGTCTTACGGTGCTCATTCCCAGTTGCTAGTACACGAAGACATCAGCCGACATAACTCAGAATAAACACTAGAGATCGTACCATACCCCTACCAATAGAAGTATTATGATAATTACTTAGCTCGTAAGCTATAAGGCGGAAAGCTCCCTAAGAATCTTACTAAAAAAGAGGAGAATGAAACATGGGCATACAGAACTAAACCCAGCAATCTAAAAGCCTTACTTATTAACTTGAGTCAGGCGCTCCGGAACAAAAACCCAACTTTCTTGTCCATAAAACTGGAACTACTATCTTCAAGCCTATAGTTAACACCTCTTAGCCACCAAGAACTAACGAGCTATAAGTCTTTCCACTAATATCTCTCAGTAAGTATAGTAATGCACTACCGCCCGGTATTCCACTCTTTATGCATCTTGGATCTTGACCAACTAACCTAACTCAGGCTCTTGAAACTAACCGAACTCTGGCTACTAATGCTACTAATAAAGAAAGAAACTCGCTGTTTTTCAATGGGGTTTGCTGAGGAGTCATAATTGACTGCCCTCTTTCTCGCCCCAAAAGAGTCTAGTTTACTTTCCTTGACCTTAAACTTAATGCTCATCTAACTCTGGCAACTATTCATTCTTGTCGGCTGGCTTGCTTCCTTTAGAACTGGAGCAGGCTATTCCAAAGCTTATGATCTGGTAGACCTAATTGGCACCACTACGCCTATTGTTATGGCTCTGGACTACGAAACTATAAGTGCATTTTCTCTAGTATAACCCATGCGCTAAGGGAGATATGGGACCTATGTATTAAGCAAGTAGTCAATTGTTAAAGTAGACAGTGGTTGCTAAGGTGAACTTCTCCATCAGAGTTAGTGTATTTGTAAAGGAGGTAAAGAGGTGTGAGTAAGCCTATAACTCTATAGCAGGTGTTCCATAAGCCGTATCCAGGGAAGCTCCTAGCAATTGAGTTGGGGTCGATAACACCTCTGCAGCTAAGGGAGCATCTGAAGGAATTGATTCTGTCTCGGCTTCTAATCAATCATAAAGTACTGGCTTTGATGCGAGGGCAGCTGACGATGGGAACTACTGAAATTCTATCTTATATAGTATAGTAGGATAATTGATGAAACAGCCCCAACTTAAATCTAGGCAACAAATACAGATTCCACTGCTCTTGTTCAACTTTAGGAACTGATTGAACTCTTTCTCTCTCTTGCACCGAGTCAAACAGTTGCCCAGTTATTGCCTTTGTATACGTAGCTTGGCCAATAGATCATACCTTATATAATAGATAAGAGAACATGAAAAACATCTAATGAACAAGGGATTACAGAATGAAGAGTCAAGGGAAGGAATCTACCAGCCCATAGAAAGTGCCTTTATTGATTTTCCTTTGCTAAAGAACTCCATGCCGCCCTTAAGACCGGTTTACTCTCTTATATACAAGGTAAATCAAGACCACAAGCATATACTGTGGGGTAGGGAGCTCAACTGCTATAGTTCATTTGAAACCCTAATAAAGATACGGCTCAGAAAGATACTTGTTTACTACGTTTCCAGCACCAACGAGTAGTTTGTTTCCAGCCCCAACTAGACTAAGTGCGCCAGCGAAAGTTCAATTATAAGGAGCAATCGGTTATGCAAGTGAAGTGGACTACCCGGACAGCTATGTATAAGAAATCACTATCAATTAATTCTTCTCTTTTTAAGGAGAATGTTTAGAAAGACACTCGCAACTACTCTAGCAAGTCCTGTGTTCGGCGGCAGTGTTGTTTCACGGGAATTAGTGACGAGTTTCAGATCGGATATCCCTTTCTTGCTCTTTCAACTAAAAACTCCTGGGCAACAGGGCTCCTGAAGAAAGGACTTGAAGGGCAACTACTCTCCGGAATTATAAGTACTGGCTTTCTAGACAAAAAGCATTTTCTTTAATAGCAGTAAGGGAACCCATAGTTACTTGTTGATAATATTAGTCGACCCTCTGTTCAACGATTCTAAATCAAGGTTCACGTACTTGATAGATTAAGCGAACTGCTGTACCTTAGGGCGATTTGGAACTCGTTAATGTGAATCTGGTGATCTACCACTTGTTGGAGCTTAGAGTCAAACATCCATTTCTGCTCTTCATCCTGCCAGGTCATTCTATACGCTAACAAACACGGGTCCTGGACTTGCTACTGGATACTTTCCCCGAACTACTGATGCGGATCGGATTCTCTCGCAGCTGCACTTATGAGAAATACTTCCTCAGTATTCAATCTTCCATTCTGTATCTTTATACGATTCAATGTATCTTTATACGATTCAACTCGTACAGCAGACTAGGAATATGACCTACGACCCCTATCCTTTCTATACACTATATTCCATTTCATTCTTTCTACTCGAAGTAAAGTATCCGACAAGTGACTTAGCAACTACTTTAGTCCGGTGCCTTGATCGAGCCAACAAGCAACCCCCTTATGATTATTAGTTTCAGACCGGTTTGTTATATAGTCTTAGTCTCAGACCGGTATAACAATTGGATACCTCGCGGGGGGATAGGATTTCATCTTTCATAACTTCAGTCTACCTCTTGTACCTCATTGTATACCTCTTGTACTATACCTATGGCTCCTCTCTGCTAACTTCATTAGGCTCCTCTCCCATACTTATTCTCTGGCTCCCGAGCACATAGCAAGTGGGCAAGCAACTACAAATAAAGGCTCTGACGAAGGGACAATAGACGATAAATTGAAGCGTAGTAGGTGGTAACTACTCGGTTATGAGCGGGATGAAAGAAAGGCTCAAACAAGCAATGAGTAGGACACACAGAGCTACGGTATAGAAAACAGCTCGTTGAATTCCACAATAAATACATAATACTGCTGGCAACTATATGACTAATGCAAGAGCGGGAAAGTCTCTATAAGAATTATACAACTAAGTCTCAGAATGATACAGGTCCTTTAGCGGGGTTCCAATCATGTCTATTTTCTTCCTAGTTAGCTACTGGAACCAGCAGACAGAGGCAGCAAACAAGCCGGAAGCAACGAGCAGACAGATGCACCCTCAAAGGAATAGGGATGCAGGCAGATCCAAAACTAAGGGAAACAGAGAGATACCGATTAGAACAGAGGTGGCAGAACAGCCATAACGACACCAAAGAATAGAAAGAGAAGAGCCCAAAGGTGGGAAAGCGAATAATCAATATAAGGGTCGAAACAAGGTTCGAATAGGGTGCCAGCAGCAACGATGGTATTGTCATATATAGAAATAGTAATATTGTGTCCGAGATAGAACTTTTGTAGTCGTTTTCATAGGTCTCGATTCTCAGCCTGGTAATTGGTACTTTATCTTTACCAGGCTCCTCCAACTCTGTTCAAAGAGACAGTTCTTGTTATGGGTGCCCAGCCGGAAGGGGTTAGAGTAGCTTCAGTTTCATTCGTTGTCGATTCCACTAGTCGTTGCTTTATGTTCGAGTTTTTTCTTAGCTCTATAACCAAGTGCTCTAAAAAGAAATGAATCATTTAAAGGCAGGGTTCCGGTCATAAGCATAAGATGGAGCTTTCGGGTTCAGGTATGCTATGCCTTTACTCCAATATATCATTAGTGCTCGATAATCCAGTATTGCTGGTTGCTCGATAATCCAGTATTGCTGGTTCTGTTTCAAGATCAAATGTATGAGAATTGAAATGACTATAAGTCCTCTGTTCAAGCATTGTCTGCATCTGCTAGTATAGTAGAGGTCGGGTAATACTATCTTACTTTGAAAACTCCCGTTCGCGCAACTCCTTAATGGAAATATGACTTCTCTTATCACATGTCATATAAGTGTGGAATGAAAGAGCCCACCCACTGCCAGGTCATATAAGTATGGAATTGGAGAGCCACACCCAGGTCATATAATCTTGAATGTAAATGAATAATCTATCTTTTTACAGTTGTGCATTAATGAATATGGGGAAAAAGCAACAACAATAATATTGGCACCAAGACCCCAAGAGTAAACTAATGCACCCGCACAAAGTATTAACTTACTTATAAATGGAGTTTTAGAACCTACCCCATAAAGTCAAAGAGGAGAGCCCTTCTAGTAATTTCGCGGTGTCAAAGTCAGCTAACAAACGGACCCCAAGAGTAAGCATGATCGAGCGAAAATCCACTCATTTATTATTCCCATCTTCTTTCCCTGGCCTGTTCAAATCAAAAGACTTTCAAGGGACACAAGGGACAATTAAGTAAAGGCGCAAGGAAGCTGCAATTCCAGTCGACCAGAAAGAGAGGTAGTTTGGTGCAGTAATGATTAAGTGGAGGTGGGTTGGTGCAGATAGAATACAGAGGTTGGTGCTTCCTCAGCTAATGCTATTCGATCGGACTCAGTAACGGCATCTTACAAACGCCGACAACAAAGGGAAAGCAAATCAATCACCTAAAACCTACTAGATACTTAACAAGAACAGGAACATGCCGACTTAGAGCACGAATAGTTGCTTTAGCGCTTTTAGCTCCCTGCCGCGTCAGCCCTGTGCCCTTAAGTCATTGGCGTTAGCATGGAGGCCCAAGACCCAGTGTCAGCATAAGTTCTATCTCATTCCGCTTTAGCTTCCGCGCCAAGATCCTAAGTTTCTGCCTTTTCTGATTTGCCCTTCTAGTAAGTGCGCTCAATTCCAAATTGATATGCAAAAGAAGGAGATTCAATTGATTAACTTTCAAGTAGGCAGAGGTCAGGTCGGCAAAATCCAATCATGAAATGGAACTTCCAAAGAAACGAACATTATATGGATCTAGGTAACCCAGGAGAGGAAGAACATTATATGGATCTAGGTAACCCAGGAGAGGAGATGGGTCGCTCCCTTAGTCTAAGCTAATTGACATTCATGAGTTGCTTGCTCCAGAACTTATAATAACCGGTGCTTGCTCATTAGCCGCAGCTATCGTTACTTATTCAGTTGCTAAACAAATAACTCTTTCTCATTTTGCCTAAGCTTCCATTCTTGAAACCTGACTTTAACGTTGATACTTGACTTTCTCCAACACCGAGATACAACACTCGAACCGCTTCAGCAGTTTAGATTAGCATTCAACATTCTTTATATTATGACTTTCTCGCACCCAAAGAGTTATCTTACTCTTCCTCTCATGAAACTAGAAAATACCACGCTGGAGCATTATGTTGTTGGGCCATCATCAAAGGAAAATAGTGGAGTGTTTCATAAGTTCCTCTGGTCGACAGCACTATCCCCGCTCCGCCCTTGCACTATCCCATACAGATAGAACAAAGGATGAAACTCGAACTGCTGATGTTGCTGAATCAAATGATATTATTGGCCTCTTTGTTAAAGTTCGATATTTCCTACTCAGGAGGGGCGGGGTTAATACTTAGGCTTCTGATTCCTCATATTCTCTCGATCCAGCCCATTCAATTAACGTAATTGTTTTCATGCGTAACACAAGGGTTCCTACTAGCCATACAAGTATTCTTTCTCTCTTGCTACCTCCTACTTAGCTACAGATATTGGGTTCCTCCTCCTGTATATTCCTACTCCCGAATACAGGACTGCCGCACGAACACACACCCACTTATATACAAGTTAACAGGACTTGGTAATAACTACAACTAACCATATTATATGAAGTGAAGACGAAGAGAGGACTTGTGGCTTGATTGCCTTCACTTGGATGTAAGTAAGGGGAATACGAATAGCTTTCTTTTCAGTTCGAGGTTAAGAATAGAGATCCGCTCCGTAGGTTGGTAATTCAACGGATTGTTACCCTGTAGCACCTTCCTTTTCTACGAACTCCGTTCTTTCTTGGCTTTCCCATCCCTTTGCTTTGCATGCTTGGCTTTATCTTAGTTCTCGCCTTTGCTTTGCATGCTTGGCTTTATCTTAGTTCTCGTATATAGAAGCAGTGCGAGTCAAGTCAACGTCAACTCTATAATGGGGGCGGTTATCAAGTCTGTTTCTTCAAGTATAATGGAGTTATCCAGTCAGCAGCAAGCACTAAGTATCCAAGAGAGCTTATTGGCTACGCGGGGTGCCTCAATGAGTGATTTAAGTGAACAGTGAGTTTAGGAGCTAAGTCTCGTAAGTCAGGGTGCGTGCCTCAATGAGTGATAAAAGTGTTGGGAGTGAGGGGTGTTGTACCTAATCGTGTTGGGAGTGAGGAGTGTTGTACCTAATCTACATTAGTTGAGTTCAGGTCAATAAGCTCGTATAAGTCTGGAATATGCCCCCTAATTCTATACTAAACTCAATTCCATGATTCTCTTTCTACAAGTAGTGGTAGTGTAGCGGTAAGTTCCAGTTCTGTTATTGTGTTGTCGCATCTAGAAGCGCTCAAAGGCTCCTACTTTATATATAGTTTCGAACTAACTAGCCCGACTCCAATGCATCATCAGGACAGTCAGTTTACGACTTGGATCACACCTATTAGGACATAAATCGATACCTTAGCCTTTTTGCTAAGTTTAACATAAGGTTCACGAAGTAAGGGTCGGTTTGTGGCTGAAGAATAGGCGGATTTATTGTTGACTGCTTGTTTGCAGCTTACTTATAACTTGATTGAAGCTGATTTCTCACTTGCAGCCGACTTTCGCACAACTGATTCTCTTGTTTACTTTACCTACTCCTGATTCCACCTTTGCTTCAAAACACACTATTTCTACTTACTCTTGACTTGAAGTTAGAATAGGCGCACCCCAAACTCCACTACTTTGAGCTACATCGGTGACGACTTGGACTGGACCTATACTCGGCTCGGGAAAGCCAGAAAAGCGACTACTTTTTGCCTATCTCCACCTATGACAACACTAAAACAAGCAAGTGTGCTAAGGTAAAGCCAAGAGCAGAACTACACGACAAGACAATAAACTCTCTCATAGATTCCAGGCCCTGAGAAGAAAGCTAGAATCTCGGTTCAGGCAATCAGGCTTCATTTTCTTCTAATAAAAGAAATCCGTAAGAAGTGTGCTGTGTGCCCTACTGGCTGAAGAGACTTCTTCGGCTTCTTTATCAAAGCTAGTACTATCTCCGACATCTGCTCCATTTTTAGATCTTGAAACGGAGTATGGGCTTGATCCTGACTCTCCACTTTATGAACCGCACTCAACTCGCCATCAAAGAGATTCCACTTAACTCAAGCGAGCACCCAAAGAATCAACTATACAAGTCCTGGGAAAAAGTTGCTCTGAAAGTCGCTCTAGGAAGGAGATTAGGCTTCAAGTGTAGTTATGGTCGCTCTTTCTCTATCTTCATGTGGTAGGGTGACGCAGTAGCTCGCAGGTTTGAATATGGTTTCAAGTTAGGTGCGAGTGTTGGTACAGTGATCGGTTTGACCTTTGTTGGTTCTAAGTGCTCTTCCATTCCATTCTTGACTTCCCGGATAGGTAGCTTCACCCTCCACTTCTGCTCTTGAATGTCTTTCTGTGTGAGTCGAGTCTAATCCTAGTGCTTGTGTTTGCAGTAAGAGAATCTGCAGGTGAGGAATAAGTCTATGAATAAGAATCATAGGCTCAAGCAGTTTCAACAGAATCCGATCAGCATCAGAAAGAAAGATCATGAGTTGGATCAGAAGTTTCATTCTTTGTCTTTTGTGGGTTGAGTTTACCTATTTTTCTAAGTATAGCAACAAGGTAATAATCATAACTTAGAGGTTTTTCTAGCTCTGCGCTCGCAAGTTCAATGACCGTTTTCGGGAGTGAAAGGTATGGTGTGTCTTTACTATGTTTCTATGCCAGGTGCTCGATAAGAGAAATATTCCATTCCATTATTGGAATTCTTGGGTTTCCTCCGCGCTAACAAAGAGATTCCCAAAACCTTGACTTGTTAATAACTCTACGGAGGCGAAGAAAGGACGTAGTTGCTTGGTTGTTTTACTCGGCAGTTGCCTTACTTATATTACGGTTGGCGACGGTTTAAGTTAACGAGTTCTCTTGCAAGCCTCCTTCCTTTTGATAAGACTTATTTTGGATCTAAGTAGGTTTCAGGGGTGCCGTGCCAAGCCAATATTAAGGGATCCGTAGACGCGGGGGGCATACAATGGTTTCTGTGTTAAGGTAAGGGAGTGGAGTGGTGTTATGGGCTTTCCCTATCCCTAGTACTTTACCTCCGGAGTCGGTCTTCCTCTACTTCTTAGGTCTGATCTGGTGCCCCCAGTAAGCGGTAGTTTCCGTTTTGAAGCAAAAGAACTCGCTAATGGAGCTTAGCTTGTTCCCACAGAGTTACCCGACGCACAACAAAACCAACCTATGACTGCGCGAATGGAATGCAACTTCTTTTCTATCTAGTGTGTGCATATAAGAAGATCCGAATTTCAGAGCACTTAGAGTTGATCACCAAGGTAAAACAGGCTAGATACTATACTTTATACAGCGGATTCTCTTTCTCCTTATTCTCCACTTTATGAACTATTTGCAGATCAAGATCTTGAAACAGAGTATGGGCCTGTTCCTTACTCTATTCTTGAAATTGAATCTATTGCAGTCAACGCAACTCCTGGTCAAGACTTATATACGCGGTAATACTTTTCTTCTTATCCGTAATCTGATCTGCTGGAATGTAACCTTACTTTCTGCTTTCACCTGCTCCTGTTGATTTGCTTGTTCCCCGAACTTCCTTAACTGAGACCATTGCTCGAACTCAACTGTAAGAATCAGAATAATTCTCTTTGGACATTAGGAACTTGACTTGCATTTGCTTTACATTCTCTTCCTGGCCCTAAAGCTATCCTACTATATTGCAAAAGTAATAAGTTGAAAGTGAAGTATCCGGTTTCTCAACAGAGCAAGTAACCCGGTTTCTCAACAGAGCAAGTAACCAGGGGTGCTAAAGGAAAGGAAAGGGGAAGTTAATAACTATAGGATAAAGATTCTATTGTATTGGGTAGCTGAATACCAACTGCATAAAGAAGGAAAGTGGACTCGAAAATCATCACATTCACGATCAGATACAGGCACTTTCAGGTTTTGGTAAGAATCTTGTACTGACTGACACCCCAACTTCATAATGCGCGCTAAGTCAATTAGCAAGTTCAATTTCCAGTTTTCCTTTTTTCCTCGGAGCAAGAGAGATCCATTCCTTATTTGTGGACTCGGCATCAGTGTCTCAGTGAATGATTGGGTTTCCTCGGTCCTCCGCGCAAGAAGACTCCTTCAGTATTAGATGAGCTGCTCCATTCCTATTTGATTTTATAGAACATTCGTGAAGAAATGAATCTATGAGTTTAAAGGAGAATCAGCTGTTCGAGAAGAAACAGTTCCTGTGTTGTCTACTAGAGAGGTTATTGGCGGAGCAGAAGAATCCTTAGATGTAGATGAAAAGGAAAGATCAGTGTAAGTGAGCAAGTCAGCTGCAAGCGCAGGAAGGAATGTGGAAGGTGAACAAGTGTGGGTAAGAACAAGTGCTTACGGAGTTTCTAGATCAATTCCTGCGAGTTCTTCAATAGGTACCTACATAATTGTGTTATTATTTCCTTTCCCTAAATCGTTGTGTTATTATTTCCTTTCTTTCCCTTCGGCCTTGTGCTAACGTAAGTTCGGCGTGGTCTCATAGCATAGTTCAGGATCAGTTGCTTATGTTTCGACCTCATAGCATAGTAGTTCAGGATCAGTTGCTTATGTTTCGACCTCATAAGAGGCTTGAGCTTACTTCATTGGCAGCAGGAGAGTCAGAAGTGCTTCATTCGCCCAGGTATCTTGCTTATCTTATGCTGGGGGACAGGATGTTCATCGTGTAGTCACTGTGCGGGAAAGAGGAGGGGCAGGCAGCAGGTAAGGTTGGTTCTGATGAAGCGAAGGGAGAACAAGAAGCAAATCCACTATTTGAAGCCCATCGTGATCAAATAGAAGCCCTAGAACGCTCCTCATAGAGAATCCGTAGCCTGCTGTACCACAGAGAAGAGAAATGAGCTTTAACCAGACCAAGAAAGTATATTCTAGACTTGAGTTATTGTTGAAAGATCCCCTCTAACTAACGCTATACATTAGTAGTGACTTGTTGGATGATCCAGAAAGGAAAGTAGACTGAAGCTCAAGAATAAGGTTTACAAGGCGCATTAGGAGCTTCCGCGCTAGGATCAATTCCAGTTTCTGTTCGACTTCAATCCGTGTTTCTTGTTTACGAGCTATTCTACAAAAGTGTTTTGTTTGGGTGTGAGTCTACTTGTTCTGTTGCTTGCCCTTATTTATATACAAGCTCTTTCGAATCTTTATCCTATAACTTGATCATCTTTATCTTTAATAGATAGAAGATAGAATTTGGTAGTAAAGATAAGACTTACTCGCTCACAAGGAACCTAGACGTTACTAGCACTCTTTGAGATTCTCTTCTTGAATCAGCAGTGAAAAGGAAAGTCAGTGTTCTCCTCTATGTAAGAAAAAACGGTAGATTATTTGTGGTTCACTTCTGCATTAAGTATTACCAGGCCCTGGTTAATGGCAAGTGGAGTCTCGGCCCTGGTTAATGGCAAGTGGAGTCTCGTCTCGTATATCGTATAGAATAAGGATTCGAAAGAGATATCTGAAACTGTGCGAGTTACTACTATTCTACAAATCTAATAGACCCGGTGAGAGTAAGGAAGCAAAACAGTGGTGTTAGGTTACTTTGCTTCTATTATGTATGTGTATATCTATCTTAAACTCATTGATGGAATTATGGCCTTAGTGTGAGCTCTTTGAAAAGACAGAATCTTAAGTTCGACGTATATCTCGTGTGACAAAAACCTTATTGACTTTACAGCTTTCCCTCTTGTAGAGTTGTGATCCACACCTATTTATAGTAGGGCTGTGTAATGGGCCAATAGGGCTGTGTTATGACCAATAGGGCTGTGTAATGGAAACACAACCAACCTCTTGATTCTTTCCGTCCTTCCTTTCCTGCAGGAGGTCAAATTCCAGTTGCAATTACACTTTGTGAAATTCTCTTTTGATTGTGATTCGCAACTACACTCGAACTAGAACAGGCCGATACTACCCACTACCCTTAACTACGCCGAAATAACCTCCCCGAACTTAAGTACTGGAACCTATATCTTAGACTAGACGTAAATAAAGCCTATAATGGAACTATATCTACCGACTCGGCACCCTCTCCACGACACCTAGCTGAAGAAGTTATATACTCGTATTCCGTACAAGGAGCTACAGTGGGCGGCAAAGGCGCGCTAGCAAACGATTCACCATTACGCGCTAGCAAACGATTAATCATTACATTAGATGAACAGATATAGGCATAGGCCCCAAGTTAAGTTAGGAAAGAGGCTTGAAGCACCTTTCTTTTAGGACAGAGGAAGAGGAAGAGGAACCACCCCACCCTAACCATTGAAGAGGGGCACGCACCACTGAATAAGTTGCCCTTACTTGAAAGAAATCATGGAATCTAGCGCTATCCCTACCCTAATGTATAATTGAATAAATAGCTTATTGCTGACACAAACTCACAGTTGACTCCTTACTTTGCTAACACAAACTCACTACAACTATAGTAGCCTGATTGTCCCGATGGAGCTCCAAGTTAATTAGTTTAGGTTCGAGTACTAAGTGGAGAGGATAGAGGCCGAACAAAGGACTTGCGAACAATCAAACCTTTCTCAAAATGACTTATCGCCTCCCCTCCCGTATTCCATTCCCCCTGGCCAGCTCTTTTCCGCTTGAAACTTTGTATTGGTGATTGGTCTTCACTGGGTTTTTTAGTTTGAATCTAATTAGCTAAAGAATCATTTGCTATGCTGCTTTCTTTCATAATAGATAATAGATGCTATGCTGCTTTCTTTCATAATAGATAATAGATGCTATGCTGCTTTCTTTCATAATAGATAATAGATGCTATGCTGCTTTCTTTCATAATAGATAATAGAGTTAATATATATAATAGAGTGAATACTCATTTCTTCCATTAGCCAGAGTGAATACTCATTTCTTCCATTAGCCAATAGTCGTTTCCTCGTCTATACTCCCAAAATCTAGCGCATCTTTCTTTCTTCTGGTAATGGGGGGCAAATGGCAATTCTCGTTCGGATCATCTCGCTTTATCTTTGCTGTTACTGGTTGGTGGATAGGGCGCTTATCCCCGTCTTCTTTCCTGTAAAGAAGGAGCCTTCCCTTGAGCAAAACTGTCCTAAATTACTTAGTTCCCACTTCCCTTCTAGCTCTTCTATGATTGTTCGACCCTTATATTAATGACTCGCTTCCCCCCCTTTTTCAATCTCCTCTCTTATCGTTCTAATGGATCAATCGGTCGAATTGCGCTGACCGAGGGAGGTGGACATCTATTCACGTCTATCCCCTTTCCGGAACCGGGCACCTGTAAAAGAGCTTAGGCACTTGGGCAACCCCCATGTACCAGACGCAGGGGAATTATTCTAACGTGTCTTCGGTAATTCCACTTTTCTTTGCCATAATGTCTAACTTTTCTTTGCCATAATGTCTATTCTTTAAGAGGGAATTCCTAATAAACGACTCCTCATTTAGTTTCTCCTTGATAGAGAGTGGCGGGCTTCTTTCTACGAGTGTGACCAAAGCCCTTGCATGTCAGTTGACCTATCCTTCTTCTCTTACTTTCTGTTTGAGAATCGCCTAACCCAGCATCTATCTCTGGCTCTATCTCGATATCCGGTCTTGGCATTGGTTATAATACTTAGGTAGAAATGAGTACTCTCTCTCTGATCTTTGCTCTCTCGCAATCTAATCTATATATCAGGTCTCTCTCTCTCTGGTATCGCTTTACTATCTTCATTGGGGTCTTTGTCTTGGTAAAGTTCGTAAGACACTAGGGAAGAGCTACGGAATAGGTGATTACTAACCATCCCACTTGGATAGCGGTCTATCTTCCTTTATTACATTAATCTCGATCGTGGAAGCTAGGATCGGTTCGCATCTCTCTTCATTCTTTACTGACTATTGGCTAAGTATCGAATGCTGTAATCAAAGGCATCTTGGTTCCGTATATAGCCTATGACTTTGGCTATGGTATTTTGGACCGTACCTTTTGTTCTCCTCACAAACACTACAGGAACGGCACGACAGCAAGACCACGACTGATATACTCGAGAGAGATAGCGAGCCCCATATGTAAAACCCACCCACCTAATAGATAGAACGTAAGATTCACTGCTCCAACGCCCTATTGTTTGAATATGGATACATGGTGAAATTGGATATGGCTACGTGGTAAAACAATAAGAGACTTTCCCTTAGTGATTTCATACCTTCTTCCTTATGATCATCAAGATTCTTCTCTACTTGGGCAACTAAGGGGCCAGCGGTACCAGAAGTGCTTAGTAGAAGGTCCGAGTATAGACAATAGGTTTTGTGTTAATTCTATAAGTGTGCTGGACTTACTTATAACTCTTCCTATCTTTAGATCTTTCCTCAGTTGACTGCTGCCATGAAATTAAGCCAATGCTATTCTATCAATAGTGAAGATATCCCCCCGAAGACGAGATTGGAAACTAGAGAAGCAATTAAGTAAACTGGGGTGCTTTGATTGAATTAGAAGGTCGAAGGTGCTTTGATTGAATTACCGGTACAAGCCCAATTTATGCGGGATTACCAGTCAGCAGTGATCCCTCAGCCCCATTGTTATCTGTCTCATTTGCTTAAGGATACATTGACCATGTCTTTTCTAGTGGGTTACTACTCGTCCGTATTAGGTATCAGGTATCTTCTCGTCTGTCTGAGTTTTCTCGTGTGGTGGGGGAGCAAATTCATAGTCAAGTCTTCTTCTTCTTTATCTAATAGCGTTCTGTCTTCAGTAAGACTAGTCTGTATCTCGGTAGTGGATTGAGTATGCATCCTTTTCTCCGTATTCTTCTTATCTTAGCATCCAAATGTGATTGAATCTCTTTGTATCTCTCTTTCCTTCTGTCATTGATAATTCGATTCTCTCTTTCCTTCTGTCATTGATAATTCGATTTTCTTTATGTAGTTGTATTAGTGATTTGATTATTTGTTTTCCAATGTTCTATACGCAAGAAAAGTAAACGATGTAGTTGTTCTCACTAATAATATCACCGAATATCAACTCCCTATGCCTGATCCAATGGTCAGTCTCTATTTGAATCGTTCGTGCTTTTAGGGTGAATGCGAAATCTACCTTAATAAGGAAGGATCTTTTACACATGGGCAATGGCCTCATTACCGGATTTCCTAGCCTCTAACCAGCTCTAAAAGAGTGAGCTAACAAAGTCCCTGAATGGGCGGGCTTGCTTTAGAATCCCCTTCCAAGAGCTGAGATTGGGAGATCACTGTGTAGCCTCGGCCTCTTGCATACTTTCACTCTAGTACATACACTCCAACAAATTCCCCTGTTTGTGAAAGAGAAGAAAGAGTTGGATTCTATCGAAAGGGCTTGCGTATTCGGACATACCACATATGCCTCCATAAAGCCAAACATGCTATCTTACGTCCATGCCTTCCATCTTTCCATGCGACTGGCACACCTCCCATCTTTCCATGCGACTGGCACACCTCCTGGCATTGTGCATTCCTTCATTACAAAGGGATAGAGTTCATAGGCATATAGGTCCTCGCCATATGGCTTGTATTTCTCAGTATGATCGTAGGCACGCCTTCTCAAGCTGTCTTCATTCGTATGTGGATTGGCCTCGTAGTGTTTCATACTAAATATGCTTAGAGCCAGTGAGGGAAGGGTTATCTTGCTTTCGATGTCCACCTTGTAAAACTTCCAATCTCCATCTTTCGCTTTTAGCATTACACCAAAAAGGAGATTCATGTCCTGGAGTCTAAAAGCTTATTGGAATACTAGCAAGAAAAGTACTCAAGGTCTTACTCATCATACCAGAAAAGTACTCAAGGTCTTACTCATCATATGGGATCGAGCCTTTCGGGCCTAGACCAGGGCATTGATTCTTAGCTAGGGCACTTAGTTTGCCAGGGAGAGTCTCTGAAGCGGAATAACATCTTCGACTCGTAAAGCCTATGGTTCCTCAGCAGTTGTAGTTCTTGTGATGACATGCTAGGTGCGTGCTTAAGCAATAGAATTCCATTGAATCTCGATAAAGTGACAACTAGATTATTCTTGTCTAACAATCGTTGATATCCTTAATACCAAGTCATAAAGTACCTTATCCTTTCTTCTTAGGAAATCTAAGATTATTGAGGGAAATCTAAGATTATTGAGTAGTCTGCACTTCCGTGGGTATAAATAAGAATCTAATGGAACTGTTCACCGGTACGAACCATCAAGAGACGCGTTTATTAACGTTATCGTTAGTCTCGGTATCGGCCTACCATGAATGGGTTTCAGCTCAGTGCTATATGGGTTGAGTGCTGTGAGATGGGTTGGATAACTAAGCTTACCATTTCGGATCTCTTTTTCCGTTATTGGCTCGATCTCACTCATTGAAGAAAGTGAACAATCTCTCTCCAACTTAATAATACTCTCTGGCCTATCCATCTTTTTTCCTTCCATATAGACTAGGAAAGTGATTAGAACTATCTACGATTTATCATCATCCTTTTTTCCTTCCATATAGACTAGGAAAGTGATTAGAACTATCTACGATTTATCATCTTCTATAATAATGAGAAGAATAGTTCTATATATATGAGCATCGACCTCACTCATTCTATATATATGAGCATCGACCTCACTCATTGGAATTAACGTAACCATCTGGATAAGTAAAGGGGATAGCTGGACCAAGCGTAAATGACCTCTACGTAAGATCGCTTCATGGTAAATCCAATTGTGAACTTAGCCCGATATGGCTGGGTAAGCAAACTTGATTAATAGAGATCCATGGTTTAATAGCATAGGTCAATCTCGTTAACAAGAGGGCTCTTTTAAGTGATGTGTTGGTGTGTTGTTCGTTCCATCTTTTTCTACAAGCAATTCCATAACTGTCCAGTAGTCGCGTTGGTGTATGCCCTCATCTTATGTTTCATGGTTCATAGTGTACGCTGTAATATGGAGTTACCTCCTTCACTTATGAGCTTTCACAGGCATTTTTCCCACTTTTCTCTCATGAGCTAGCCAACAATCCATAGGGGTACCGCATACGGAACGAGTATAGTTATCTACAGAGGTCAGTATTCCCGAGATCCTTTCTTCCCAATAGGATAATCTTTTATCAACATTTCTTTTACTACACTCATTGCGGGCATCCCTCTCACATTTCTTTTACTACACTCATTGCGGGCATCCCTCTAGGTAGATAAGTCAGTATTACTATATTATATACCCTAATTTGGATAAATACCCTAATTTGGATAAAGTCTATCATAAACCCTTACTCCATTATCATCTCGTCCTGTACCGTGGTCAAGTTGGGGACTCTCTCTAAAACAGGGTGCTCCCTAGCTGATGCGATCCAGCCGAGATGGCGTATCAACCGGATCTTTCATTCCATGCCTTATCTTTCGTTTTCCAGAACTTCAAGCACTCGAAGCATTCTCCTTATGATGAGAGAGATGGTCTTGTTAGAAGGCTAGTAGTACCTCAGGGATCTTCTTCCTGCCATTAGCTAAGAGACAGCTGGATCGGACCTCTATCTCGGACTTCCTGAATTCATGCTGGTTACAAAGACAAATATACTCCTTAATCAGGACCTTGGCCAAAGATGGAGGAAGAGGTCTCCGGTGATAAATTGTCGTCTTTGTCAGCGGGACCGTCGTGGAGCGGGTTGGAGCCATTGACTATACAACATCAAAAAGCTTACATCGCCCCGGAGAGACTGAGCTTCATCTGGACGTCTTCCCATTTCTATTCATTACTTTACTTGTCACGATAGTTGTTCCTTTAATACCCATAGATGGCTTTCAGGCGCCTGATCTTAATGATAGGTGCGGTGTGCCGAGTGAAAGGCTCAAGTCAAGATTACGTGCACCCATCTCAAAGGTCACCGAGTCGTCGGAAAGGAAAGGGGAATAGGTGGTTTTGCACATCCAAGGATAAGGGTTTTTTTCTGAATAGCGGATTCGTAGGTCACGAAAAAGTGGGATTGGAAATGGAACTCTCGACCGGACCTGGGGCGGATAGGAATTTCTACTTTCTTTGGAATCTTACTGGCTGGCATCCCTTTCTTTGGAATCTTACCTAAAAGTCTCTCTTTTGCTCTACTTCCGAACAAGACTTGTTGAACCAAGACAACATGAAACCATACTCCATCCACTACTAAGAGAAAAAGCCATAATACTCACACCTGAACCTCTAGCTTCTTCTCTTGTAACTGCCAATTACTTCAGGGCAGGAACTTGTATTTACTTCAGTCAGGACGGACAGAAGCGCTCGAGCTTGCAGGTTCAGCTACCTATCTATTTGGTTACCCAGATCCTATCTAATGCTAATGTCAGTGAAACAATGACTTCTCTTGCAGATGCGGACAATGCTCGAACAGAAAGGCCAAGTTCACTTAGCAACTACTTAGCAACATCCTTATTCTATGGCTAAAGTGAGTTAAAGGAGCTCAGTTCGACATAATGGGCATTGTTTCATTTTTCATGATCAACTTCTTCAGCGCTCGAAAGATCTTTATATGTATTTGCTGACTTGGCGCCAGATACCAGTCCTGTTTTCTTCGTTTGAAAGGAGAGTTCTGGTGTTTGAGAAGGCAATAATCAAGGTGAAAGGAAAGAAGTAAGTCTATATAGAGTCTAAAGTATCAGTGCTAAGTTCGCTTTCGAGGAACAAGGCCTCAACCCGTCTTTTTCAAGAGAACAAAACAAGTTGGGTATAGATTTAGGTAAGATTCCTATACACTTATTTAGCTCGAAAGAAATCTTCCTGTTTGCGAGTTCTTTGACTTGTGCCATTTGTATAGTAGTGAGTTTTCTGTGAGATGACTTTTGGACATAAGAGGTGCATGAGCGAGTTGAGTGTTAGGTTCTACTACTTCTACTTCTCTTGGGGCGCCCCGGGAAGTAATCCTGAAGCAAAGCAGTGTTACGAGTGGAGTTCCTCTTCTTTGCCGATATGAGCTTGTAAGGAAAGGAAGCAACAAGTAGTGCTCACGTGAATTCGTATAGGTCGATAGTGACAGGCCCCACATAGGTTCCAGTCTCGTTTCTGATTTCGTAGCCTGTATTATTGAGAAGAGAATGAGAAGAGAGAGAAGAGAATGAGAAGAGAATGAGAAGATTGGCCAACTCAACAATAGCTCCTAGCGCCCAAGCAAAAGAATGAACTGCACATTTATTATAGTGCTCAGAGTCAAGTGAAACAGGAATGGAACTCTCTTTGTACCACTCGTAAGTCAGAATTGAAGAAATGAATATAGCTTGTGAAATTCCTATAATTAAGTAGACTGCAGAATCGAATTGAGTGCAAAGGTTCCGTTGTTTGTTCACTGCCCGCCAAGCAACAACTAAGCTAGGCTAGGGCCGCTACACTCTTTTGGGTGAAAAACCAGAAATGAGAAGTACCGGCTAAAGAATTGAAGCGTCAGTTAGTAAGTAGTTGGCGCCCCCTCCTCTTTCTTTGTAGTGTGGTCCAACTGTTGTAAATGTTAGTTGGGATGGATGCCAATAAAGATTGATTTGATGAAATGTACCCCTATCGAAGTGTTACTAAGATCTATCATACCTGGCTAATTCTCCTCTTGCAACGGAAACTAGAAAATCAGATAGAAAAGAAGAATGGAATTGATGAGCACTTATGTTGGTTTCCAATACCAATCAGAATTTGATCTCTAGAGCACACATGGCATAGAATTCCTTTTTTGCACCTAACAGAACAAGCAACGCTAATAGAATCTAATGAATAATAGAATAATAATCTAAAGATAAAGCTAGGGAACAACAAGTGAGTCTTGAAGCGAAGGAGTGAGTTTTTAAGCAAAAGGGGAGCAATGCTCTGTTTGTTTAGAGAGTGTCGCAGTGAAGATTACCAGTGAACTTTCTTTTTCTTACGGAAGCACCAATAATCTTATACACGCTAATCCTTATTGTTTTGGGCTTTCTGCACACTAATGCACGAGCAAGAAGGGAGGCTTTTTCTCTTCTGGAACTCTACCACTGTACTTTAGCAGGCCCCTTAACTTAGATAAATATTCTAAAGTCTTCTAGTGCAAAAGTCAAAAAAGAAGTGGAAGATCTTATTGCAGGAATTGCTCTTTTTTCTCTGAATGAGATTGACCTGATTGAACTGAGATTCCATAATTGACCTGCAACACAACCATAATTAGTAGTTATTGACCTGCAACACAACCATAATTAGTAGTTGTCTTGCTTAGCGCCATAACTCCAGGAGACCCTTGTTGGACTAAACCTAGCTTCAACACGCCCTGCCCTTTTTCTAATATACCTTAGATTCCTTCTTTCTTCCTCTCGAAAGCTCCTGAACTTCTCTAAAGTAAAGAGCCTGTTTTGGTAAATATATAGCTTGAAGGCCCCGCTCAATTCATTACCAAAAGCTGGTGGAATCAATAGGGAGCAAAGGAAAGAGGATCTGCATAGGGGTCAGGGGTCTTTACCTCGCCAATAACACATCAGTTCTCTTCTCTGCCCTTTTTCAGTCCCACGTAGCGGTAAGCGGTATTGATAGGGCTTCGTCAAAAGATCTCTTCATTTTATATCTATCGAGCCTATTACTGTATTTGTGTAAACGCATGAATTTCACCCACCAACCTGCAGAACTTAGAGACTGCCCCGTCCCCCTGTTGACGATTCCACCTGCTCTGGTCCTTCTTTTTCCATCCTTCCTATCGCTTCTAAAGGCTCTTTCACTTACACAAGGGGAAAAAGGTATGATTTTGCCACATGAAACTCGGCAAGGAAGGAGTGGAATGTAAGGTTATACAGTTATACACACCTACAGCTCGGGCGTGCTTTCTCCCCTTTCCATGGCTAAGTGTCTTCGAAGATGAGAATGCCTTTACTTTTCTTTCAAAGAAGGGCCTGTAATTGATTGCTTCTCAACTCACTTTTCTTAAAAACACTCCTTTGATTGAATAGTTGTAAAGTAATTGAGATCAACTCGGATTGTAATCCTTCCCTTTTTTGCGCCTTGAATATTGGCCTCTGCTCGCCACGAAAGTGAGAATCCAAATAGCATACGAGATAGCTATCTCTGAAGTTCTAACGGGATCTGAGGAGACTCGGCCGGATAATATCTTTCTTAAAAACACAGGAAAGGAGAAGGTATGAGTGTCTCTGAGATGTTGGGATCTGACACATTTAGGTTTTTCTCTTGGGCTCGCTTGGGACTTCCTTTCTTTTCACTTCCTTGACTGGTCTTTAGGAAACTTATTGGATGGATCTCTTCGCCCCATCGGTTTTAAGTAAGAAAGGTAAAGCGAGGAAAGGAAACTAAAGCTCAATATTCTTAGAGTAGTCAATTCCATTCTAGGGTACGATTCCATTCTCAATATTAGGGTAAGTAATCTGCAAGCGCTTCTCAAGTTCAATATGGGTCGGGTGCTTGTTAAGTCTCCGAGGGAGGGAATCAGATCAATATAAAGAATATTCGAAATAGGGGCCCTTTATAATAATTGCTAGTGCATTTACTGTATGGAAGGTTGTCCTGTCCCAGAGAGTAGATTTGAACAAGTAAGATGTGGCGGCTTCAATTCATTCCAAGGACAGTTTCCGAGTATCAATGTTTTCCCTATGAGCAACCTTAAACTGAGCTTCAACTACGAGAATGGTCTACTTTACTGCTTTCCCTAGGGGTGGTTCAAAGAATAGAGTTCCACTCGCTAACGGTGTGAAAAGAGCATAAGTGGAAGGTCGAGGTAAAGTTTCAAGTGGTAGTGGAAGTTTCAGAATTATTTGTTTAACACACCATAAATAAGAAATTCATGAGTTGTTGCTAGTGCTGTATAAGATTCAAAAGAAGGGAAGGTGGTAAGGTCGCTCCCGATGAGGAATCCATTGATTCTCTCTGCTCTATTGGAAATTGGGACTTTTACTTGAGAAAGCAATATCATATTGGAGATTGAGAGTGCACAAAAGAAGAAGGAGATTGAGAGTGCGCATCCAAAGAAATAAGTATTAGATAACCCCTTATTACCTACTCATATATACTTACCTGGACTGATGCGACCTCTAACATCTTATCTTCAGTCTGAGGGAGTAGGGAGAGAGAAAGAAAGGTGCTTCAAGCTAACTTGAGAAAGGCAACCACTAATTACAAAGAGAAAGACATGGATGGGCTATCTAAGCACCCTTTGCAAGTGGACAAAGATCAAGATATGGGCTATCTAAGCACCCTTTGCAAGTGGCTTGTCTTAAGTTGTGAATCAAAAGAAGGAGCGCGCCTCTCGTCTCAAGAGAAAAGAAGGACAACGCCGGATTAGTGGCTTTTTCACCTATTCCGTAGTCACCGATAGAATCGAATCAGAAAATGGTAACTTCGCCTTGTTTGTTGGACAGATTGTCTTCAAAGCAACCCACTTTGTTGCGCTCTGAAGTCCAGTAGAAAGTGGAAAGTAATAAGTGAGTTTTGAAGCAATGCAACAAGCTACGGAACAACCTATGCTCCATCTGTTTACCCGTATTCCATTTATAGCCCCACGTATTTCTATTCCTTATTTCCTGGGTACCTATAGAGTGTCAGTACCAATAGATTAAGTCATTCCCGCCCCATAGAGTTTGTTTCATAGGCCCAACAGTAGTGGACAAGGGTCGAAAGTAAAGTGAAAGTAAAGTCTCTCTAGAAGTAAAGCAGCCGTTTCTAGGGTGCCAATATTCTTTTCTTTATTCTCAAGGAGTGCGTTAGCGAGCGTAACGGGGTGACGATATAAGTTATGAAAGTCATACAAACAAACTAGAGCTTCTGTAACCCAACTCTACTACTTTGAAAGCCCCACAAGAAGCATATATAAGATTTGATACACTGAACTACTTTGAGCTACTGCGGCACTGACTCACTACCCTACCGGGGGGCACGCGCATGTATATATTTCTTATTCGAGTGAGTTGCGGGGTGTTATAGTGCTAGGTTCGCTTTGTTACTATATTTTCTATGACATTGTAGGAGTTCTTCTCTCATATCTACAAGTACATTGTAGGGTGTTCTTCTCTCATATGTACAAGGTGAGAAAGCCCTATAGCGGTTAGTGAGTTAGTTTAAGTAAAGGCCTTCAACAAGTTTCGAGTTTCGCACAATGAAGTGAGTTTTGAAGGAAGCTGTCAGCAGGGAAGTTACAAACTTCTAGAATTCGAATCTGTCAGTTATATGATTGGATTGTGTGCACACTTATATGATATTCTTGGATTACTTTACAGAACGCTTGGAATTGTTGAACTCCTTCTAACGCACTTATGCTCAATAAACGTTAGCGCAAGTTCATGCAAGAGAAGTCGAAAGTGGAAGTTCATCTCATATATCCATTTTTGAGGAATTGAGAGTGGAATGAAATACAGGCCCTTGAGAATTTAGTAACACTGTGCCCTTACTTGAGTGAGCAGCAACCAGCGCCTCATTTCTTTGAAAACTAGACTGCCATTCTCAATCCTATATATCTATGTTTGAAGCATTGATTGATTTATGTTGGGTTTCTGTGATTGATTGATGTTGGGGCATTAGGATGCGAAATGGCCTGGCGAAGAATACCAAGACAGAGCTAAGATTCCCGCTGGAGATAGTGAAGGGATTTGATTAGCAGAGAAGTCAGCACCTTATGTTATGGGTGGGGTTTAGGAGGAAAGAATGGGAGCTACGCCGGACCGATGGATCCATACATCACCGGTTATTAGAAGTTCTGGACTTATAATTCCAAGCAACAAAGCTATGTATTTTACTGATTCCCAGCATTCCTCCATCGAGATTGATTCGCCTAAGACGAAGAATGTCCCCTACCCGGCAGGTGAAGATTGCCAGGTGTTTAGGAACCCTGTTAACCTCCAATGGGATTCTGTAGATAAACGATGGATTGCTGGCCTTCACACACTAGGAGCTAGGCATAGACTGACTTACAACATCGGCTTACTATGCAGTTTTGTGGGGGATTAGCATCAAATTATGCCTTAATGCTTCACCTTAATAGCAGCCCCTTCTCCTTGTAAGGCTGACGAGGTAATGAGCAATTCCCAGATAGTGGAGTTCTCCTCAATTGGGCCACTTGGTACTCGAGGATTGTAGACGGTAGTGTAGTGGGAAGCAAATGGGGCAGTAGGCTGAGTTGGGCCAGTGTTTAGTAAACCATGAATGGAATGGAAGTCTAGTAATGAATAATGAATCTAACAATAAGATAACACAATCAAAATGGAATACTTGACTTTCACTTGGCTTTCGTAGTTACTTGACTTTTGTGGTGACTTGATACTTTCCTTCTACTGATTCTACCTTGATATCGCTTCCCTCTTTTCTCCTTCCCTTTGTTTGACTTTCCCACGGAAAAACATATATATACTAATGCAACTTTCTGGATGCTTCAAACAAGTTCTTTTACACTTATTTCCTTCCTTTCTAACTAACAAAACAAGGATTATGAGTTTCTAGGTATTTCTTTCCCTTATTATGATCCCTGCGGTACTTCTTTTCTTCCCTTATGATGATCCCTGTTAAGGAAGAATATATGGCATGATGATCCCCTGTTAAGGAAGAATCTCTCGCTTATGCAGTGAGGAAATCACTCTACTTTCTTTTTCAAGGGATGAATGATGGAGTCCGGTTTTGTATGCTCAATCAGTGTTGTGACCTACTTGATTGCTGTAAGTAAACGATAGCTTAGCTTCTTCTTTTCTTTCTCTTACATTTGAGTTTGATCTTATTCTTTTCTCTTTCCTTATTGAACTCGTCCTTGGATCTTCACCTTGGAACTCTCTTCCCCGGCCCAAAGCTTTTCTCTGACCTTACGAGACGAGGAAAGCACAGAACTTCTGCTTCTATTCAAAGATTCGATCGTGCCATTTTAGTATCTAGAACTTGATACTTGCACGTCAATGATTATGATTGAATGAATCGCTTAAAGATCAGAGGAGATGATGGACACTAGCGGCCCTGCCGCGCTTAGTAGTTCCTTGGCGGATCGTAATAGTAGCAGGCAGCTGCCCTTATGAGGGTCTACAGTCATTCTAGTTTGATTCATAGCTCAGGCTCTGCCAAGTTATCGTATGGCTAAGCCCCTATAGTTGTAATCATAGCGTAAGAGGTCGTGGAAGGGGCACCGCCAAGAGAGAGAGAGAGGAATAGAGCCGCATAGTAAGTTAAGCAGTTCAGTCAAGTAACGAGGAAAAGCCTGAGTGGAATGTATGACTTTTGAGTGAGAGCGCTAGTAAGATAAGAGCAAATGCTTTCTCAACACTTTTCACATAGGATGGTACTATCCCGTGTTTTCTCTTGTGGCATCCTATGTTCTCGGAAGGGAGGCTAG
The DNA here is from genome assembly GCA_001649415.1 of Musa itinerans. Classification (NCBI taxonomy): domain Eukaryota; kingdom Viridiplantae; phylum Streptophyta; class Magnoliopsida; order Zingiberales; family Musaceae; genus Musa; species Musa itinerans. Next base: position 258,662 of record LVTN01000322.1, read on the forward strand.
ACTTATTGACTGAGCGAGACAAGACTCCATCCTACTTTTATGCATCCATCTAGCAAAGCCGCGTGAGTAAAGCACCCTATATCGTAGTCAAGCCGAAGCTACATTGTAGACGTGCTATTATTAGTCTGTTCTATTAAGCCTTCCCGCTTTTCCTATATCCAACTCCGTCAGATATTCATTTGACCTTAAGCTAATCACCTCTGAGTTTTGAGATAGCCTATATTTATGGTTTTGAGCGTATGCTGTAGCGGGCTTTTTCTTTCTTTTCTCTCCTTACCGGCTAGCCTATGTGCGATGCTTGTTTAGGATTGGAGTAAGTAGGCAATAGTTCATCAAACAGGGCATAATCGCCTTATTTCATTTGCGCGTCACACAATCCAGCTTGTAATGCAGAAACTCAACAGCAAGGTGAGACCCGCAACTGCAAGCAACAATAAGATGGAAAGCACCTCCGTAGTAGGCTATGAAGTCCGATGTGCCTTAGCTTGTGACCCAAGCCTGAAGTAACTGACTCTAATAATCAAGTGTACGGAGTTATGATATTCTTTCTTTCTTTTATTTAACCAGCAAACAACGTAGCTAAAAACCCTCATTGAAGCTTATGAACCACACAAACGTAGCTAGAAAAACCCTCATTGAAGCTTATGAACCACACACACCTATCTTCCAAATTGCTAACAAAAGCCAGTACTTATAATTCCAGACCTTCCTTAGAATTTCTATAGAATCTAACTTCCTTCCTTATAATGTATATTCTAATATTTCATCTACTTTGTGCAAAATGGAGAATCTCATATTTCATCCATACAGAACCGAGACCTTAACCTCTTCCTAATATCTTGGTTCGGTTTTCCTCTTCGCTAGCCTAAGTATACAACTAGTTCAAAACCCTTTGAAAGAGACAAGGGATCGATTTAGTTAGGCGAGGTCAACTCTATCATAGCTTTACCTTTGAGAATCAATATCTAAATAAGCAAGGCAAGTTGGGCTACTACTATCCCAATGCAGCAAAGCTAGGTTGTGCTCTTATGACGGGGAAAGGATCGACTCCGAAAGATCTGAGAAAGAACAAGAACCACATTTGATACTAATAGCTAAGAGCCCTTGAGCTACTATACTGGCATTTGCTAAGAGCATCGACTATACTGGCGATCCACACTAATTGCTAAGAGCCCTTGAGCTACTATACTGGCATTTGCTAAGAGCCTTTGAGCTACTATACTGGCATTTGATCTAACCGTCGCTTGAACCTTCGTAATCCATACTCTCCGGACCTTAGCTTGTGATAACCAATCATCAATACTCTCCTCTCTCATTTCATTGTAGTTTAGTTCAGATTACGCTTAAGTGAGTTCCAGAAGATAAGCCTATAAGCAATAAGAGGAACTAGCCTTAGCGAGTTATTAGTCGTTAGTGAGCCCTACTGCTCTCCAAAGTGTTCTAGAAAGTATCAAGTCCGGTATCAATCAAGTGTCAAGTATCCCCTTCAATACAACTATAGATGCGGGTGCCGATATTCAATGGTTAGGGAATTAGTCAGTTCTGTTCCTACAGTCAGGTTACTTCATTACATAATGGGTACGCTCCATTCTCTTCTCTTATCTTTTTATAGAACTATACCGGTACGCAAATATACACTTAATCCAGTAGGCGCACCCCCACCAAATACTATTCCATAAGAATGAGATAAAGAATCAACTATTCCAGAAAAATGAGATAAAGAATCAACTATTCCACAAATGAGATAAAGAATCATAGTAGGCAGTAAAAGAACTAACTAACTTAGATACGAAGTTAGGACGCGTCAAACTAGAGCACACTAACGCATCCCGATAGTAAGCTAACATTAGTCAAGGTGGGGAGGTTCAAATAACAGAATTGAGCTCCTAACACGAGTTCTTATAGTCGGCTTACGTGAGTTCTTAGTTCGCCCTTACATGTTCTTTCTTCATTGCTTGTTGGCTGTTCTATGTCATTTTCGCTTGATAACAGTGAGCCTTTCCTTTACCTTCAAGCTTAACAAGATTGACTCCTCAATAGATAAGTAGTGCACACATGAATTCTATAAGCTATAAGAGAGTAAACACAACCCTAAGAACCCTCCATAATGCGCCTTCTCTTTCTTTCCAGGCCCTCCTCTTATATATGTGATACCAGTCGAGTACAAAAACGTAGCCACAATTGCTTTTACTTGTCATTGGCCGTTTCCCTTCATAGACTCAATATGTTTCCAGCAGCCAATATCATTCGGGAGCAGAGCCGAAAGCGGATCATACGTTGAATAAAAGGAATAACACTTTCAAGGTGCGGAGTCAGCACGGAGTTGCTAATCACATCTTTCCACTCATAAACAGTAGTTTCAATCGCCTAAAATACTTAACAAAAAACTCCTAACGCCTAAATGTGTTCCTTCTTGCTCGGCTCTGAGCGGGACAGCTTTTACTCGGTCATTCCCACACACTCAATATCATTTCATACATAATATAACACTGACTTTCCATATTCGTTCGATCTCAATTAGTGCTCTATACTTAGTTGCATCATAATATTTGTGACTTCCAGCTCGACGTTAAGACTTGGCAATTGCTAACAAGCCCTGGCTCGGCTCCGATAACGCAATTCCGGGAGGAATCGGTAGTTCTCCTTGGGCTTCCCCACTCTCCTTTAGTTCCCCATCAGTGACTTCCTTCTCGGGGCAAGTCAGCACACCTCCAGTAAATCCCTCCAAATAATAGGAACTGCAGCGCATCTAGCTTTTCTTTTCCTTTTGGTTCTCTATACTCTCTTCATTCGTTTTCAATAGTCAACTCCCTTTCCTCTTCAACAGCTTATGGTTACCCAGGACAAAGAGTCTATTCCGCTTTAGCTAGCCTGTGACTGACTCCTTTATAGGAAAGCCTTATTGATTGAATAAGGGGCACCTCGCCTGTTCACCTGCGTCTTAGTAATGAATGATAAGCCTATATATTTGAATAAGGAAAGCTATACTTGACCCCAATAAGATGCTATTCAACTGGAAGCGCACTCCCGAAAACAGAGTACTTGCGGCTTAAACAAACAACGTATATCGAATTTGCTAAGTTGTAAGTTCTCTTCCAGTATAGAAAAACAGGTATGATAACTAGGGCTTGTCGAGTTAGTTTGGGGCAGAATCAAGTAAAGGCTTTGAAGCACGTTGTACTGAAAGTGTCTTTGGGTGTGAAGTCTAGGCAATTCAATCAGTTGGCCTTATTTCCCTTACTAGCCTTATTTGCCTTAATAGGGTTCTTCAGCCCGGTAGTCCTGTTCATTGACACTTACGTATAGAATGCAAGTCGACATAGAGGACACTCCAAATTCGCTTGCTTACTTTGTCTCTGGGTGGTAAACTAACCAAAGCGATGTAGGTAGCATCATAGTTTCTACTTGCACTGTTGCTTGTTTCAGACCAGACAACTAACTCCAAGGGGGATTTCTCATTCTAAAAGCAAGAGAGAGTGCGTCAAGAGTACAGGAAAGGGAACAATGTCTAATTTGCGCTAACGGGAGCAACGCTTCAGAAGGCATAATCAAAGTCAGAGCGCAAGAGAGGCGTTTCGTTTTTTTCCGTTCTTGTTCCTGATCGTTGCGATATAACAAACAAAGCTTCTCATCATGTGGCCAGTTCCTCCTTTAAGCGTCCTAAAGGCAGTACACGCCGAACTTACGTTAGCGCTAGGTTCTCTTGCTTAACTCTTGCTTGCTTAACTCTCACTAAGGTAAACAACACAGCATTATAGCTTTCTCAACTCAGTTATTATATGGAATTGACTCTCCCTTTCTAAGGCACCTACAGCTCATCAAGTAAGCTAACGGCGCTTGCTACCCAATTGCATTTTACCGACTACATACATATGGCACTAACAAAGTCAAGGGCAAAAGTGAAGCAAAACATTGTCTTGATAGCCTCGAAAAGAATATCTCTTGAAACCCATATAGGTGTGGAACAGCTTCCTTCGAAACTCAAAACCGGAATTCATAGCTAATATGGGCAGCCGTTGCGCTAGACTCTATGAAATCATTCTTTCCCTATGGCTTGTTCTGCTGACTCTATCTCTGTGCTTTCCTTGAAAACTAATATCATTTATTTCCACTCTGTTTCTGTCCTTTTGTGAAAAATAGCTTAGGGGCTCTTTCGAGTTCTGCCTCAATTCTGAAAGCTACTCGGGATGCTAACGTTTCGGTGTTTAGTGATATGAAGTGACTTTAGTCTATAAGTTGTGCATTCAATTCCATTAAAGAAAGGTTTACAGTCCCTACTCAGCCTTGTGTTTAATGTGATAGAGCAGTATCAAGTCTTGTTTCCGTATCGTATGGTGTGGGTGCCGACACTTACTTCTCTTTTGGTGCCGGGCAATAGAACTCGCTAACTCGCGCAACTCAGCAGACAATTCGCTAACGCTTACTTCCACTGGTGCTAACGCTCTGACTCTTGGGGAAAAAGCTAAACAACTATGAGTTTCGTGGAACAAGCAAGAACAAGAAGAAACTAAAGCAACAAGGACGCTAGTGAGTTCGCCCTACAGCTTCAGGGGTTCATAGTATCACCTCTGCTCAACGACTCAAAAGAATAGTTTACAGCCCGCATAAGTACTTAAGGAAAACAAGCTAAGGAAGAAACATGTAGCAAACTGACTCCTAACAAACGCTTCTGTTGTGTGCTAACGGAGCCTCACCTTTGTTACGGCAAACAAACAAACTAGGACTTCTTCTAATCCCTCTGCTGCATTCTCTGGTCTACTTTCAATTAATAATGGAATTGTGGAATCCTTATCTTACCCTGATTACCTGTATGATTACCTGTATCTAGTAGATCTCGGTGTAGCTACTAATGCGAGTTAACCCTAGAGCTTAAATAAGGGCAGATTTCGAATCTGGTCGAGTCGACAAAGAACGACAATCAGTCTGGTCATTCCAGAGGCAGGACAAGATGTTGACGTGCACTCAATTCGTTATTTAGAGTCAGGAGAGCAAGCTTAGGGCGAAAAAGAGAAAGCCAAGTTCCAGGGCAGAGAAGCTTCTTATTCTTCGGGTTAGGAGTGGACTGCAATTGAACTGCGGATTCCATAATTACCTATTTCTTTCTATACTAAACGATACGAGCTTCTTTCTACTGTTCCTGTTCCTTGATACCGCCTGAAAGCTTAAGCGTTACGTAGGCATTCGATGGAAATAGAAACTACCTTACCTATACCAGGGCAATCAGAATGAAAGGAATCTAGCTAACTCGCCTATCTAAGAGGAATGCACGCACCTAGAAACTACCTTCTTACGTGCACAACTGGAAAAGAATGAAAAGATAGGGGCCTTAGCGGATACGAAAACTTGAGATTAAACATGCACTGAAAGAGACTCCACTTCGGTACTGAGAGATTAAGAAGTAAGGGCAGCCATTGAGAGCTAAAGTTGTTGCTTGTCTCTTACTTGACTACCAAGACTGCCAAGCCACCCTACAAATCCAAAACTATCTCACTAGCGGCAATAGGGCCAACTCGGAACTCTACTTGCTTAACTAAGAACTCCCTAATGCACTTTGCTTAGGAACGTAGCTTGTTATGCTTCCCACTCCTACAAAGCTCACGCCGATTTAGTAACTAGCTAATGCCCTTTGCCTTGTTTAAGAGAATTTCGTGAGGTAACTTTATTGCCAACCTGAGACTTTCTCTATAAGAAAAGAAGCCGTTGAGTCCTTTCAGTAGAGTTCCAGTTCTTGTGTTGCGGGACAATATCTGGTTGGTTTGTAGAAACTTCCTTTTCTTATGGGCTTGCTTCTTCAGCTCTAAGTACTTTATATGAGTCGTTGAACATCAGAGTGCGGGACAAACCTCTACATTTGTTTGCTTGTGGAATAGAATAAGAGGAGAGTGTTCCTGCTCGTGCTCTCCCGAAGTTAAGGGAATCATCTTCCTTCATAGTTTACCAATTATGTAAATAAGTAAGTCACAAACTAAACCCCCCTAAAACTATAATAGAATTAGCACCTAATTCGCTGTTGCTTTTTATCTCCAACTAGCTTGTTTACTTGTTTCTTTGTTTGTCCCCCCTTGCTTAGTCTTACTTAGTTGCTTTTGCCCTTGAGTAAGTCGGAACCACACCACCTAACTCCTGCCTTCCCGCGCACACGTATAAATTAGAAAGCGCACCTTGACTTTCTCTTTATACAGCAGCATCTCAAGCACCCGAACTATATTACTCGGTTAAAGCAAAGGGCCAGTACTTAAGTTCAGGGCATCTATCTCTACTTAATCTTGCTGCAGAAAGACATTCTCTCGTCTCGATTAACACTAGAAAACAAAACGAGTAACTACTAATAAAGGCGCAACTACTTAAAAAGCAAGAAGAGGTGTTGATAGCTCTGCGCTGCGCTCGCAAGTCCTGTTTTATACTGGTTATTCTATGGATACAGGTTCCTCTCTTGAAACTTACTATGATCCTGATCCAGCATCTTTTATTGTCGACTTCAATTGACGACTTGGACCACACCTCGCTTTAAAGGATCGGAACTGATTTACTTAGTTTTCCGACGCTTCTATCTGAGATGAACGGATTGACTTTGGTTTTGTTATCTTGGCTTTACTACTGAAGTAAGATAGGTCCGATCACTCGAGACCCTACCCAGACTTTCCACTTATGCAGGAGAAAAGAGATCAAAAAGAGCTTAAGAGCCAGCTGTAATAGGCGGAGCAGAGTATTTATAAGTTGGCCAGCAGTCAGAAGTGATGAAGAGCAAACTTGAAGCTGTTTTGAGCCAGCAGTAGATGAGAAGTAAGGGTAAGGGAGAGTAGAATCCCTTGTGAAATCCATAGGTGTTGTCGAAATCAAAGAGTCAGGGTATCGTGAAAGCGAGAAGGAACCAGAGAGATGGGAGGCTTGAGAAGGCGCTAATAGAGTGGAATGTTGAAAAGCGAGAGGAAAGTATCTAAGAGAAGAAGACAAAGCTTAAGCGGGAAGAAAAGTATACATCCCGACAAGAGAATCTGCTGTTTAGTCGTCAGCTGCCCACGGTTAAACAAGCCCAGAGAAAGCATAAGCTGGATCCGGATCTACAGACGAAGCCGTATCCTCCCCTTAAATCATTTGTTAGAGCTGGATCAGTTTCAAGAGAAGGATCTGAACCAGTGTGGTATGCCATGCCAGCAGAGTGAAAAGAGCCAGAGTGAAAAGAAAGAGCCTCATTCTGTTAATAGTTGGCATCAAGAGTTCAATCAAGAGTTATACAAGCCATTACTCTTTATATGACTCTTTCTATTACTAAATGGGGAGTAGCGGTAGGAGAACTATACAAATACAATTTCTATTCTCTCTTCCTTCTAGGAGCGGTACCTATTCTATATTTATATTAATTCTTAAAGGAAGGCGGATATTCTGTCCCTGCCCCGGAGAAGACTTACTAGAAGGGCAGATTATTAATCTGGGAACTCTCCTATTGCTCCTCTACCTATGGCAACTATCACTATGGCTCTCTTCTCTTCTTGCCACAAATCATTCATTTTCTCTATTCTATCTCTTTCGCCCCTGACTTATATTGCTGCTTGTCCTCTTCTTCCCTTAATCCGTGTAGTGGGCATTCTGTATTCTTTATACAATGACACTCATTCACTTTGCGTTGCGCTTGCTGCTGACTTTAGACTCTTCTCTTCTGTGAAACCTCACTGCTTAGCTGACTCCTGACTAAACTAGCAAGGACGCACTCCAACCTGCTAGCAAACAAAAGCTTCCAATCGGCCCTGCCCTGCGCATCCATTCTTACTTCAAGTATGCAGTGTTGTTGTTCTACTATATGTGATTGATGTGTCATGCAACATTATTTCTTGAGTGAGTGCGTGAGATAGTCCTCTTGAGTAAGCGGAGCTGTGTTTTACTTTCTTCTATTCTTGTGCACCATCCTCTCCAGCTTTTCACTTTAGTTAACTCTCTTTTTCTGGATTTTCTGCTTCCTTTCTACCTACATTAACTGCATAAGAAGGGTTCTTTAGCAACAAAGACAGATGAAACTACAAGTCAAGTTTTCGTTTCTGTCTTAATTCGCGCCAAGTCAAGTTTTTGCCCTCTCGACAACCTAGTACTCTTTCCTTTATGAGCATTAAGTTTAGTGTGCTTAAGCGGGTGCTTGTGGAAAGGGAAATGCATTCTTTCTTGCTTCCCCACATGGCAAAGGTTAGAGTTGACTCTGTTTCAGCTGCAAGCGGTGGTATAGTATAAAGTCCAGCAGCAATCCATTCTAAATCTAACAGTGTCCTCCGTTGCGCTAACATGAGAAAGGCCGGTGCTTAAAGGAGTTTATTGAACCGGGTAGGCTAGGCTAGGCCCTCTGAGTAAGCTTTGTTAGCTATACTACTTAGATCAGGAACAAGACCAGGATCATAAGACGGAAGAAAGTAGAGTTAGGGTGTTGGCGATGAGTCCCCTTCTGTTCTCAATTCCAGTCTAGTTTCAGTAGATATGGCTACGCAGTTAAGGCTAAAGTAGGTGGGTAATAAAGGACGGACGTAGTTACTTGGTAATTACTTACTTCCTTGCACCTATTTCACTCCACCGACACGAGGGTTCACTCAAAAGCCCATAACTGATATTCTGTAATGCACCTGTTAGTCTGACTATACTGGCTATCCCTTCCCTCTCGAAAACTGTATTTCGTCTTTGATTCTTATACAGCTAACTGCCGGATTGAACCTTATACTAGAGCTGCTGATAAAAGGGCTTACTATCCTTTTTTTCATTCTCAGTATTGCTTCTTGCACTCTGATCTTGAGTCCTACTTTACTCGCTTTTAGCCTTGCTTTCCTCCTACAACTAATGACTTTGATTCTGATATTGAACTCCGATTCTAACACTCCGGTCTCTCAGGCTCACTTGAATGTCTATTACTCTTTCTCCCCTGGCTTTGAGTCTGCTTTACTTAAAAAATAGATCTGACTTACTTGCATCCCATCCAAATCTGACTCCTCTGCTGACAATAACCGAACTAGTGTCTATAATCCCCCGGAGGACAAAAGAACTCAGCATCTAATAGACTTTAACCAGGGACTCGGGCTTAACTACCTTATAATAGGAATCCCATTACCGCTTCCCAGAACTTAAGTACTGGCCCCCTTTTCCGCTAATTCTTACTTTCGTTTTCCACTCCCTTCTTCGAGCCTACCTCTCCTCGCTTTCATTACGTATTTAACCTGTGAGTTGGCCTTTGCTTGGTTTCACAAACTCAACCTAGTGCTTTTCATATTGTCTCTTATTGTAAAGAAATGAACTAGTGTTGACAAGAACTCGGGCATACAAGAAATAGGCCTTACCAGGTCACCCGAGCGACTTGCCCTGTCAGCTACTCTATTAGAATGAAATTATTCACTATCCAGAATGGAACCACTACGTACAATAACGAAACTCGGAGTAGAGAAGAAAAAGGTACCATGCAGTGCGTATAGAATATAAGTCATAATAATAATTCCCTTTATAAGTAATAGGATCCCCCCTATTTCGAGGAGTTAATATGGAGCTTGAACTTACTTACTAGCGCATCCAAGTAAAAGAGTAAAACAAGGAATATAGGATTGAACCCCAGCTACCAATACTTGAAAACGACCCCCCACCTTGCTGTCTTTGACTACCTTATCTAATTCTTCCACTAATGCCCCAAAGTCTGCAGTTCCCTTTGCTTAGTCTACCGATCCGGAACCAAACTCTTTAGCTACTGATCCAGATCCCGTCACTATTGACTTAGATTCTTGATTCTTCGATACACCTAGGCTCTTGCATTCCACGCCAGTTTCCAACTTATACTCTCCTACTAAATAGAACGCAGCAGCCCAAGCCTTACTTGTTACTTTCTAGAGCCCGTCGAAGTCTACCGATACTTGCTAACCTACTATTCTCCCCGGGCTTTTATATACCCCTGATAAGGAAAGTATTGTTTGTTAGGCTTAGCTTGCCACTCCCTGCTCCAACTCTGATTATACTGCCTGGCATTCCTTAAATACTACATCGGATCTTTGCTTTTAAACGAAAACGAATGAATGTCTTATGAGTCTTGCTTTACTTGCTAAGCTGAAACACTACCCAACATGAAAGGAAATAACAACTACAATCGAAACTCACAAATAGGAATCACGCTAACGACTATTATTTATGAGAATAGGACTACTGGCAAACAGGCTAGAGCTGCAGCCTCTAAGACTAATAACCGACGATAAGAAATGAGCTACTGGCTTTTTCAACTGAAACTACTAAATATAGGTCTGTCGCTACTGACTTGTGAATCCACTACTGCCTTCGAGCCTTACTTTACAAACTACCAGACTCATAGCTGTCCCTTGCACTAACACCGCGATCAATAAGAACGGAACAGGTGCTTCTCATACTCGAAACAGGAACTAGGACTTTTGAACTTTAACCACAGATCCAGATCTTTGCTTTACTTTACACCTAACGGGCTGACTACCTTTCCTTCCATTCTACCTGCCCGTGCTTTGGTTCTGCAATCACTGCATTCGGATCTGACTTACTTTGAATTTAGTCTCGCGCATTCCCGGCTACCAGCCTATATCTCCTGGGGCTATCCACTAGTTCTCTTTCCGTGCTTTCATTCACTGACCCCTTGGTTTCATCCTGTAGCTATTGATCCGGATCTTAGATTGAGCATTTCCGCCTACAGGGGAGTCTGACTGACTTTAAAGGTTCTTATTCTTAGACTATTGACTTGCATCCTGTATTGACGGTTATTTGGTTTTGAATATAAGATTTCTTAGCGGTTTCTTAGGGAAAACCAGTCCAAAAACTGCCACTTCTTTCTCTATTTTTTAAGCAAAGCAAAAACCAGCTTTTTTCAATTGTATTTGATATGGACCTTCTATGCCTGTGAGGATGACCCTGCTATGAATATGCGATGGACCTTCCATTACGGGGCCTGGGCCGATTACACTAGAACCAACCAGCGAAAGAAAGACTTATTTATGTTAATTGAAGACTTTATTAAGCTCCACCACTTAAAGAATGAGTCACCTGACCGTGCTTTATTGTTGCAGTTGCCCGTACCTCTTCGATCTGTTGCCCTGCCCCGAGACCTGTTGCTCGCACCCACCCCCGAATAGTGTTGTTGTTGTCCGATGACCTACCCTGCAATGCATTAGGGATGTCGACCGTTGAATTGGAATGAGCGAGGTACATTGATGCCGGGGTACCTTCGTTGAATGTGCGATGGATCCACCTTCGATGCACGTCCGATCCGATGGCCCCCGTTGACTGAGTTCATGGTAGCTATAAGAACGAATGGGTGCATAGTAGCTATAGGGTGGGTTGTTATTGGTTCACAAAAAAGTATGTCTCAGGGAACCTCGCATCAAAGCCAGAGTAATATAGTAGGCCCGCTCCTATTAGTAGTTTTAGGTAGTAGGCCCGCTCCTATTAGTAGTTTTAGGCCCGGCTCCTATTATGTCCTCTAGAATGCCTATTCTCTTGTTTCGCCCGATCGATGCACGTTGTTGTCGAACAATGAATGAGTTAATTACCGCTCAAAGAATAAGTTAGTGTTTTTCAATTAATACAAGCAAGAATATCGAGTAGGTAAGATAGTTCTTCTATTGATACAAATAGTAGGGTGGTTTTTCTTTTTCTATAGATACAAGCAATATAGGCAGGATGGTTTCGTTCCATATGCCGATGGGGTGGGTTGGTTTATCTGTGATCTGATCCCTACGCGCATTCCCCTAGTTCGAACGGGCCAAGCTACTGGGCGCATAGAATACAACTCATCAGTATCAGAATTAGGGGACAGGGACTTTCATTCTGTATCCTTGCTCTCACTATGGCACTCCAGGGGTTTGTTTAGGTTCTCTGCTTTCACTCACCAACAGATGTTTCTCAGCCTTACATTTCCTTCTTTTTAGTCTTGCTTTACTTGCTTTGAGTCTAGGGCTCCCGTCTTCCATTCTGCATTGAACCACTCTATGATTATTCTTTTTGTAAACTTATTTGAATTCTTCCGTTTACTTATATGCTTTCATATGATAACGGACTTTCCTGTCTCTTATTCTCCCACTGCTTTATCTGATTCTGTAACATCGGATTCTCTTTCTTCCATTCGCTGATGCACTCACTTAGTAGTCCTTTCGCAGATACTTATTGCTTTAACCGAGCTGTGAAGACAGTAAACACAATCCTCTGTCTTCCAATTCCATTCCATTCTTCTCTTTATTGCTCTAGTACAATTCTCCTTATTGCTCTAGTACATTAGTAGTAGTTTTCCCCTCTCTGTAAAGGAGAGACCTCTCAGTAAGGGCACAAACTTGATTAGTTGTTGATTGGCCCCTAGTGGATAAAGTAGTAGCGAACACAAGACTTCACAATCACTTTCTTTGTTTCCAGAGGCCTATATAGTAAGTTGAAGTAGAGAATAGTTGCTAGTATACCGAGAAAGAGCACCACTAGGCGAGTTACCCCATATCTATTAGACCCCAGCTAAGGATTATGTTTACCCGGCCCCCAGTCAGTAAATTATGACTAAACTACTTTCGATAAAGAGCCACCAAGCAAACCTTAGCAACGTAGCCGAGAGGATAAGCTGTCATAATTGAACTCATTAGAAACCCATAGTAAACACCCTGACTTTATGGCAGCTTCTTATCGTTCTTGGCATTGGGCTTCTTTTCTTGATCTTGATACGACAACACTTGTTGCTGACTTAACGCTTGCTGCTTACGCCTTCTTCTTAAAACCATTAAAGCACTGACAATATCACTTCTCTCATTCATAGACAAGGGAAGGAGCTACAGCGGAACAGGACCCTACCCAATCCAATAGTGAACTTTTATTTCACCGTAGAGTGAAGAGCCAGAGCTCGTACTTGATTCTGACATTAACCCAGCTTCCGAACCAATACTCTGCTCCGGAGTTAGATTCGATGGAGTATAATAGTTCTAGTCGTTGCTTGAGTTAGCTGTTAGTAACGAGTCCAGTTTGTGCCCTGTCTCGGAGTCAGAGAACTCATTCTTCTTTCTTAACTTCAAGTCCTGTGCTCGGCTAAAGTTGTTGGGAGTCCTTTGTTCGCGTGACGCTAAAGGAGTGAAAAGCGCGGCAGGGCCGCTTCCTATTCCCCAGTTATAACCAAGTCCTGTTTTTGAGTCCTTTGCCCTTAAGTAATTGGTTGCCACTTAAGTAATTGGCGAGTGAAACACTTCATTAATGCTGTCCTGTTGACACTCGGAACAAGACTCAGTGAGAGTTGAGGCCCTTAGAGTCAATTTTGGTTACTTCTTTCTATTATACTCAGATGCCTCATCCACTCTCTTTTCTCAGAATCATTTCCTGTGTTCGTGTAATAGATGCTATGCTGGTAAATAACCTAGTGCTCTCAATAAGGAAATACAGAGACAAGTAACTAGGCAAGTAAACTACTACAGTGAGTTATTAGCAAGTAAAGAGGAGTTTTCGAGTGAGTTGTGGAAGAGTTCGATTCGTTAGGTACTATCTGAGTTCCTAGTTTTGAGTTAAGGCTATCAGGGTACTATTGAATTCGCATTTATGAGCTTAATGCTGATACTTATAAGCGCAGCTCTTTCTTTATTCGTATAGTTAAAGCAAAGCCTTGCTGGACACTATTGGATTTATTTATTGTAATAGAAAGTATTAAAGTGTCAGTGGTAACAGACCAATAGGCAGGGTATTGAGAACGAAAGCAATAGGTTGGGGTCCTAGATAGAGACAGTGAAGCAAGGGTTGAGGTCAATAGCTACAGTCCTGTTGGCATTGGGTCCTTCTTTGTTGTGGATGCATTCTCTTACTTATTAGCCCTATTCCCGGTTTCTAGCTCTGGTCTAGTTAGCGATGGTTAAGCCCGAGTTCCTAGTTCCAATCTGATTAGCACAAGTTCTATTCTCTCTTTTGCGTTAGAGCTCGAGAAGCAGTATATCTGAGTTCCTAGTTTGATAGATCAATTCTGATAGTTAATTAGTTCTATTCTGATAGCAGTAGTCCCGGTTTTCAACAAAGAATACGTAATGCAAGGAAGCGGTGGTGGGGCAGTAAGCCAGGATCCGATGTAGTGGTCTTAGAGTTGCAAGGGTTCCGGGAATGCTATACTCGACTCGAAGCTAGGGGAGACAGAGTTCAAAGAGCCAGAGCCAGAGAGGGATGAGATGAGCCTGATACTTTCCGTTGAATTGGAATGAGCGAGGTACATTGATGCCGGGGTACCTTCGTTGAATGTGCGATGGATCCACCTTCGATGCACGTCCGATCCGATGGCCCCCGTTGACTGAGTTCATGGTAGCTATAAGAACGAATGGGTGCATAGTAGCTATAGGGTGGGTTGTTATTGGTTCACAAAAAAGTATGTCTCAGGGAACCTCGCATCAAAGCCAGAGTAATATAGTAGGCCCGCTCCTATTAGTAGTTTTAGGTAGTAGGCCCGCTCCTATTAGTAGTTTTAGGCCCGGCTCCTATTATGTCCTCTAGAATGCCTATTCTCTTGTTTCGCCCGATCGATGCACGTTGTTGTCGAACAATGAATGAGTTAATTACCGCTCAAAGAATAAGTTAGTGTTTTTCAATTAATACAAGCAAGAATATCGAGTAGGTAAGATAGTTCTTCTATTGATACAAATAGTAGGGTGGTTTTTCTTTTTCTATAGATACAAGCAATATAGGCAGGATGGTTTCGTTCCATATGCCGATGGGGTGGGTTGGTTTATCTGTGATCTGATCCCTACGCGCATTCCCCTAGTTCGAACGGGCCAAGCTACTGGGCGCATAGAATACAACTCATCAGTATCAGAATTAGGGGACAGGGACTTTCATTCTGTATCCTTGCTCTCACTATGGCACTCCAGGGGTTTGTTTAGGTTCTCTGCTTTCACTCACCAACAGATGTTTCTCAGCCTTACATTTCCTTCTTTTTAGTCTTGCTTTACTTGCTTTGAGTCTAGGGCTCCCGTCTTCCATTCTGCATTGAACCACTCTATGATTATTCTTTTTGTAAACTTATTTGAATTCTTCCGTTTACTTATATGCTTTCATATGATAACGGACTTTCCTGTCTCTTATTCTCCCACTGCTTTATCTGATTCTGTAACATCGGATTCTCTTTCTTCCATTCGCTGATGCACTCACTTAGTAGTCCTTTCGCAGATACTTATTGCTTTAACCGAGCTGTGAAGACAGTAAACACAATCCTCTGTCTTCCAATTCCATTCCATTCTTCTCTTTATTGCTCTAGTACAATTCTCCTTATTGCTCTAGTACATTAGTAGTAGTTTTCCCCTCTCTGTAAAGGAGAGACCTCTCAGTAAGGGCACAAACTTGATTAGTTGTTGATTGGCCCCTAGTGGATAAAGTAGTAGCGAACACAAGACTTCACAATCACTTTCTTTGTTTCCAGAGGCCTATATAGTAAGTTGAAGTAGAGAATAGTTGCTAGTATACCGAGAAAGAGCACCACTAGGCGAGTTACCCCATATCTATTAGACCCCAGCTAAGGATTATGTTTACCCGGCCCCCAGTCAGTAAATTATGACTAAACTACTTTCGATAAAGAGCCACCAAGCAAACCTTAGCAACGTAGCCGAGAGGATAAGCTGTCATAATTGAACTCATTAGAAACCCATAGTAAACACCCTGACTTTATGGCAGCTTCTTATCGTTCTTGGCATTGGGCTTCTTTTCTTGATCTTGATACGACAACACTTGTTGCTGACTTAACGCTTGCTGCTTACGCCTTCTTCTTAAAACCATTAAAGCACTGACAATATCACTTCTCTCATTCATAGACAAGGGAAGGAGCTACAGCGGAACAGGACCCTACCCAATCCAATAGTGAACTTTTATTTCACCGTAGAGTGAAGAGCCAGAGCTCGTACTTGATTCTGACATTAACCCAGCTTCCGAACCAATACTCTGCTCCGGAGTTAGATTCGATGGAGTATAATAGTTCTAGTCGTTGCTTGAGTTAGCTGTTAGTAACGAGTCCAGTTTGTGCCCTGTCTCGGAGTCAGAGAACTCATTCTTCTTTCTTAACTTCAAGTCCTGTGCTCGGCTAAAGTTGTTGGGAGTCCTTTGTTCGCGTGACGCTAAAGGAGTGAAAAGCGCGGCAGGGCCGCTTCCTATTCCCCAGTTATAACCAAGTCCTGTTTTTGAGTCCTTTGCCCTTAAGTAATTGGTTGCCACTTAAGTAATTGGCGAGTGAAACACTTCATTAATGCTGTCCTGTTGACACTCGGAACAAGACTCAGTGAGAGTTGAGGCCCTTAGAGTCAATTTTGGTTACTTCTTTCTATTATACTCAGATGCCTCATCCACTCTCTTTTCTCAGAATCATTTCCTGTGTTCGTGTAATAGATGCTATGCTGGTAAATAACCTAGTGCTCTCAATAAGGAAATACAGAGACAAGTAACTAGGCAAGTAAACTACTACAGTGAGTTATTAGCAAGTAAAGAGGAGTTTTCGAGTGAGTTGTGGAAGAGTTCGATTCGTTAGGTACTATCTGAGTTCCTAGTTTTGAGTTAAGGCTATCAGGGTACTATTGAATTCGCATTTATGAGCTTAATGCTGATACTTATAAGCGCAGCTCTTTCTTTATTCGTATAGTTAAAGCAAAGCCTTGCTGGACACTATTGGATTTATTTATTGTAATAGAAAGTATTAAAGTGTCAGTGGTAACAGACCAATAGGCAGGGTATTGAGAACGAAAGCAATAGGTTGGGGTCCTAGATAGAGACAGTGAAGCAAGGGTTGAGGTCAATAGCTACAGTCCTGTTGGCATTGGGTCCTTCTTTGTTGTGGATGCATTCTCTTACTTATTAGCCCTATTCCCGGTTTCTAGCTCTGGTCTAGTTAGCGATGGTTAAGCCCGAGTTCCTAGTTCCAATCTGATTAGCACAAGTTCTATTCTCTCTTTTGCGTTAGAGCTCGAGAAGCAGTATATCTGAGTTCCTAGTTTGATAGATCAATTCTGATAGTTAATTAGTTCTATTCTGCCAAGTCCTGTTTTTGAGTCCTTTGCCCTTAAGTAATTGGTTGCCACTTAAGTAATTGGCGAGTGAAACACTTCATTAATGCTGTCCTGTTGACACTCGGAACAAGACTCAGTGAGAGTTGAGGCCCTTAGAGTCAATTTTGGTTACTTCTTTCTATTATACTCAGATGCCTCATCCACTCTCTTTTCTCAGAATCATTTCCTGTGTTCGTGTAATAGATGCTATGCTGGTAAATAACCTAGTGCTCTCAATAAGGAAATACAGAGACAAGTAACTAGGCAAGTAAACTACTACAGTGAGTTATTAGCAAGTAAAGAGGAGTTTTCGAGTGAGTTGTGGAAGAGTTCGATTCGTTAGGTACTATCTGAGTTCCTAGTTTTGAGTTAAGGCTATCAGGGTACTATTGAATTCGCATTTATGAGCTTAATGCTGATACTTATAAGCGCAGCTCTTTCTTTATTCGTATAGTTAAAGCAAAGCCTTGCTGGACACTATTGGATTTATTTATTGTAATAGAAAGTATTAAAGTGTCAGTGGTAACAGACCAATAGGCAGGGTATTGAGAACGAAAGCAATAGGTTGGGGTCCTAGATAGAGACAGTGAAGCAAGGGTTGAGGTCAATAGCTACAGTCCTGTTGGCATTGGGTCCTTCTTTGTTGTGGATGCATTCTCTTACTTATTAGCCCTATTCCCGGTTTCTAGCTCTGGTCTAGTTAGCGATGGTTAAGCCCGAGTTCCTAGTTCCAATCTGATTAGCACAAGTTCTATTCTCTCTTTTGCGTTAGAGCTCGAGAAGCAGTATATCTGAGTTCCTAGTTTGATAGATCAATTCTGATAGTTAATTAGTTCTATTCTGATAGCAGTAGTCCCGGTTTTCAACAAAGAATACGTAATGCAAGGAAGCGGTGGTGGGGCAGTAAGCCAGGATCCGATGTAGTGGTCTTAGAGTTGCAAGGGTTCCGGGAATGCTATACTCGACTCGAAGCTAGGGGAGACAGAGTTCAAAGAGCCAGAGCCAGAGAGGGATGAGATGAGCCTGATACTTTCTATGTGTTTTGTGGAAGCCTGTTAGATCAGTGGAGCAATAGGGCTAGACTCCGGAATAACGAGTATTAGTGGTGACTTGTCCAGTTGCTTGGCTCTTTCATTCCCACTTTCCAGAGAGTAAGAGGAGAGAGGACTAGACTAGAGGGTGGCGAAGAGAGAGGGAAATTGTTAATCCTCAGTCCAATTCTGATACTGATTCGTTTTTTTCTTTGTTTTCAGTGGAGAGCGCATGGTAGGCGAGAAAGACCCAGTACTTCTAATTCCTGGACTTGCTCGTGCTTAAGAGATTCAATTCCTTAGTGACAACCAAGGGCGCAGCTGGAGCTAGATTCAATGAATAAGATGTAAGTTGCTTGTCGAGAGGTTTCTTTCTTTTCTAGTTCCACCCTAAATGTCATCCTATATTAAGAGAAAGATAGAAATGTCATCCTATATTAAGAGAAAGATAGAATTGAAGTAGGGGACATGCCTACTAAGGTTCCCTATTTGATCATTGCTAAACACAAGCTCTTAATCTTCTCTCATGGCCAACAACAAGAACTGGAAATCAATCGTATTCAGTACATTGTATTCAGTACTAAGTAAAGTGAAGGCAACAATCCCAGTAAAGGCAATAATCCATTCTCGTAGCCAACACCAACAGATGAAACGAGCACCCCAACAAGCCTTGACCCGTTATTATAAGTTCTGGCAACTGACAATCCAAACTAGAAACTCAGACTTCCACTTATAACTGGGAATTCCATTAGTACTGCTCAGACTTAACCCATTTGACTCACCCCTAGCTCCGAACAATTTCTTTAGCTACCGATTCGGATCCTTGCTTCCTGTGTCCTGTTACTCCTCGATCTCATTCTATATCTTCTAATTACCAAACAGGCACTGCTGACTTCACATCTTTAGCTACAGATCCGGATCACTGCCTACCGAGCCCCACACTACTCACTTGAGTCTTGTTTTTCTATTAACGATGGGCGTAAAACTCCCCTCTTTCTTTGTTTCCTTAGTCTCCTTCCTAGGGTTGACTATCCGATGTACCTTCCCTTCCGATGTACCTTCAAGTGGGTGCATGGGCGCTTACAGAATTAGCTATCCTCACAAAAAAGAGTGAATTACCCTACCGTGCTTTAGTGAAACTACTGTTATTTATTGCCTATGTGCCTATCCAGGCTTACCTTCATTATGTATCTCCGCTTTCGCTCGAACTAACCCTTGCTTTGATTCTATGTCTCTTTGCTTTGGTTCTGTAGCTGCTGTACTGATTCGTATGTTAGGTTTAGTCTACTTCTCCTGCCCTTTTAGTCTGACTTGCCTCACCAGGAAACAAACACCCCCAGGGTTCAGTATATCTCTACTAGCTATAAAACCATAACTCCAAAAAAGGGATTGAATTACTAAAGAAATAACAAGAAATCCACTATGAACCAATGAGCCTACCCTACCTTGCTTTTATTCCTCAGCTATTGATCTAAAGGATGCCCTTACTTAAGGAATTGATTTAGCTACGGGGCTAAAAGCTGCCCTTACTTGCTTGTAAACTGACACTGCTGACCTGTACTCGGAAACTAATAGCTAGCCAAGTCACTCAAAAATGATATCAGATCCTATTATAGGAGAAAGTTGAGAGTCCGATAACACTCACTTCCCTAGCACAGCATCTTTGATCTTGACCCGAAAACAGAGGTAATATATATACCCTGCTTCGGATTGCCCTACTGCTCGGCTAAACACTTGACTGTACCGAACTAAACAAGAAGGGGAACTTTCGCCAACTAACACCTAACCCACCTAGGCTTACTAAGAAGATCAAGAATGAAACTAACGAACTTACCGCTTTGCATCTGATTGGCTACTACTTCTTTGTAGAATTCTTCCTTTCCTACTTTCCAACGACGTTCAATTCTCACTTTACGTATTGAGAGAAAGAGGCTCTGGTGAGTTACCCACTTGAACAGATGATTCTCTTACCTTAGCAACCGATACTGAAGCGGAAGAAGGCGATTATCTAAGTAAGACAATAAATAAGTCCCTTTTCACTATGTTAGCGCAGACGACGAAGAAAGTACTTTGTTTTGATGTTGCTGATAAAGATGGTTAATTAGGTGTTCAAGCCTAAACCGAGTAGTGAGTTGGTTTAGGGCAGAAGGGAAGAATCCAGTACTTTGACCCTACTGAGAGGGACATCCCTTAGAGTTAAGTACTTGAGTTAGGTAGAGCAGAGACAGCTGCTTGTTGAAAGAAGTATTTGGTGACCAAGTTCTGTGTTCACAAGCTTAAGTTTCACTTTACGCGACTGGTAGAGTATCCTTTACCAGCACATGAGTACAGAGTGAACCTGTATTAATTTAATGGCGTCAGTAAGCACTAACAAAAGGAAAAGCTGCTGGGCGCTGAGGAACCGAACCCCTGTTGCTGTAATAAGGACTTGGAAGAAATTACGTTGACCCTGGCTTTCCCCGTAGAGCTCAGTTCTTAGCTTTCCTTGTCCCGTCACTCACCAAAACCCGTGCAACACCGCTTTATTGTAGTTGTTTTCGAGTGCCTTGGCTGATAGCCGATGTGGAAATAGTCTGGGACTTAGGCTTAGGCTTAAACTCGGTATTCCCCTGGCATTAAAGAATGAAACTGTCCCTATTAAGTAAGTAGGAAACTATATACGGAATTGGGTAGCTGAATTGAGAGTTCACAGAGCTAGTCCAGTATTTGATAGCTTTTGTTTCCTTTCCTCGCACCTACCGGCCAACTCACTACTCCCTTCCGTTTGTGTTTAGCCCTCCAGTATCCGCCTTTTACCTGTTTTCTATTTCGAATCTACTATATTTAAGCGGTTGAACCGAACCGCCAGATGGGAGTTGGTCTTTTTCGTTTTCTATCATAAGCACAAGCTTACCTCGCAGTTCTACTCAGCAGCCTACCAGTTCTTCTCAGCAGCATTAAAACAAAAAGAAGTATATTCTACTCACACACTGTCAAGGGCTTCCCTATCTCGCATTCGTTGTCGCTTACGTTTACCTCTCGGGGTTCTCTTTCTGAGGCAGACTTTTCTGCTCTGTTTTCTGATTGTGCCTCTTCTGTTCGCCTCCCTGAAACGGTGGATGCGATCACCCTTAAGGTCTCTGGTGGCACTGTGAAAAGCCGCATTGTTGAGCTGGATACTACCCGTCGTTTGCTGTGCACTCATGAGGCATGGGAGCGAGAGGATGAATAGTGTTTCCCTTGGTTGTTGCCCTTGTTCTCTGTTCGTGTGTGTTATCCGTGTCCGGCTTTCCTGCTGACTATACATCAATTGACATCATCTCATTCACCCGTGAATCCTGTAAGGTAGTAGTAAACTGCCAAGCTACTTCCAATTTCAACAGAAGAATTAGCCCGGTAAGATGGATATGGGGCATCACTCGGTGAAAGTTCAATTCATTCTTTGTTTACTTCAGATCCACTGGTGCCTAGATAGATTGATTCGAGAGACCCCCAAAAGGCAACTATACCCAGGGCAACTGTCAACTAATAGTTCTTTCAGGAGGTGGGCAAGGGGACAATGAGGCTTATCAACTGGAGCATACCCAATAGTCAAAGGAGTGCGCTAGCAATTACGTATTAGGGCCAACACCCTTTCCATTACTTAATGCGCTAGCAATTATTATTAGGGCCTGCTCACTGGCTAAAATTCTTTACTTCCCGAGCTCTGGCAACTAACACTTCATTCTGACTTGCTTCGGTATCAAAGCCAGGCTCCGAGTTTGTAGTTCAATTCTTTGTTATGATATTATTTACCACAATAGTGCATTTCACTAGTCATTCTCGGAGTTGCAGTAATTCCACTATCATACCTATGGTTGCCAGCAGCTTATTGAATTCAGAAGAAAAGAAGTCATTGTTTCCTCGGCGCGGAAGGGCAGGAATGTACAGGTCGGGAAGATACTTGTTCTCTTCTCTCAAGAAAAGAATGGAATTTTCCCGTAAGCATTGAAGAGAAAAGAATGGAAAAACTACCCTTGACTCAGTAGACACCAAGTATAAGAAAAGCCCATATAAATGACATATAAATTATATAGATCTTGTTTCATCTTTGTTTGTTGGGTCTGCAAGGGAAGCAGTTAAGTAAGATTCAAAAGGTATTGTTTCCATAGGTATGCCAGCTGGGTAAGCCAGGGAAGAAAGATCTTAAGCGGGAAGTCAAGTTTAGTGCGCCAACCAATACTTACTTGGTCAATTAAAGGCTTCGAGGCAAGGTATCTTATAGCTGGAGTTTCCGGAAAGGAATGTTACAGAGCAATTTCTCTCTCTCGCCCGGGCACCTATTATGATTATAAAGGAGTAAAGAAAAGTCAAGTCTATAAATTCTTAGCCAGATTAATAATCTGCCCTGCTTCTATTGTTGTTGGCTTAGAGTCTCTTTCTGTTCTTTTGAATCTATAAGATCAGATGCCAGAGAAAGGAAGCAAGAGGAGTCTCGTATGGAAACCTGTAAAGAAGATGGAGCTGGGTCCTTCAATACTAGTTTCTATGTCAGGTGCTCGATAATCAATTCGTGTGTGAAAGCTGCTATGCCCTGTATTATAGGCTTCAAATGCAATTGAAAGCAGGTTGGATCTCCTCCTAGGGAAAACTTCCTCTAAAGCTTCTCTATCTTATTAAAACACATGTAAGTAAACAAGAACTTACTAGAAAGGCCCCTACCCTTGTAATAGAATGAGGAGTTTCGAGTTAGATGAGTATTATAAGTTAGTGGGTGTAGTAGAGTCAAATCATAGAATTTCGCTAACTTCTTTTCCTTATCTTACAAACCTAACTGCTTCCTTTTCTTTGGAATCTTATCCAGCAACTGAACTAGGAGACTACTTTAGAACTGGAACTGGTGATTCTCTTTCTATTGAATGGAATTTGTTTACTACGGTATAGTTGCTATCAAGAGTGAGCCATCAAGAGTTCAAGGTATATTTCTTATATATTAATTGTTACCGGAGCTGCAGCTACAAGGCAACGAATATGCTTCTAAGACAACTCAGTTAATTACTTATATGACAAAAACAAGAACAGGACTTCTAGTAATTTCCCACTTGCGTACTTCTAAATACTCTGCTCTAACTACATCCTTTAGCGCCGAGGCAACCTTTATTGAATCCTTCGAGCGCCCCCCGCCCCCGTTGAATGAGAATTGAATCCATTGTATTTGTAGTAAGAGTTGAGACCCCTCTAGTAAGTTGCAGACTATCTTATGAAATCTTAGAGATTTGAAGCGGTAAGGAAATCCAGTATAGAGAGGTTTGGTGCGAGGCTTTGAAGCAGGGCCAAGCTTTGTAGTGAGTTGCGCGCTTTATAGTAAGTTGCAGCTAGTTGTAGTAGGGTTGATTCTTTAGACTAGCACTACTTAGTTTCGGTTGTTAGTGGTTTCATTCTGTGTTTACTTGGTCTCAGGGAAGGGAGTTGATTGAGGCGAAGTCCAGTCCAGGTCCAGATAATGGCTAAAATGCACTAGTATTTGTAGCTGCTTGGCGGAACAGACCACTTTTTGCATTCTCTATTTTCTAAAAGAACTGATTCAACTCAGGATTCGAATTAGATACTAGGGGAGCGGGTGAGGAAGCTTTATCAACAGAATCCGGGGAATAGTCAACTTAATGGAAGAATTGAATAGAGTAACTATAGTATAGGAGAATGTAACCTCACCTCACTTGACTCACTTATTTAATGAAGCGCTTGACTCACTTATTGAATGAAGCTTAAGCAGGAAAGAAAGATGGGAAGTTCACCGGGAAAACAGGGTTGCGCCGCCACTACTTAAGACTAAACTCAGGGTCGAGAGAGGCACTTTACTAGCACTATATGGGTTGGCATCTCATTCATTTTAAGTTAAGAATCATAGGTTCAGTAAGCAGGAAGGTAAGTTCCAATTCCATTAGCGGGCGTCAATGCACTAGTCAAGTAATTAATTCTTTGCTGTTGACTACGGAGAGGTAGATTGGTTCGGGTGTGCGCAGGGAGGGCCAAGTAACTAAAATAGAGCAATAAAGCTTCCGTTGTTGAATCCTAAGTTGAATCATATTCTAAAGAAAGAATCTCATATCTATCATATCAGTGAAAAGCTAATAAGATTGAGTTCCAGTAATTATAGGGATATCCAGAGCCAGTACTTATAATTCCAGTCGACTTGAAGAACCGCTTGATGCTTTCATATATGAGGCTTACTTGCTTCGAAGCGCTAACAACCATTACTAGTATATTTATGGCAGCTGTTTCAAGATCATAAGCTTTGGGGTATTTCGGAAACAACTCGCACGAACACAGGATTGGTTATCCATCTCAGATAACTTAGGCTACAATTCATTTAGGGCAGCTTACCAACTTCTCATATTTCTTGCGCCTGTTCCGAGATACTTTCCTGCTCCTGGGAGAATGATAGTTTCATACCGAGCTGAAGAAGCGCCATCCCTTGCTGAATCCTAAGCATAAGCAATGAAAGTGGAGTGAGGGCAAGAGTCAGTGCACTAGTGAGTAGTTCAATTACAAAGAGACAAGCTAACCACTTCCTTATTTATATGAGTACTGAAGTGAAACCCCCTTCCTTATAGTGTAGTCAACTCTATTCTTAAGGGAAGGAGCAACCAAGCAACTAATATAACTTACTGCAACTTACAATAAGGGCAACTATTGACACAAGAACGCAACTTGCAGACGAATACAAGAGCTTACTAGTCAACTACTAGATGCGCTACATCATACCAGCTAGATCCTGTGTCAGGGTAAAACTATCCCTCCCCTATGGCAACAGCCAAGACGAAAAGCAACTACTCTCGCTCTTAAGCTCCTGATCCCAATGCCCTATTCCTTGGTTTCACTCTCCTTCCCCTCACTTTCAAACTACAATTCCTTAGACTAGTTGTGCGTGTGTGGAGAACTTCTTATTTATAGGGATTTTCACCCCTAGTTTCCTCTGTGTTTGTTGCAAGGGTATTTCCCCGGCTGCTTCCGTACTTTATACTGCCTACACTGCTACTTACTTATACTAAGCTTATACTTACTTGTCTTATTCTAACCTGAATTCGGTATACCTCTGATTCAATTTCTCAGGCTCCTCTCCTCAATTGGGTCTAAGCATACTACTTACTTTACAGAGGATTTCTTATTAAAGTAAAGGTGTTGTGCAAGAAAAGCAACCAGTTAAATAGCATCCAATCCACAAACACATATCCGCTTGGCCTCTCTTAAGTTGAAACTGATTCCTCAATTGACATAGGATTCTTGTTTACTAATAGTTGTTGACCAGACATAAAGGCTATCCAAACAAGACTCTGAACTGAAGTGGTAAGTATAGAAGAGTTGACAGTTGCCGGAGGTATTGTAGCCTGAGTTCCAAGAGACGGTTGAACAAATAGGCAGGCGCATGCGCATCCCTCACGAAACTTTAAGAACCACTTGCTGCACTTAACCGAGATACAACAAAAGCACCCAAGGAAACTCAAACAGATCCACTTGCTGCAGTAGGATCAAACTCAGTTACAAGATAAGAAGTAAAGACTTGATAGAAAGAGCACTAGGGGGGCGAAGATAGGGGCAAATTCTTTTCCACAGAGCCAATTCTTCTGTTTCCGATCTTGGATGAGCCAGAGAGAAAATCTAGTGGATGAGCCAGAGAAAGTAGCGAGGGTTGGCTAAGGTAGTTTAAAGATCTGACTTCGTTTCTTATCTCTCTCACCAATTACTTAAGGGCAGTACTACCGAAGTGAAACAAGTACCCGGCAACCCGAAACAATACTTGAAACTAAACTTGATACAGCGGAATATCCCCTTTACCTATCCAAGACTCAACTGAGACTTCTGATCCAGTATCTTCTCTTACTGCGCAACACCGAGATACCACACCGCTTCAGATCTTGTATACTTTCTTGGCACTGAGAACTCATTAGTTATGCTCTCAGAAGTTATTACAAATCCTGTTGAGTTCACCTTATTTCTCCCGTTACGCGGTAGGCTTTCAGCACCTTGCTTCAACTTATAGAAAGAGGCCTTATTCATCCCCGGTTCCCAACGAGTGTCTTGTCTTGGTGTTCCGCGACTTCCATTAATATTATTCCTATATTCCTTAAAGCTCTTCTCTTTCTTTTCTTTGTTTTCATGGGTTACATGCCTTAGAAGCGATAGTTCTCAAAATCGAATGAAAGGCTTAGTTCTCTCTTCCTAATTCCGATAGTGAGTCACGAATAGAAGATGACCTAGGTTATTCAGGTCGTAGACTCTATTTAAAAGAGATGAGTTTCCTGCTTCAGTGGGCTGGGCGTACACGAATGTAAAGATCAATTGCAAGCTATGAAAGGTTAAGACAGCACTAACGGAATTCGGCGTTTAAGGGAGGGTCTTCTTAGGTGAAATGTCTTCCCTAAGCTCTAGTCTCTGCTGCTCTTTACCTACCCGCAGAGAAACCTAAGCCTTACCGTAAGCCTTCAAAGCATAAGCCTCCAAATACTCGAATTCAGAATTCCCTTACTGGGAACAATACCAGCGCTTGCTTTGCTTGCCCCTCTGCTTTTTCTTATCTTCTTTAGCATCAATAAGATGCTCATTCTCTTCTTTCTTTCTATTTCTAGTGTCTCTATTCTAGGTGACAGTATTGGAAGCACTAACTCCCGTTTTCCAACAAGTAAGGGCAGCTTTTAGGGAGACATAGGCTAGTGCCGGTATAGTATATGATCCGGATCAGTGTTTACAGAAAGCAAGTAAACAGCGAAAGAATATAAGGTTACTACTTTTTTCAAGAAAGGAATGTCGGGTAGGAGTAAAAGAATAAGAACCAGTAAGGACACAGCTTTAAGGTCAGTAAAGCAAGTCCCACTTCTTTGTTTTAGTATTAGAAGCGGCAGCTAAAGTCTCGTTAGCGCTTGTTCCGCTCTGGGAGGTAGTAGTGTCATTCCCCTTTTGTAGGTTGGTTATGAGAAGCACCAGTCCAATCCAAGCATTTAATCAGTAGCACTAGTTTCTTTCTTTTTATTGAGAATTGCATTCCTATTAGCAGTAGCTCAATTCTTTGTTTACTTGTTATTCCGGTAGTAATGGTTGATTTCCTTATTCTAAAATCCAGAATGAAAAGCACTGTTTTTAGTTTGATAGCTAGAAGAGATAGACTGATCTGAAAGGAGGTTAGCCCGGGATCATAGTTCAAATATGGATATTCCCTGTACGATGTATCTTACTTATAAGTCTTATTCCCTTCCCCCTTCTCTTGATATTTGTTGTGGGCGAGTCAATCCTTGGGTTAGGTAGTTCTAGCTTGATAACTAAGAGGATATACTGCTATGGGGCTATTGGGTAATGAGAAGCGCTAGCTACAGGATCAAACCAAGGATAGGAAACCCATAATACCTGTAAAGCAAGGCTAAAAGACAGGTAAATTACTAAACGCGCCTGAGAGACCGGGCCAAGTAACTACATCTCGAGCGGCAGGAGCCCTGGTAGAGTTAATCTCGCAAACCAGACTTTAGGAAAGAGATGCTAGGCTCAAATCAAGGGTAGACAGCTTCGAGGTCATTAGCTACAGTCTCATCATTGATATTGGTGTATTCTACTATCTAAGAGAATAGAGAATTGAGTGAAAAACCAACTCTAATATACAATAAGGAAATCAAAAACTGCTCTGGGCACAGAGAGATAATAAAAGCAAGGGAAATCATACAAACAGGGGTTTGGGGAATGAGAAACAGCTGCGGAAGAGCTCAAAAGGGAGAGTTTCGAATTGAAGTCACTATACTAAGTCTTTAAATGCGCATAGAGAGATCACACTTATTCTATATTAATTGTTCAATTCTCATAAGTAGGGGTGTCGGTTTGCACCCAAGGAAGGACATGCTAACAGGTGAGATAGGGGATGCAAGTAAGGGGTAAGATCATAAACAACAAGCAATACGCGAATGTTAGTCTCAATCTACGACTAAAGAAGTAAAGTAAGGAGAGCCAGAAATTATAAGTACTGGCTCTAACTAACAAGCAAGAGTTGGTACAAGTGAGGGCATACTAAAACAATAAGAAAGGGAATCTCGCTTGGTAGTAATAGAATAAAAGATAGGAAGTTCAGGCTATGATTAAAGGAGGAGCAGCCTATGAAGCAGTGGTTCCATTCTGTTAATCATTGGTGGAATTCCATGTTAGTGAAGTAGTAAGCCTCGCAGTAGCAGTGAAAGCCTACGAAGCAGTAGCTACAGTCTTAGAAGCGGGATATTAAGAGTGATAAAAGGGCAAGTAAAACAGTGATTATTGCTTTATTACCGAGCAGAGCAGAGAGATAGGTTTGTTTGGTTCAGTAAGAAGAAAGTTGTAAATAAAAGAATTCATCTCAGAACTAGAAGAATGCCAGGTAGTAAAGATGACAAGGAGAATTGAACTCATAAGTAGCTGAACTAAGGAGCGCCCTCGAAAAGCCTCTGACTTATTAGCCTGAGTCCTGTGCTCTTCGCTCTAAAACGGCCAGTTATTATAAGTTCTGGCTTCGCTCTCCAAGCCCTATTTCCAGCTCTTACACGCCTGCCCTAATTAGAGAGATAAGACTTGGTTGGGCTTCCTGCTTTGCTTATTCATGTTAGAGTTTTTGTCTCCTCTCCTGTCTTCCGCTCTTGCTTCTGGGTTTTTGGGTATTCTACTTGTTAGTTAGTACGCAACCAGTTAGGATGACTCCTTATCTACTTAGGTTTAGGAGCATGAGTTCAAACGGTAGCGAGCGAAAAGAGCTAAAGGGCTTGCTCCTGTTATGAGGAAGTCTCCTGGGCTTTCAAGCTAACACTGTTTACTTTCATTCTTTTATTAAGTATTCTGTTTTCTTATAGTAATTCCACGAGTCGTTGCTTGGTGGTTTCTTCTACCTTTACCTTCTGTTGCTGGTAACAACACTTCTTGCCTTTATTTACTTATTATGTTATGGGCTTGCTTCTGAAGTACCTTGCAGTGATCTGATTGGTAAGACCTCTTAGCACCTGTAGGATTGGTAAGACCTCTTAGCACCTGTACCAAGCAGGTTCGAGTGTTGCGGTAACTATATACTTACTTCACTTAAGCTGCAAACGGGAGGGTCTTCTAAGGCATCAGCATCATAACAAGCAATCTTCTCTTCTGCGCTCTCAATCAGGCGTTCAAGCAGAGTTAAGGAGAGACTGGAAATTATAAGTACTGGTCCAGTGGAATCCTTTAAGGAAGATGATCTCAACTCCATGGGTAAAGTATAAAGGGAAGCTATGAAATAAGTTCGTGGATTTTGTATATAATAAATGAGTCATCCGAGATTGAATGAAATTCTTCAAGTTACGAGTCAAGGGAAGGGCTTAGTTTTTCATTCTAGGGTCGGTTAGGGGTGACTTTGTGTCAATTCCCGGTTTACTGATCTCACTGGACTGGACCTGGGCCTACGACGCTCTCTTACAATATTGCTCATGGAAAGGGTCTCGTATCTAGTTTCCTTCTGGTCTACTTGACATAATTCTATCAGTGGTGTGCCAAGAGATAGAAGATGAGTTCAATCGCCAAGTAACGTATAATGTTACGCGTTAGCAGGGAGGCGCTCGATAATAAATGAAGTAGTATGGACTTCGCATCAAAGAATAGAGAATTGAGTGAAAAACCAACTCTAATATACAATAAGGAAATCAAAAACTGCTCTGGGCACAGAGAGATAATAAAAGCAAGGGAAATCATACAAACAGGGGTTTGGGGAATGAGAAACAGCTGCGGAAGAGCTCAAAAGGGAGAGTTTCGAATTGAAGTCACTATACTAAGTCTTTAAATGCGCATAGAGAGATCACACTTATTCTATATTAATTGTTCAATTCTCATAAGTAGGGGTGTCGGTTTGCACCCAAGGAAGGACATGCTAACAGGTGAGATAGGGGATGCAAGTAAGGGGTAAGATCATAAACAACAAGCAATACGCGAATGTTAGTCTCAATCTACGACTAAAGAAGTAAAGTAAGGAGAGCCAGAAATTATAAGTACTGGCTCTAACTAACAAGCAAGAGTTGGTACAAGTGAGGGCATACTAAAACAATAAGAAAGGGAATCTCGCTTGGTAGTAATAGAATAAAAGATAGGAAGTTCAGGCTATGATTAAAGGAGGAGCAGCCTATGAAGCAGTGGTTCCATTCTGTTAATCATTGGTGGAATTCCATGTTAGTGAAGTAGTAAGCCTCGCAGTAGCAGTGAAAGCCTACGAAGCAGTAGCTACAGTCTTAGAAGCGGGATATTAAGAGTGATAAAAGGGCAAGTAAAACAGTGATTATTGCTTTATTACCGAGCAGAGCAGAGAGATAGGTTTGTTTGGTTCAGTAAGAAGAAAGTTGTAAATAAAAGAATTCATCTCAGAACTAGAAGAATGCCAGGTAGTAAAGATGACAAGGAGAATTGAACTCATAAGTAGCTGAACTAAGGAGCGCCCTCGAAAAGCCTCTGACTTATTAGCCTGAGTCCTGTGCTCTTCGCTCTAAAACGGCCAGTTATTATAAGTTCTGGCTTCGCTCTCCAAGCCCTATTTCCAGCTCTTACACGCCTGCCCTAATTAGAGAGATAAGACTTGGTTGGGCTTCCTGCTTTGCTTATTCATGTTAGAGTTTTTGTCTCCTCTCCTGTCTTCCGCTCTTGCTTCTGGGTTTTTGGGTATTCTACTTGTTAGTTAGTACGCAACCAGTTAGGATGACTCCTTATCTACTTAGGTTTAGGAGCATGAGTTCAAACGGTAGCGAGCGAAAAGAGCTAAAGGGCTTGCTCCTGTTATGAGGAAGTCTCCTGGGCTTTCAAGCTAACACTGTTTACTTTCATTCTTTTATTAAGTATTCTGTTTTCTTATAGTAATTCCACGAGTCGTTGCTTGGTGGTTTCTTCTACCTTTACCTTCTGTTGCTGGTAACAACACTTCTTGCCTTTATTTACTTATTATGTTATGGGCTTGCTTCTGAAGTACCTTGCAGTGATCTGATTGGTAAGACCTCTTAGCACCTGTAGGATTGGTAAGACCTCTTAGCACCTGTACCAAGCAGGTTCGAGTGTTGCGGTAACTATATACTTACTTCACTTAAGCTGCAAACGGGAGGGTCTTCTAAGGCATCAGCATCATAACAAGCAATCTTCTCTTCTGCGCTCTCAATCAGGCGTTCAAGCAGAGTTAAGGAGAGACTGGAAATTATAAGTACTGGTCCAGTGGAATCCTTTAAGGAAGATGATCTCAACTCCATGGGTAAAGTATAAAGGGAAGCTATGAAATAAGTTCGTGGATTTTGTATATAATAAATGAGTCATCCGAGATTGAATGAAATTCTTCAAGTTACGAGTCAAGGGAAGGGCTTAGTTTTTCATTCTAGGGTCGGTTAGGGGTGACTTTGTGTCAATTCCCGGTTTACTGATCTCACTGGACTGGACCTGGGCCTACGACGCTCTCTTACAATATTGCTCATGGAAAGGGTCTCGTATCTAGTTTCCTTCTGGTCTACTTGACATAATTCTATCAGTGGTGTGCCAAGAGATAGAAGATGAGTTCAATCGCCAAGTAACGTATAATGTTACGCGTTAGCAGGGAGGCGCTCGATAATAAATGAAGTAGTATGGACTTCGCATCAAGACTACTATAATCAATGGTCAGTGGAAGAATTCTTTGTTGTCGGTTCCTTTCCTCAAGGAGAGAGTCTCTTGGGGTGCGATCGGAAGTAAAGTATCTGTCTGTTCGAGTTTTTAGTAGTGGCTTGGCTCTATGCTTTTGTAGTAGTAGCTTGTATGGCGGTTAGTAGTGACTTGTCGGATACCTAACAGCTGAATATCAGTCTTCCTCACTAGATATGGATTCTGGGGATTCTATAGCTACTCCCTTCCCGTCAACTACTCCTGTTTTCAGCGCCAGGCAATTCTATGGGTTCGGTGCTATTTTCATCCTATGGATATAGAGGTGTTCTGCGTTGGTTGAGTCTAAAGGATAAATGGAAGCAGGAGAAGTCTCTTCCGCCAGAGAATATAGCAGTAAGATATTCTGCCCGGAACCCAGACCCTCCACTTGCATAATGGAAATATTCTATCTTTTTCTCTAATATATAGGAAAGGAATTGGATCTAATATATAGGAAAGGAATGCAAGCACCTACACTAACTTAGAAACTCCCTTTGCCAGTCACTGATACCAGAAACAGGACGGACGATTCTATCTCGTCTTTATAACCCGGTTATACAGAATACACCCTTCTTTCCTCCAACTCTACTTTCTACTGATACGCGCAGAAATAATGGAATTGGGATTAACAGGCGTGAAACAAAGAGAATATCCTTTTGCCTTAACAACTGAGAATAGCCTTTTGCCTTAACAACTGAGTTGAGTAGTTCCACTAATAGAATTCATACATTTAGTTTAGAATGATAAGTGCCAGTGTTGTCCTTTCGTGGAGTGCCATAATTCCCATTAGCGCTTTCTTTACCCTAAGAAGTAAGCTTACTTACGCGAGTTCACCTTCCTTCACTTTCAAGCTACAGTAAGTTCATTTGATTGTTGAATCTTGGCTTGCTTTTAGTTCAGGGTAGTGGTCGCCTCTCTAACGTCACTTCTTGCCTTTACTTCTTTTCTTATGGTGGGCTTGCTTCTTCCGCCCCTTGTAGTGATCGATAAAAGACAGACCTCTTGAACTGAGAAACACACACACTTACCTCAGGGCTGGAAATGGAACGGCCAGTAATGAAGTTCCCGCCTGCCTCCTTGTCATAGAGATACAGAGCTGTAGATTACTAGTAAGGGTAAAGAGGTATAAGGCTATGGATAAGGTAATCTTCCATAAATCTTCTTTTTTTCAAGTAGAGGTCGAGGCATAATCTAATCTCTCGTAAGGGCATCAAGCAATCGGTTATGAAAGCCGAGTGAGGGCAAGAACAAGTCAAGTTGGCGATTATGAAAGTGGAGTTTCCTTTAGCGCGACTTACGGTTCTTAAAGGATGGTTCTTGTGCTTCTAAAGTCTAGGTTTGGTAATTGTCCCGCCTCTTTGTCTGCGAGAAAGGTTCTTGGCTACTTTCATCCTATATAGGTTGGTGCTTGTGTTGTCTAAGTTGGTGCTTAACCCGTCATCGTATTTATTTGACTTTTCTCGTATAGAATAAGATCTCAATGCCAGTTTCATCGCATAAAGAAGATCAGAAATAAGAAGGCAAGAGAATTCGAATAAGGATCTGGTATATAAGCGGAAGATAGATCAGTGAAAAAGTATGCTGCCGATGAAATTGATTCTGACCCAAACTCTACTACCCTTTAACATAAAGCAAGCAAGCGCACCCACCTTTAGTCTCGGTTAAGCCAAGTAAGCACCTTTCCTTCCTTCCGTCTGAGGGTCTCTGCTTATGCTCCGTTTTCGGCTAACGTCAGTCTTATGGAACAGGAATTATGACTTTACTTCGGACTTTAACAACTCCCTCTTCACGTTATGAGCAAGTGCTGTTTTAGGGCAGAGGATTAGATGCATAAGCTATATATGGAGTAGGAACTTAAGAAGAAGTTGTATCCGAACCGGAGTTGTATAGGAGATCTGATGCCACAGAAGAATAAGTGGACTGCAAATCATCAGGTGTCGGCAAGGGTATGCATTTTAGACCGGTAGCAGACGGTAATGCAGCCTATGCACCAACCAACCGACCTATGATTCTTTAGTGCGGGTACCTTACGCCTTTTGCTCATCTTGCTCGCGTCTCTGCGGGATCGACCTAAAAAGAGCAAGGAAATGATGTTTCCGTTCGAAAGTATAGTTGGGGCGCTAAGCAATAAACTCGTCCTGTTTTCGAGGCTTTGAAGCGCGTATAGTTCCTTCGAGTGTAACGATATCATCTCTTTTCTCATGCTGAGGTTAAGCAGAAAGTGAGCTCTGCGGTAGCTAATTAAGTAGAAAGTAACCACCGGCAACTAACAGCAAGTAAATGAAGTAGAAAGGAAGGGTGTTGTCAATCATACATGAATTAGATCTTCTCTCTAATCTTCGAAATTCTTAGGAAAATGAAAATAAGTCCGTGAAAGTGAAAAGGGGTATGGCAAGACGAACTACTCGCTGGCAGGACTACTCTCTTGGAACATGGAGCAAAAGCTAGCCCGAAAGCAAAAAAAGACACTGGACCCACTGAAATGAGAATCCATTTTGGTTGATTTCTGGATGACTTGATTATGACTATAGGCATACAAAATCGGGGCTTATGAAACACATAGAAAAAGGGGGACATACTTGACTTTCTACCTTGTTACTATGGGAAACCCACTAATAAGACATAAATCCTGGTACGGTACCCTTATTTCAGAGAGATGAAACGAATGGGCACTCTTACCAGCAGCTTGTAAGGTCTGTGACTCTCGCCTCTTCTTTCCACTCTATTGAAGACCAAACAGATGTATCTTTCCAATGACAAACGGATCTTTCTTTCTTTCCAAGCGTACTTTACCTGTGACTTGCGAACTAGTATTGGATTTCAAAGAGTCTTATACATAACTATCCAATTGTATAATCAATGGTTTCTGGGCGTGCCCGACTATCGATCTTATCTTATCTACCCTTCCTTACTCTCCGGGGACTCCTTGGGGGCAAGATCTGCAAAGACGATAGGGGCCTAGACACTGGAAATCCAACTTATTCTATTCTATTCTATTAGTCCCTTCTTTTTCACTAGAAAAGTAGTTTGTGAATACTCGTTGGGGCTAGCTGGAAAGAGTGATTTTACTTAGATTCCTAGGACTTATGGTCGATAAATGGGTTAAGTGAAATTGATTGTGATGGATAGGTTGCATACTATGGATATTTTGATAGGTGAGATAAATGATGGATATTTTGATAGGTGAGATAAATGAAATAGTGTGTTTTATCAAAGGGGGGACAGGGTTCTAAGGTGCTTAACAGAAAATAAGTAAAGAGGATTGAATCATACCGCTTGCTTTAATTAAGACTGGAAACTATCGGACTATTCTATTATAAGCGAGCTACTCTCATCTCAAGCCTAAAGCCCTACTGCTCTAAGTAAAGTAGCACTACTTGCTGGATATACTGGAAAAGTCAAAGGGTAATCGCGCTTGCTTCTGCCTACTTACTGCAGGGGAAAGAATAGATAGGCAGCAGCTTCCTTCACACCCAAAGAGAAGCGAGCCCCCTATATCTTATATCGAGCATACATTAGCTAAGAGAGGATCTCCCTCCCGAAAGCTTACACATCATCCTATTTCTTGGTGCTCATTCCGAAGGTGGAAAAGGCCATATCATCATGTTCCTAATGTGGGACTTCCCCTATGATAACGGTCCCTATTTCAATCTAACGAATAAATGTAATATCTTACAAATCCGGTATGAGGCAAATGGAGAATGGGTAGTCGTCCGCTTCGTTGATCCATCCCATGCAACCTCATTGATTACCATAAATAACAAACAACCTCTTTGCTCTTCTTGAATAGTGTATTTGCTCTTCTTGAATAGTGTATTGGTAATCTCTATATTACTGCTGTACTTCCCCGCCCGCCTGATTCAGTGGTGGCGCCCTTGATCCAACCAAAGAAAGCGATCCAACAGGAGAGCACAGCAAAGTAAAGAAAGCATCAAATCATTCAAATGATTAAGTTGCACCCCCGCCTAAACTCAATGGAAATAAGGATGAGTAAGGAATAGTTATAGGGTTGTTTTTCCAACATTTCCAAGAAGAAAGCAGCAATAGAGATGTCTCTTTGGGGGTAAAAAGGTATCCCTCGACACTGACTTTTCACGGTTTACGGGGGCCCTTGGACAGGCTTCAGGCGTCAAAGTTAAGGGAAAGTTTAGAAGCTGGTCTATAAGCCCCTGATTCTTTCCTTGGCTTAGAGATTGTAGACTAATCTGTGTTGGTTGAAGGTCGTTCGAGCTTTTCCTGGGAGTATGGCATGGATGACTTCCGCGCCGCCTGGTACTTTGAAAGCTGCTTTCCTCTTCTTAACCAACGGGTCCTCGAACCCATAGAGGCCAATTCCCCAGCCATACCATAATAGATAGGCATCAATAATATAGTCAAGATTGGATAGATAGGCAGCAATAATGTAGTACTTAATTGGATGGCATTCCTTGTCTAAGAACCATTAAGCTGGGGCATTCTATCATTCTACCAAGAACCGGCATTCCTACTTTCACTTGAGCAGTGTATTTTCTAACTTACAAGGCTAGGATACATCCGACTTGCGAACCTTCTGTCTCCAAATGGAAATATCTTAGTCTAAAGCATACGTGCTTACACCGGGCATAAGTGCTTCATCACTCTATTCCACTCAAATCTCTTACAATCCTATCTTCTTTCTTTTCGTCTAATGAGCTTTGCCGCGAGAGAAACTGGCTCTATCAACACTTCTACTTATTTTTCTTTAGCACTCAATTCCTACCCGAGTTCATCAATGTTTAATGAAAATGAAAGCGGGAATCTCTCTTTCTTTCTATCTTGAAAGCGGGAATCTCTCTTTCTTTCTATCTTTCATAAAGTCTAAATCCAAATATTGAACTTCACTTTACTTTAGAAAGCCAAAACGGAAACCTGAGCCAGCTAAGCCACCTTTATCTTACTTGCTTGCCAAAATACTGGAAAGAAGCCCGGAATTATAAGTACTGGAGACCTGCTCTAATGTAATGGATCTTTGGACTAGACAGTAAAAGGAATATGGTAAAGGCCGGTGATGCATGATGAGTCTTCATTAAGAAATCAAGAAATGGGTTCGGTCTTATCCACTGGAAGCTGTATTCCAGGAGAACAAACCCCCTTTACTGAGGGACCTTCATACCTGGCAAATACATAAAGGATAAGATCAACGAATGAGAGGCAAATACATAAAGGATAAGATCAACGAATGAGAATTGAATCACATTCCAGCGAGTTAGTCTTAGAGTAGATGGGAAGGTACATGAAGTTGGGTTCACTAGCTTTTCGACAGGGTATGGGCCCCGACCGTGAAGCAGTTCTTTTTGATAAGGCTTTGAAAGCATAGCCTAGTGGAACAAGACTGGAGACTGGAGCCAGAGTCGATTTCTTTGGCTTTAGAAGAGATTTTGGAATGTGAAGGAAATTCTCTTATGGCCATCCATCCGCTTCCATCAAAGAACCTAAGCCGATGTAAAAGAACCCGAGCTAGTGCCTTTTTATCAGGGAAAGTTGGCTATCAAAGAGGGAAAGTTGGCTATCAAAGAAAGAGAAGAGGGGATTCGATAGCAAGAGCAAATGGAAGAGCATTTTCTAGAAAATAAACCAGAAAAGAATCCCTAGTTTCCCAATCTAGCGGAATTGACCACATGCATTCTCATATAATATAGGAATAGGATAGTTCTCATATAATAACAAATAAAGTCAAGAGAAAGACAATACCTATAAGGCAAAACACTAGCATTCCTTTCTTTCTATCAATGTTCTTTCGGGGATAGCTTCTACTTTGCTATCAATGTTCCTTCGGGGATAGCTTCTACTTTGCTATCAATGTTCCTTCGGGGATAGCTTCTACTTTTGTTTTGATCTGACTCCTGAAATGACTTTAGAATAAGGCGCGCCCTTCAAGATCTTGAGCATCCTAAAAATCCCCAAATTCGAGTCTGGGGCATACATATGCTATTGAGAAGAAAGAAGAGATGTTGGTACGCCGATGAGCCCCGCTTATGGGTTTCACTGGCTAGAGAAGGCCAGAACTTATAATAACCAGAAGAAATCGAGTTTTTGGGTCACCAGGACTCGTCGAGAAGGAAAGGATATGCCTTGACTTGCCCCATTGATTGATTGAGATACAGGGACAAAGGTTAGTTGGCACCTCGCCGTTAGCCTTCCTATCGATTGCCTCACTTACAAGCATAGCGGGTAGTCTTGAACAAGCATAGCGGGTAGTCTTGAACAAATGCCTATCGATTGCCTCACTTACAAGCAGTATGACTTACTTACTTGAACAAATTCCTATCAATTCCTATCCTCGATGGTGGAACCACCAACTCTCACTTCCACTTCATAGCCCTTTTTGTATTAGTTTATTTCATCCTGCCCCGGTCAAGCATTTCTATTTATAGCTCTGCTCTCAGGATAGCGCATTCCAGTTCTCCCTCCCATCCTTGCTCTTCTTCCAAAGCAAAAGGGAAAGGGTAAGACCATAGAAATGGTAAGGCGAGAAGTGATAGGATAGACTTATACTATTATGTGGAGGATACTGAACTGGCTATCTAACCTGCTTAGCGAGGCATTTGTACGGGTCGAGGCAGCTTCCTTTTGTAATAAAACATGGTATGGAAGAATGAATTGCAATGAGCCAAGCCAAGCCCTTTTGAATGAATAGAACCCTTTTGAATGAATAGAAATAGAAGAGTAACGAGAATAGGGGCAGTTACTTATATGTGAATTCGTGTGGGTCTACTAGAATCGAAAGAAAGGCAATCGATTGAAGAGCTCGGAGATAGGAGGATCATAAGAGGTTAGCAAGGCCCGCCCTGTTCGTAATTGGCTTCTCTTATTTCATTTCTTCTGAAATCTAGTAAGTATTAGTTGCCCCAGTCAGAAAGAAAGAGCAATCAAAGCTAAGCGTCATGAAGAGTGGATATAGTATAGCAACCAATGACATTGTACGTACGAAAGCGAACCTTGAAATTCCACAAATAACCTAATACGTAGTGCTGACTGAATAAAGTAGGTTGTTAACGAATCCACTCTTATGGAATTCCCCAATAATGAATGAATCTTGTCACGTGCATTGCTTTCGTCTCCCACTTGCCTGCGCTGATCGAATCGGGCCAAAAGGCAGGCCAGGCTCCACAAAGTAGGGACGGGACTAAGCTTCTTCTTTCTTTACCTTACTTCCGTTTTGCTTTCTTTAGACTATATGACTGACTTATTATATCCCGGCCCCTAACCTGTGTCCATACGCTCATGAGGAACCTATGGCTATAGCTCCCGATTTATGGACCTTTCGTTTGTAGATGCAATTTCTCAAGTAATGGACCTATTCATTCACCTTGTATTCGCTGGAATAAGCACTTTTGTTGCATGAAACCCGCTCGCTTTCGACCCCAGTTAGACCTTACTTGCCGTGATACCCTACTTGCCCTGTACCCAACCTGCAATTCCGCTATTGAAACCCTGCCAATGTACTAAAGATAATGACTGGAATTATAAGTACTGGCACTTTTCCTTTACTGAATGAATCCCACTTCACTCGGCCAGTAGTCAGTCAAAACCCTTATCTTGACCGGCCCATACCCTATTCATTTATACAGACAGGATCGATGTCATTATGAAAGGCGTCAGCAACAACAGCCAAGCAACTACTAATGACCAAGGCACTGGGCAAGTAACTACTAATGTTACGCGGCAGCGCCAAGCAACTACTAACGTTGCGCGGCAGCGAGTTCCTGTAGTTATAACGTAGTTATAACCAAGTCCTTTGTTCGGGTGCCGCGGTAGGAGCCTGAGTTAAACGGCAGCGAGTTCCTGTAGCTATAACCAGTTATAAACAAGTCCTGTGTTCGGTGTCGCGGAGGACTTCAACTTTGTTCGTGTAACGCGTCAGTAGTGCGGGTTGCGCTTACGTAAGCTTAGACTCACTCGTTCCATTACTTCAGATGCTCTTCCCAGCTGCAGACTACTACTTGGCTAAGGCGGTTAGTAGTGGTTGGTGGAAGTAAGTAATTGGTCTACTTAGTGGAATTCTTCTATTAGTTAGCTCCGAACAAAGGACTAAGACTGTGACTTATGAGTTCAATTCTGAGCCCTTATAGTAAGTTTGCTTCATTTCAACCGCAAGTCAATCATTTTCACCTCCTTACACTTACTATCACCCGAAACAAGTCTATCAGACTCAACTATGGATTAAACAAGAACTAGAGCAGTACTAAAGGGAGAAGACTAAACAGGGTATTCCACTAGCAACTCTAGCAACTCAGAGGCACGCTACTACTACTGGACTGGCAAACTGACTAGCAGGGAAACTGACAATAAAGGCCTCTACTTACGAGTTGAATAAATACCTTGGTTCAGTCTTACTAGCCACATACCAAAGCGAGGAACAGATACCTTAGATACATACCGAGCAGTACCGAGTGAAGGAAGTAAGTAATTGGCTAAAGTGATTCTAGACCAGCTAGACAGGGCATCAGGCTTGGATTTAGGTGTTTAATTCTGGTTAGCACTAGTACCAGACTGGTAGTTACTTGGTTTAAGTCTTGGACTGCCCCGATCCCTTCCTAGGCAACAGTAGATAGAGCCTTACACTTGAACACGGGACTTTGGCATATGAGCTGAATTCTCACTTTCCCACTCGCTCGAATTAGAATAAGGGCCAGTTCCATTATCTCACTCCTCAGTTCCATCCTTTGACTCCTTTGGTTAAGTCTAAGTAGGAGTAGTTTGAGTCTTGATGTCAGTGGTTGTAGTCCGAGTACCTAACAGATCAGTCTGCCTACCCTTGCTTTCATTCTTAGTATACCTGCCTTTAAGTCTTGGATTGGTCAGCTACATTCTCATTCTTATCTAACTTACCACCTGGTTGAAGTCTTACTACCAATACAGAGCATCAGTAGGTTTCATTCTGATCTCCCCTAGCAGCTATCCACTCTTTGACCAATGGGTTGAATTCTGATCTTAGTACTAGGGAAGACTTGATAAATAGAGGCACTTGTTTAAGTCTTGATGTTACCGGCACTGGTTCTGGTAGTTACTGTATGAAGTCTGAAGTTGCTATATCCCTAGCCAGGGAATCATCAGTGGGCAAGAGACAAGCTACTACTGGGCATTTTGAGGCTGTTACTCAATAGTTCAATTCTGATACTTACTAGCTCAATTCTACTAGGGCATCACTGCTTCCCTGGCTTACCCAGCCTAGCAACAAAGACAGATGAAACTAGACCACTACCCTGACTTGCACTAACACCTTACTTTCTTTCTCTTGCTAGCTCCAGTCTTGGATTTAGTGATTCTATTCTTTTCTTTATGCGTGGTGGATCATTCCATTCTGACATGTAGGTCAGATAGCCTGTAACTACTGAGTTTGAGTCTTGCTTGCACTGCTTTCAGGCTTGTTAGGCACTGGTTTGATCCTTGGACTCCCGGGGAGTGTTCTTAGCCCCGGAGTGACTGTTTCATTCTTGTTAGTAGAGTGGTTCAAGCCTTAGTAGCTGTAGTTTCATTCTTAAGTAGGGGTTCAGTTAAGCCTGGAACACCTAAACATCAGTCTGCCTAGCACTGGGTTAAGTCCGAGTACCACTGGTGGAATTCTAACTTGACTACTGGCTCCTACTAGCTTACCTCTTAGTTCCATTCTGATCTTAGTAATATAGCATCAGAGAAGCAGACAGCTTAGACCTATAT
Organism: Musa itinerans; assembly: GCA_001649415.1. Lineage (NCBI taxonomy): Eukaryota > Viridiplantae > Streptophyta > Magnoliopsida > Zingiberales > Musaceae > Musa > Musa itinerans. Next base: position 299,988 of record LVTN01000322.1, read on the forward strand.
GTGGTATACAGATGCAGAGAAGCAGCTCTTATAGTAAGTTCACTACAAGCTCACCTCTCCTGGGACTCCTTAGTTCCCCTCTTCCACCGACCAGTTCCATTCTGTAATTACTACTTTCCAAACTTAGTGCAATTCTTAGACACTGAACTTAGGCTTCAACTCCACTTATCGCTTCAAAGCTTGCATCTAATCTGGTCTACTTTCCTTGCACCCCAGTCGACAACTGGGTGAATTCTTAGACTTACTGGCTCACACAGGACTCGGAGTAGAGACTTGGTAATGACTCAGCTCCACAAAACAGGACTATACTACTACTAGTTGGGGATTCCACTAGAACAAGAACAGGACTCCCGGGTGCCTGTATTTCATGAAACTCCTCCTCTCTGGCTCTGTAAACTCCCAAGCAAAGCGTATACTCGGTGCTTCAGGAACTTTCCCACTTGCTACAGGCTCAGTCAGATAGTGTCTTATTGGATCTAGTTTCATTATTGCATTCCTACTTTTATACTAACTCACCTCTTTCCTACTTGCCTACTTGATTGTTGAATTCTTACTAGCACTGGCATCAGTCTTGGATTAACTAGTTTTAGCCTTAGAGTTAGTAGTTGTATTCTTAAGTAGCTACATCAGAAGCCGGGAATCAATACCAATACTTGCTACCTTTAGTTTGAGTCTTGTTAGCAGCGGTATCAGGCTTGCTAGCACTGGTTTAAAGCTTGGATTTAGTAGTTTCATTCTTATCTAGTAGCTATCGGTGCTGTGGTAAGTTAGTTCAGACTCGTTAGGAGTGGTTGTAATTCATTGGTGTTCGAAGCCCTAGTCTCTTGTTCTTTTGCATACCTCTTTTCCCTATCATCTGATCTTCCCCGTTCAATAAATCAATTTAGTGCCTATAAAACAGGGCTGCGTTTCTTGTCTCTTCCTCTGCCCCGAGCTCTACTTAAAGTTCAGAAATCAGAATTCGTTTACCTAGGTATAGGCTAGAGGTGAAGTGAAAGTGGAGTTCTTGCCCAAACTAGTATACAAGTAGTTTCATCAGTATTAGTTGCACTTAATCATTCGTCCAGCTATAGTTTCATCCCTAGTGGAATCCAAATTACTAGAAAGAACTTATTAATTGGCACTTAAGTTAATGGTTATAGTGTCATCCCGAGTGTAAGTTGCAAGAGTCCTGGTTTACAGCCCCAAGAGGAGAGGCAAGAACAGAGCAGATAGAGTTAGATGAAACTGACTCGAAAGGGAACCTAGCTTATGTCCTTCTCATGCAGTTGGTGTTCAGTAAACAAAGAATGAATCTGGAGAGCGGTGTAAACAAGGAATTCTTCCACTTTCCATGAACCCGAGCCAACTTATTCACTTTGCACTAAGAAGCACCTATATCTCCACGACCAACGCTTACTTGATTATGACCTTTCAAAGCCTGTACTCGATTGCTCACCAGATCCTAAAGATTGTCTTGTAGACTTTACCCGAACAAAAACTTAATTAGCAGCGGAAGAAGTACTAGATTCTCTTATGCCCCGACCTAAACTCGAAAGTGACTTATTGTCTTCCACGACCTCTCCGCAGTCAACTAATTACATTAGCTTCAGAAGCACCTTGCCCTCCACCACTACTTGTTCTTAGTGGGTCTGTCAACTGAGTGTTTTAAGCCATGGGAATCCAATAGTTCAAATAGTTAGGAGAAACAGACAAAGAGAATTCTATTTAGTGGCGGATGAAGAACTCCCTTCCCTAACTTTGCTTATTTGTTGTTCCCGTTGCTAGCAGAGTTATAGATGTAAGAATTCGCTCCTAAGGAATGGAACGAGTGAGACCTTAATCACCGGTATACGAATAAGAATGGAGCTGACCAATTACAACCAACTACGGAATTGCACTCAAAGTTGGGAGTGCCTTTTTGTTCGCGTGACGCGGCAGTGCCGCTATGTGTTCGGTGTTTTTCATGTGGATTCCATATATTGGTACTTACTGGCTGTTCTAGTGCATTTGAAATCTATATATTAGCCCCAAGTTCTCTTTCCTTTTGACCTTATTTGTTGACATAGTTAGATGAGCAAGATCAGAGGTATAGTTGCAAGAGTGAGAGTAGTTTCATCCCCTTCATTAGTTGGGGAGTCCCATACCGGTAGTACAGATAAGTAGACGAAGCTATCCAAAGACACGGGGTTTCATAACTAGTCAGTATAAGCCTTAAGCCCCGGGGTCTACATAAAGAATGAACCTAAGTAGTGAAAGAATGAATTAGTAAAGAAAAGAATTAACCTAAGCTGGAAAAGAAAGGAATGGAATTGGAAATCCAGAAAGAAAAGTGGGAATGGAATTGGAAATCCAGAAAGAAAAGAAAGTAATGGAATTGGAAATCAATAAAGTAGAGAAAATTATGAAGTTGGAATCGGAAATCAAGAAAGTAGAGCCAGAGTTGGATAGATGAGAGCCAGAGGATAGTCTTAGTTGACAGAGTATAGGCATCAGTGGTTTTGTTGACTTACTTGCTTGGGTAGGCATCAGTGGTTTTGTTGACTTACTTGCTTGGGTTTGGGTAGTTAAAGTAGTGGATCCAAGGCTTAAACCGGTCAATCAAAGAAATGAACTAACGAGTGAAAGGATGAAACCCCTAAGTCATAATTGATCTAAGGAGTCAAAGAATCAAACTGCTACAAAGTAAGCAAAAGGTAAGCAGTTCAGGAGGTAGACCAGTAAGATAGAGTTAGTTCGGGTAGGCAAGAAGAGAATCAAGTACTGGCTTTGAGGCTAGGGTAGTTGACCTACTTGGCGGGTAGGTTTACTTATGACTGACTTGGTAAGGTAGTGCTCCTGACTTTCTTGCTTGTGTGGATAGGCGAGTTTACTTCCTTGTTAGGTTCGGGTAGTTAGGGGATAGGATTGTTTACTTAC